>RXPK01000089.1:1260490-1688136 GCA_004143645.1 Protaetia brevitarsis | reverse complement strand
AAATAATGTTGAGATAAGTTAATTAATAATTTTGCAAATGTTATCCTAAATATTAAAAAGCTTCCACTCTTTTCCTAATTCATCAAATTTTTTGATTTTACTAAAGAGGTCGAAATATGTATATTGTATGTGATGATCAGGTTAATGAGTTATATGTTTTTGTCTATAAAAAGGCCAATTGCATTAAAAATTAGATGAATTTATTAATATACTAATCATTTAAAGAAAACCATCCTTCTTCCTCACGGCCCTCAATTGACAGCGATGAAAGAATCCATACATCCCAGTGGGACCGCTTTTCTGCAAACATATTCGCCTCATTGTGATATTCCTATACAGGTGTATTGATGCTACGTCGAATAATTGGAACAAAAATGGCGCAAGAAAGAAATTTGAGCAAATATATTTCTTTGATTGACCGTATAATTTTGGACGACGAACGTTTCAATGATAACCAATCACGTTGGTCATAAAATTATAGAAGGTCAATAAAACTACTTTTTTTGTCGAGTGTTTGTTCGCCATATGTATAATTACCTATACATCTTATTCATCGTAAACTTGGAAATAATAGAAATTAAATAATAGCATAAGTAATTTGTAGTTGCCAATATTTTCATAACCTAAAGATGAATTACTGTGTCCGTGATATCATGTTTCTGTCATGCTCAACAAAAATGACAGGAACTCAAATATCTTTTATGATTGTCCGGTTCCCGCGAAACCAAAAAGCAGTTTCGTATGCCAGTGACAGCATATGGTTTATAACCAGTCGATCAATTTCTTTGTCCAACACAACCTAATTCATGCAATCACTCAATGCACCCACTAAACTCTCATTACCAAACTTGGACGTTTCCCGTAATCTGCTCGGAGTTCGGCAAACCCCGAATCGTGTGGACGGTCGCGGTCACACGATTCCGTCAGTGGTCGACATTCGGAGTTCGGCGGAAATCCGCTGCGCGTGGATCACTTATGACATAGCAATTTTGATTCTCAGTGTCCCTGAACGTAGCACAGACGTAATGCGCGAAAAACAAGTCCGTAAAATGTTCTTAATAGAAGTAAGAAGAACTAATAAATTACTGCATTAAGTGCTATGAGTGAAAAGAGCTAATAAATCACAGATTCCTACGGGATACATAAATACTTCGCGTTGTTGTAATCTGACGACTATCAGATATATTTTTCCTTGTGTACAAGAAATTTGAATATGAGATTGTACAAATTAATTTATTATACGGAATTTTACATTAACTTCACTTTCAAAAAATACATAACTTTTTAGTATTTAATTCATTGTATGTATAATAGGTATTTATTGAAGCGTTAATTGAGATCTTCACGCACTGTATTTCACTGTGTTACTCTTCATAATTGGGAAAGAGTGTATGTTAAATGAGCTCTTGTTGATTTAACTTTGTTGTCCTGGTGGCAATCCTCCAATCGTGAAAAAACCTTTTAGCCGTTTGTCATAAGAGTAACATTATCCAAAAAATTCTATTAAACGAAATATTTTATAATTCAGATCAATATCTTTGCTGTAAAATGTGCACATAAATAAAATAATGAAATCGATAGCGTTATTCGACACCAAACCGTCCGTCCTTTTCTAATAGGCTTTCTTACAGGCGGATTTATATTACTCCAGTGGTGTGTTACTATATTTGTTAAATATACCCACAAGTAACACGGGCTTTGTCATTCCATAAAATTAAAAATTAATTGGGATTATCCCTATAAATTCCTCCAGAAAAGATATTGAGGGGAGACTTGATAATAATTCGTATTCTTTATAGTGTAGTAACCGAATCAAAGTTGATTAGGGAAAATAATTTCTTGATGCCACGGACCGTTAACGGCAAACATCACTTATGGGGTATCGGATAGAGAGTAGGCGCAAGTGGGTTACAGGAATTTAATTAATTAATACAAGCCTATATGTTTTAACTGTTATGATGAGGTAGGTTTTGTAAGGATAGGGTAGTGAGTTTTATAGACATAACAATTGCGAATAAAAACGCGTACTGTCTAATTAATCATTGGGCTTTTGTTAAATGAGGAAACGCTTTCGGCCATAAAATTATAGTTTTTTGTGTCAAATACCGATTATTTTCTTTTTTAATAGGTTTAGTGGAATATTGGCTGGGATGATAATAAAGTAGTTTCTTAATCTTGTATAAACGTTTCGACTATTTTAATAAGTATTTTTCAATTATTAAAAATTAATTAGTATATGCGAAAATCAGTCGATTGTGGTATTATACCTTGATTTGTTATTGTTTTACACATCTGTGTTACGTCAAATTACTAATATATAATGTCACAGCATATTCAAATATTAGTGTATCTAAATATAATTGATATTATGGGCAACAACTAATATATTAAAAAGTTTACAAGTATTCGCATTCAGTTGGGAGATACCACAGACACGTAAATTTGTTTTAAGTACAGGAGAAAAATTTAAATGTTAAACGATAAAAATATACAAGGATTGTCTGGAAGTTTATGGCAGATTTTCGAAAGAATACTCTTTTTCTTATGGAGAATTTTAGTGTTGTTAAATTAGTATTATGACAAAGGTTATTTTCAGTGTTCTTTTAAAGATTTTAAATTTGTAGAAGATTTATGATTTTGGATATGCGCTTTTAAGATATTATTTTGTTTGTCCAACATACACCCTTTACAATTCCTGCACGGGATTTTAGTATATACATGTGAATTTTCAAGTATGTGTTTTTGTTTTTAATTGTGTTTTGAGAATGTTATGATTTTTGCTGTAGTTGAATTTGATAAGGTTTTAATGATTGTTAATTTTTTTCAGATAATGTGTTGATGTATGGATTGCAATAAATTTTGTGACATTGTCATTAGGGTTTTTGGATCTTTGTGGGTTATATTCTTGTATAATCTTTGTTTTATTTACGATTAATGAAAAATTCAGGGTATTTATTGTTGGTCATATATTTTAATTGTTTTATAACTTTAGCATAATCTTGGGGCTTGTAAATTTTTGCATAGGGTTACAAGGTATTTTTTTGACTTGTTAAATACACATGTGTGTCTTATAACAAAATAAATCATTATTATTATTATTTATACAAAGTATTTAAATTCATTATTAAATAGCGTTGATGGGAGGTTTACTGTGGGGCATTTGCTGTAGCAGCGATCTACTCCACAGAAAATTGACAGCCAATTTTTGTTTAAGAGTTCGCATTAATATAGTTAATACGTATTTATTTTAAATTTTATCTGTTTCTTTGTCTATTGTATGTTATAAATTGCTGATCAGCGAATCCCAATTACTTTTGTAGAAGGGCATTTTGAAGTTCAGAAAAACAACGCCAACCACCATGTCTTGCGCCCCTTGTCTTTACAAGGGGCGTAGATTTGGTTTGGTTGGCGAGAGAAGTGGAACGAGTATGGCCGTGCGGAATGACGTCACCAATCAAAGTTTATAAAAATTCTTTACATTGCTTTTTGAATTAATTAGTTCGCGGGAGACCGTTTCAGCTTCAGAAAAAGCATGCGTTATCCCTTCGTTACCGGGTGTTTCCATATTTTAAAATTAAAATCAAACTTCTCTGATAAATTTTGTAATTTACTTAAGCTTGAAAATTCGAGAACAGGAAGCAAAAGCTTTCCCTCGGAAGTGTTTCCAAATTTTGTGGTTAACCGTCGAACAAACCTCTTTTCTTAAATTTGAGTGTGTGTTGTGGTGAAATTATTGTGTCTTTAATATTTTTGGATTAGCAGGAAGATTTAATTACCCACATTGTTGGTAAGATGTTCTAAAATTTTGCTTAAAAACTAACCATTGCAAACACGTAGAAACCGTAACTCGTTCTCTCTCTCTCCCTCCCTTATCAATAATTTTTTTATAGTAAAAATTTGTAGTGTTATTTTCAACGGTCGATTATAAAATTTTAAAATTTTTTATCAATAAATTTTTATTGTTATTTTATTTAACGTTTGATATTATTTGTTCCATATTATTTAATTTGTTCAACTTGTTATTTTTGTTACAACATTATGTTTCACTTCATTCAATATGTATTTGTTAAAATTACCGACTCTATTATTCACTAAAATTTCTAAGTTTTATTTGTCCCTTTCAATAAAGTTCTGGGAGGAGGTTCTTAAGTAGAGAAAAGACGACCGAGGTGGATAAGTTAACAATCTTCAAGCAAACTAACGGCCCTGCTTTGACTGATTGAGGAAAACACAGTTGTAAAACATCTTTGGCTATATCTTCTAAAACCAATCGCTACCGAATAAAAAGACTGTTTTCCAGCGGTGGCTCGTCGGTCAAAACAGCAGGTGGGGTTATCTGTAAACGAACGGGGCTCGGTTCAGCGTAAAGAGAATTTGGGCTGACCATCCCCCTTCCCCCCAAAATTTCCAGATAAGAAAACCCGTTCCGTTACAAAATCATTAAACCTTATAAAATTCAACTTACATACAAAAATAATAACACTCTTAAAACTTGTTTCACACAATTAAAAGCAAAAACATCATACTTCACATGTTATATATAAAATCCCGCGCAGTAATTGTAAAGGTGTATATGTTGGACAAACAAAATATCTTAAAAATCGTATCCAAAATCATAAATCTGCTACAAATTTAACAGCTTTAAAAAAAACATGAAAATAACCATCGTCAAATATTCAACTTTAACACTAAAATTTTTGCTAAAGAAAAAGACTATTATGTTAGAATATTTTTAAAAATGATTTATATAAAAAAAAAAGATAAAAATAGCATAAATGACCTTACTGACATTGCTTTTCCCTGCCCTGGAGGGGAACGATTTGCTAGGCATGCGTAATTCACTTCCAGTTTAGCCGGCCTTCCATTCATTTCGCTCATTTCTTAACAAGGCGTTGCTGGATGTTAGGGTACGGTCCTCAAATTTTATAACGTTAGTACGTTTTAATCGCGATCAGTAATTTTATAAAAATATATAATCATACACGCCCGAGGGAAAACTTATTGTAAACAATTTTTACGTGGCAATTCAGCAGTAATTACACACAGTTTATTTGCAGTAAATTAACCCGAAAGATAAATTCTTAGCGCGACTAGTATTCCTAATACAGTCCAACGTTTTGAAACAACATTTACATTAATAAATAACAAAAATAAAAACGTCCTAGCGAAAAATGTCAGTGATATCGAAATTAGTTTGTGTCCATCAGGGGAATAAAATCCTAGTATGACGTCTAAACAAATTGTAGTAATATAATATAATAATAAAATGTAGAATATAGTAATAATAAAATTTTTAAACCTTTTTACATTAGAATAAATATCAATCGTACAAAATTAGTACATCCTAAGAACTTTTACCCGACGATTGATACTGTCGCATGGAATTTTATGAATTAGTGGTTAATAAATATCCCGAACATAAATATTTTTTCAATAATATGCTATTTACCGACGAATAGGTACTTTATTTGCTATTACTAGTTTTGATTCTTAAATCTATGTTTGTTATTTTATTTGATTATTGACATTTAAAACTGCTTTTCATTCTTTTTTTCTTTTGATGTTGTTTATGACGTTCTGTCCCTGAAATTTATAGTTTACATTATCTGATTATTTGATATAAAAATAAGTTATGAATAGAAAAGCAGCATGAATTAGTTATCGAATAAGTAGTATTGTCTCATTATTTCCCTTTTTACTAATACAAATGTAATTTGGATTTAATGTTACTTTACAAACTTCATAAAGCGAGAAAAAGAATATCAGACTCAGTCTAATTCGGCTGAACTATGATAATTCGCCGAACGTTAATAAATCTGTGCTGCGGATTCGTGCGCAGCTACTCCTACAGTTGAAGTCCATTTCCAATCGACAGCTTGCAACTTTCCACCCGCTGTCTGTCGACTGTCTATAAATATGTTTCAGGTTTATACTCACCTGCTTTAGATTCTCCTTCCGTTACACCCTTAACCACAAACGGAAACTTTAAACGAACATTCAAAGAAAAGTAATGGATTTTATCGTTATAAATAACAGATTATTACTTCTATAGGTATCTTAATATTGTGTTACTATTACCTTTATAATTACTACTACTTTAAGCAACTTTATATGTACTATACAAAACGCATCAATATGCTTGTTAAATGGAGAAATAGTTAAATACTGAAAGCAATCTTCTTATCAAAGGCGACTATTTCTTTTCGATTTAGTTGAACGTGCACCTTACTCTTAAATTTCTCAGAGATGTAAACTGATGCAGTTGTTGAAGTTCACGCAGAGACTGTTTTCTAGCCTTTTAGTACAGTGAAAACAGATATCGGTTGCATTACATCTTATAAAAATTACTTGTTTAGGAAGTTTTAGAAAATAAATAAAAAAGAATCTTCTCTTCATACAGTTTCTAAAATTATTACTATTCTAATTGTATACATTTATTTTAATTTGAGTACATTACAGTAATCATTCCTTATTAATACAACAACCATGAAACACAACTAAATTTAGTTTTTTAATTTGCATCTTACCACAGCTTACTAATAAAATTATATTCTAAAAATGCCAAATGACTAATTCACCTATGCTTTTAGACACTATACGTATGCAAGTATCTTGTTATAAATCCTTCAACTTTTAATTACATTTCCATATAATCGTAAATATTTATGTAATATGTTGCCATCACATTGAATTATGCTTTGTAATTACAGCATGTGTACAAGATCTATCTAACTATGTAAATGCCAACACTTCATCTCCAAGAAAGGAGGACAGTATTCGACAATTAATTAAATTTTATGCCCGCTGGCAGAATGCTAAGTTACGCAACAAAGGAACGAACGTTAAGCTGTGAAATGTCTAACAATGGCACAGTGTCTGGCACTCGTTAAATAATTTATAGTGCATTAAGACCCCACATGCTCTTTAATATGTTTTGCTAAATCATTCTCTCTCTATAAAGGAGAAGTTAAGGGGATATTCACCCTAATTAAAATTTTATAATCTGTTAACTCCTAACTAGCGGCAATTACGCCGTTTTACAATTCTAGGTACTACAGTAAAGTTCGTTTTGTAATACCGATTCGTAAGAAAGCTTTTATTCGCGTTTCAAGTGCTCATGACTACGTAGATAATTACAATATGAACATTTTCGTTAGCACTCGCTTCAACAATTCATCATTTTAGTCAATTAAGTAGATATTTTAAAGCGACATGGTTAATGCCTATACTTAGAACTTCGTCGAATTTTGTTTATTGACTACAAGTACTAAGTGGGATGTTTTCTACCTGAATGAATAAATATCCAAATGCAATCAAATAGTGTTTATTCCATTCTGATTCGTTACTATATTACTTATTATTATAACATCTACATATTTCGGCCGAAACTGGCCAAACTCTTATAACCTGAATGTAAAAAATAAGCTAAAATGTTGTCATTGATTAAAAATAAGCTTACAGAGAGAAATGCCATCTAAATATAAAATTACTGTTGTGTATCAATTTCAACTAACGAATGGATGCGAAGTTAATGACACTTTTCTCTGTAGTTTATTTTTTATCAGTCATTTTAATTTATTTTTTACATTGACGTTATAAAGCCTGAAGATGGCCAGTTTCAGCAGAAAATGTAGCTGTTATACCCAAGTTGCTGTTCGGCACAACATGGAATTACAACTTAATTATCAAAATCTAAACTAGATGATGGTCATTTACTGTTGTAGTAACTTGTTGTATGTTTAATTATGCATGCACGTGCGAAATGACTTTTTTTTTTTAATTGAGGATGACCATGCAACGTAAGTACTTCAGAAATATTTTACGAGGTGGTCGTATGAAGTATTTCGGGTAAAAAGGTTCCTATACACGGTACTAGGGAGTATTTCAAAGAAAATCGCTGCAAAAGGTGTTGAACAAGGAACTTATCAGTAAATGAACGTCCAGAAGAGTTGGAAGTGACATTGTCACCAGAATTAGAAAGTATATTGAAGTTGTAGTATTTTAAAATCCTTTAAATGGGAATTTTTTTGATAAATAATAATTATAATCTCAAAAATATTTTTATTTTAGCAATAAGTTTATAAATAGATAGCACTTTATTTAATTGTATCCTGTTTTTTTTCTGTTTTTATGTACTTTATTGACCGTAGTAAATTGGCTAAATGGCAATAATTAAATTCAGCAATAATAGTTCATTGAATTAACTTAGTTCATATCTGCAATATTTCAAGGCCTAATATTTTTTTCAAGCTACAGTTGAATAAATCAAAACATGAGAACCGTGCTAATATCACACTTCCTGTTAATAATCAAAATATCGCCATGTAAACAATTGAAATTAAATTATGTCGTTAAATATTGAAATTGAATTCTCAAACATGGATTAAAATATCATTAAAATTGATTGCAGATGTGACATTTAACATTTAATGTTGTACAGATAACTTTTTACTATATAGGAGTTGGTGGTTGAGGACCACCAAATAGTTATTTGTATTAGTACTAGCCAAGAATATTATAGTATGTACCGTTAGTATGTGGTACAACTGTGTGCATACTCTAAAAGAGTTTCTGATACGTGTTATACATTATTTTTCGAGCCGGCAAATTCTGATTTGTTGAAAATAATTTAAAAAAAAGAAGATGCTAAGGACTTACCCGCGCAAGTTGGTAACACATGTGTATATTACTTTTGCGTTTTGAGGTTCCGTTATTCAACAATTAGTTATCAACAGTAAGTGCAACGGAAAAAACAGCTCATAGTACTAAAACGGGCGCAACAGCTTATTTGACACTTTATTTCCCGCAAAATTTCCCATGGATATTGGAATTAGCTGCATTCTATTTACCGTCTGACTTATCAGTTTTCCTCGTTAAACTATGAGCTATTGCTAGTTGTTGGGAACGAAGCTTTTATTGTCATTCACGGCGGATCATCCGCTTCATAAACAGGCTTCAGCAATCTGCTTCATTATTGCATGAATGCAGATGTTGTGCATGAATAGATATTTCACCATGGCTTCACAGAATAAACGTGCAGCAACGTTTTCTATGTAATAAATTACTTATTTATTTCATCAATTAAGTTATTTCAGAAATAAAATTTAACCTATTATAAAAACGTGCCGCGAATGAAGGCTTACCCCTGCTTTTCACCGAAAATGCATCCGCTCAGTGTCGTAGAGCAAATCTTGAGCAGTCATTTCATTCTTGTGTGGCCTTCGCACTTGCAAACATTATTTCGCTGTTGCCAAAAATAATGTTGCAAATACATACGTATAGTTCCTTTGCACCGCTCTATTATTAGCACATTGCTAGTTCTAGTAAGCTTTAATTAAGAGAACTCCAACAAAAATAAAAATACAACCCCTCGTAGTGGATTTGTATGTGGCGATGGTTGACTGCAGTTCTATTTTTATTTTAGGAAAGTCTCTTACACCAAAGTTTATCACAATGCAATGCTGCATAACCTAAAAATATTTTTTACTATACAGGATGTTTCCAAAAGTAGGAGAAGCATACTTACTCGTTATTCTTAAATAGAGCCTTATATATTTTCCTTTTAAATTCTACGAAGAAAAAACATACTTATATAAGCTACTATATGTCTGTTATATGTAATAACAAGTTAATGAAAGGCCGCGCACTAGTTCGGATCGATCGCATCGAAAATGGCCGAACCAATTGCGCGTCCCTTCATTTGATTTCACGTGCAGCAAATACTGCCGATTGTCCTTTCTGAGCTGAGTCGATCCAGTGTGCGTTTTGCTTAACCTTGACATAGTCACAATGTTTCGCTACAACACTCATTGCCCTCAAACAACGTTCGCTAAGCGTCTCTATTTAGCGATTTGCTCACTTTTTACATGTGCATCGTAATTAATCATACTGTTCTGGAATAGCGCATGCGGAACAACTGATTTTCACAAATATTCGCAAAATTAACCCAACCAGTTACCCAAACCATTTCCGGGTGGCGCGTTTTTAAATACAGACGATGAAGTATAGTCATATCATTCAGAAAAAATCAGTATACACTCAGGAAAGTGCCTGTATTGCAAAAATTGTAAGGTATTGGTTGTTAGTATTTGCTGTGGTCAATAGGGAGAAAGCTGCTGCAAAACAGATGTGCTACTATCGCACTGATATTATGTTTTTTAATTTCTATAACCCAAAATGTAATTTGATTTAATGCTTCAGATTTGTGTATCTAGCCGCATTTTTAATTGAATAAAAAAAACGTGTTAACTTTCTAGTAATTAAAGAATCATTTTCATATTAACTGGAACAAGTTCAAACTGTAATTTGACGATTCCAGCTAAATTTTTCTTATAGAAACTCGAGAAATTGCTGTGGTTTAACTAAAATTTTTGTCATAATAACCAAAAAAAAATGAAATTCAACAAAGAATATTTTGTTAATTCAACACAGCAACTTTTCTGAGTGTAGTTATAATACAATAATTTCAAAAGATCTGACATAGCGACTTGGCTGCGTATACCAAACTGACAAGCGAGGAATATGAAGTCTACTTTGCTCTGTGTAGGCAGCCAGACCGAAGAACTACTAGCAAATCATTTTAGTATACTTCAAGTGTGTTTCCATCTATCGAAAGAGATTCGCTTAAGGGATACATTTAAGCCAATTTGATGCTCACAACGCATTCCCACAGTCAAAATTCCTTCCTAATCATCATTACGATCGGAAAAAAAACCGGTTATTGTAATCGACGAGAACTAATTCGAACCCACTATCCCAATATACAAATCAGAACTCGAAACTCTGCACTCGCCAATAATACATATATATATCAAGAAATTGTTGGGGTATTCTGCAATTTTGAATTAATCCTTACGAAATTTATGCTATTAAGTACGATGTAAATGAGCTATTAAATGCATTTCAAATTTAAACCCGCACTAGTATCAATTTTTTTTTTGTTTCAGTTAATATTTAATAAAAATTATTTCCTCGCAAAGCAAAGGAAACCGACCGAATACAAACCTTGTTCCCGCTGCTATGCCAACTTCTTCGAAAATAGATCAGATTTCTATAGATCTGTTCATTAATATTTTGGGTTTATTTTATAAAATTGAATTAGAACGTCGTTAAAATTGATAAAGCAAGAGATAATTTCATCGCATAAGATAATGGTTTGCGTCTAATCTTTCCCATTCCTCTTTTACCTCATTAAAACAAAATGCATCAGTTAGCTTTTCCGCCCTCAAATAAATCTGACCGAACGAACAATGAGCAATTTGCAAATGAAATCAATTACGTCGAGATGCTCTCTCTGACTTTAATTGTGTCTTTTCATTTAACAAATTGCTGTAGATTTGGCTACTTTAACCCGAACAATATAACTTTTCAAACTAGTCGGAGACCACCGCAGTAAAGTTGGTTGTTGCACAGGTACGTACCTACATTAATTTCTCTTCTCCCGGGCCGCGCTATTCTGCTAGTAGGTCAGTAATCAATTTTCATTTTATCCATAATTTATTGTATTCTAGTGAAATTCTTGTGTAGATTCAGGCGTAGCTTTATGAATGTTTTAGAGTGTTATTCTCACATTTTATTTATTATTTGTGCATTTTTTCACGTGTGAAGTGTGTGATGTATGACATAAATTTTGAGTTGCACTTTAATTAATGATTATGTTAGTGGCATAAGCATGCAGCAATGTTTTTGTAGGAAATAACCTTATTGGTTAGGAATATTGTTGTTTGTTATGCAAAATATTAAAGTTATTTCTATATGAGTTTGTTCTTTTGCGTACAATCTTTTGTTACGTGGTTGTTCTTTCTGGTGCGAGAATGCTTATTATGCTATTGCAACTTTTGCGCAGTATTCTTTCGCATTTCGCTAATCGACGACATGGGCATAACGTGTGACGATTTATTTACACATGCCGGTTGCGTTGACGATGCAAACGCTAAGCCGTCGCTTGCTGCGGTTAAGCCGTCAAACGCAACGGTTTAGAAATAAAGACAGCACATATAAATAGATACGGCAATTCACACATTGTGTCGACGATTTGCGGTCGGTAATATCTTCAAGTATACCAGTAATCAGAGTATGGTTGCTAAAGTGATCAGAAGACAGATCCGATACTTTCCAGCAATTACTTTGATTGCGCCTGCGAGGCAACGCACTATGTGGGAATGAAGGATTACACTGGGTCAACAGTGAAATTGCTTCTTTAGTGAAAGTACCCAATCCCGAATGAATTCACGTGTTGAACACGAAATCACATTGAAAAAAGTTGATTGGCTCACGTTCCAGAGATATACATTTTGTCCATTGTTAGATGCTATTGCATAATGTAATGCAATTTAGTGAAATTACGAATTTTGCGTCATATTGCATCACCCCTTCATGCAAAGAAGTTAATGCAGCATTTACTGTAAGTTTCCATTGAGAGTGTTGCGAAATGATTGCGCAATATCAAGCAATAGCTAATTATAGTTTATTTATAAATGGCCGACGTGACAATTAACTCGTGCAATGTCCGTTCATTCGCGCATATTTTTCGAAGCTCTAGCATACACAAGTGATTGCTATAGTGTAAAGTAACTAAACAGTAGCAATGCCTCGTAACTGTGTTAATAGTGCAAATAACTTCTGTTATATTTGCGGAGAAGTGACATTTGCTGCACAGAAAAAGAACATCAGTGCAAACAGTTAAGAAGCGTATCATTTGTATTTTGGTTGCAAGATAGGCGACCAGGACAAAGACTGGCCCCACACGTATGCTGCCGCACTTGTGCCGTAAATCTTTCACAGTGGCTTAATGGCAAAGAAAAGGCAATGCCATTTGCTGCTACCCATGATTTGGAGGAGCCCACCAATCACGTTGACGACTGTATTTCTGTATGGTACCACCAGCTTCTGAGGCATCACCAAGAAGAAGAAATGGACAGTTGAATACCTAACATACCATCTGCTCTGCACCTGTCTCTCATGGCGAAGGACTCCCAATTCCAGAACTCCTACAGATTTTTCTATCAGTTCAGACGATGAGGATGGCATGCGTCGGCGATTCTCCTCAACGTGGCAGTAAGGATGATAACTTTTCGTGCTTTGACGAAACATCTGCACCACATAAAATTACCCAGGATGAAATGAACGATCTTGTTCGCGATTTGGATCTGTCGAAAAGCAAAGCGGAGATACTGGCCTCAAGACTTCGACAGTGGAATCTTTTGGAACAGAATGTCCGAGTGACTTCATTTCGCACTCGCCATCAGCTCTTTCGATCTTTCTTTAAGAAAGAGAAAGCCTTGTGTTCTGCCTGCGATATTGATGGTCTACTACAAGCTCTCGGTATTGCACATGATCCCACGAATGGCGGCTGTTTATTAGACGCTTCAAAACTGAGCTAAAGCGGTTTTGTTGAATAATGGGAACCAGCTTCCATCCATACCTATTGCACATGCGCTCTACATGAAGGAGACTTACGGCAATCTAAAGCAGCTACTGGAGACGATTAACTACAGCAAGTATGGCTGGCAGATATGTTCTGACCTGAAGGTAGTATCTCTGTTGATGGGTTTGCAGCTGGGATATACAAAGTACTGCTGTTTCTTTGTCTGTGGCAGCAGAGCAATCGATTTGCACTACATCAAGAAAGACTGCCTCCGAAAGCATTTTTTAAGCCTGGAAAACGAATGTACAGCACCCACCATTGGCACAGCCACACAAAATCATCACTCCTCCTTTACACATCAAGCTCGTCTTGTCAAAAACTTGGTAAAAGCCATGGATAAGAATTGACCAGCATTCAAGTACCTGCATGAAAAATTCCCTCGACTCAGTGAAGCCAAAATTAAAGAGGGCATCTTTGTGGGGCCTCAAATTAGACAGCTCTTCCGAGACCCCAAGTTTGAGGAACTTCTTCAAGGTAAAGAAACAGGTTTGGATGCCTTCTATCAAGTGGCAGCAAACTTCCTGGGGAATGACAAGGCAGAAAATTACAAGTGTCTGGTTGAGGATATGTTGGCTTTGTTTTCATGAATTCGCTGCAATATGTCCTTAAAGATCCACTTTCTTGATTCTGATCCCACTTAGAATTCTTTCCTGATAACTGCGGGCAGGTCAGCGATGAGCACGGCGAACGCTTTCATCAGGACATTGCCACCATGGAGCAACGGTACCAAGGCAAATGGTCTACGTCAATGCTAGCTGACTATTGTTGGACAATCAGTAGAAATGCTCCACAAGTCCACTACAAACGGCAGGCCGAAAGAAGTCGATAGCCAGAAGCAGACTAATGTTTTCTTACCATGTATTATAATATTGACATAAGTACACTTTTTTCTGAAATATGCGTACATTTTACAGAAACCCTACCAATTCAGCTTTTTCTTAGTCATTTTCGTGTTCAGCACATTGAATTCATTAAGAAATGACTATTTTCAGCTTGGAAGCATGAACTTTTCGAAAATTTGTTGCCCAGTGTTATCAAACGTCAACCGCAATGCAAAATATATAATGCAAATGCAAATTATATGTGAATTGAGCCTAACACCCGCACAATATCGTATTATGCGTTTCTGCGCTAGAAACACTAGTTGCAGATGCAGAAGTTCCCAAAAAGCAACACCAAAGTCAACCTGGACTGAACCTTCGCAAAATAAAAAGATGATACATATTTCAATGAAACTGTTTGATTTAAATATCTAATGTGAAAGCATAATTTGTTTAGTTTTTCTACAATATCAATATCATCAATCTTTCCACAATAATGTGTCATCAAACTGCACAACTAAAAAATTTGTACTTCTACATTTGTAACCTTTTGGTATTATATTGACAGGAAGATTTTACCATATTCGTGGCACTATAGATTGAAAAATAAAAATTCAAATGCATGTCATTTTTCATAACTAGGTATTACTAATATCAAATAAACCAATTTCCAATATTTCCTATTTTATTTATTATATCGTTTACTATGTGAGCTTGAGAATTTTTTAATTGTGCGACTCGTTTCGACTATTGTAATATCTTCACCAGGCTAACATATATTCATATATTTAAGGCTAGCTAACCTGATGAAGATTACACAATAATAGAAACTAGTCGCACAATTAAAAAAAAAACTCTCAAGATCACATAGTATACAATAAAATGAAATATAGGAAGCATTGGAATTTGTTGTTATTTAAAAAATTAAAATTTTGGTAATCAATGAAAGAAAAGCTTAGATATCAAATATTTTCTTGCTTAGAAAATTATATAGAATCCAAAAATGCAAATTTGATCCTATATAAACTTTGATTGGAAGTTTGTATACACTTTATTTATGAAAATCTAAAAATTAAAATTCATTCTAATGCTCGGGTTCCACCTAGAGATATTTAGTCTAAATATTATATGGATTCCATAATAATTGAAATATCCCTACTCTAATTAAATAATTTAATTTTAATGGTAACCAAAATATAATAAATCGGTCAATATCAGTTGTTATTAAGTTTGCGCCCGTGAATAAACCAACCAGCATCATCAATTCTAATATTTAACAGTAACTTAATCTTAAGCACCCCTATCCAATTGTAATTAAGTTAAATAAGTTTGTATACAGGTTATTCAGGAAGGAGTAAAACTGGAAGCACCAAAAAAAAAATCAGCATTTTGAAGATAACAGCTGAAGTTTTTGCACTTATATATGAAAGAACAAGAGAATGCTACTGTAGTCACGTTTTTGTGATGCATTAGATTTCTTGAACTCGAACAAAATTTGCAACACCGTTGTATTGATAACTATAGTAACCCGTTGTTTGTTTGCATATCTGACGGGTGTCATTAAAAACAATTTTTAATGTAAATAAAAAAAAAATATTTGCGCTCCCTCGCGATATTTAAAATAGTAATTCAATCGATTATAACTTGTTTTATAGGTGTTACTAAAAAATAATCTAACAATTAAAAAAAAAATAATACGAACCTTTGCTAAAAAATGTAATTTAATCGTTCTCAACTGAATAATGCATTTCCACCAACCGTAAACATATAACCTGTGCCCATCTGGAATAATGTATGAAACTATAATAGCCCCATTAATTACAGAGTTTACTTCAGACAAACAAGCATACACACAAACAAACTCACTCGATACCTTTTTATTATATTAAGTGTATATAAATGAAGAAATTTTTCTTACACGAAAATTACTGTAAATACATACAAGAAATTGAATTAGTTATTTCCTTCATAAGACATTAAAGTAGAAAATTTAATATCGCGACTCGCAAATTAAAGCCAGAAAGAGGTCAAGGCTTCATGTTTTATTTTATAATCAAATCCGTTATAAAAATTGCTATTAATTATTTTAAATAAATTTTACACAGCCCTGGAATAAATTAATATAAAACGTATTGTGATATAATTTAGAAATCACATAAACATTCAATTCAAAGCATCAAGTTGAATCACAATTGTTAATACAACAGATTCATATCAAGGAAACTATGCAGATGATAGATAAAAAATATAAACACTAAGCAAGCAAAAATGTAGATCAGTTAATTTATTAAACCAAGTATTTTTGTTGTAAAATGTATTTATTTAATTCCGATACCATAATTTCTTTTTCTTTAAATAAAAAAATCCAATTTAATAAAAACTACATGTGTCAAACTATCGGCAAAACAGAAATTTTTAACTCTTCACAAAAAAAAATCTGTAATCAGTTGTCAAATAAGACCATTGAATTTTTAATTGATTTTCAATAAAAATTACGTACAAAATGTAAAAGAGATACCCAATATTTGAATGAGAAATAATTTTATATTAAATGTAATGTATATAAAATAATTTGATACCGAGAAGTACCTTGAAGTTGAGAAAATTCAACGCCTACGGAGTTTACGAATGTTAACGACCGAGAAATGCCGCAATATTCGTGTGATACGAACATTTTGGAAAGCCATGACCTGAAAAAAAAAAAGTTTGTTTAGAAACAAATTGAAACAGAGACGCGTGGGTAATAGAAGAAAAACGGGGTATGTTTGAAATTAGTCCCAGAAAAAAAAAATTTTGCACGCGAAATAAAAGATTTCGCATAAAAAGTGATTAGAAATTAAATAAGCGAAAATTATTCCAGCGGTACTACTGTTTAACAATTAAAAAGTGAATATTTAAAAACAAGAATATAACTTATCGAGGATATTGAGGCGAAAATCCAAGTTCAAAACATTCTAGACGAAAGAAAATCATCCAGCCAGACATTTTTCAAATTCTGGGAAGCATTGAGAGAAGCTAGAAGGCATCACCATCATGTAAAAGTGACCAGACGACAGGTTGTTTCTGAAGACTCCACCATCAACAAGGAGGCAGACTACAAAATAAACAGCCCTGTACCCTTCATTTTATGACACACGTGTTAAAAAAGAGCTCAGAATTTATTCCTAAAAGGATATAAAACAGTTATAGAACAATGTAATATTAACATTTCAATCTACATAAAAAATACCAAATTGATCTATATTACTAGTTTAGTTATCCGTTAAAAGAAACGATCGTAACATGAACAATTTAAAAGTCTGAAACATAATGTGTATTCAAAGATTGTTCAAAGTTTTTTACAGTGAGAAAATGATAAATAAATGTTTTTCTGCTTTTAACTGTAATAATTAGGAGTAATTTTCCCAAGAAAAATGTTTCTCCTCACGCAGGATTCGAACCTACATCCTCCCGTTGCCGGGTGGGTGCTTTACCAATTAAGCTATTAGAGGACACGTTCGTGCGCTCTTACCGAAACTATGTCGATGTTAGATCTTGAAAGGCCGGCAGTACGGCAATATGCAAAGATTGTAAGTTTTTTTACAGTGAGAA
This sequence comes from Protaetia brevitarsis, assembly GCA_004143645.1. Classification (NCBI taxonomy): domain Eukaryota; kingdom Metazoa; phylum Arthropoda; class Insecta; order Coleoptera; family Scarabaeidae; genus Protaetia; species Protaetia brevitarsis. The sequence continues at coordinate 1,670,298 of RXPK01000089.1, read as the reverse complement.
CATGACAAATAAATGCATTTCTGCTTTTAACTGTAATAATTAGGAGTAATTTTTCCCAAGAAACATTTTTCTCCTCAGCGCAGTGAGAGCGCACGAACCTTCTCCTCTAATAGCTTAATTGGTAATGCACCCGCCCGGCAAGCGGGAGGATGTAGGTTCGAATCCTGTGTGAGGATAAAAATTTTTCTTGTGAAAAATTATTCCTAATTATTACAGTTAAAAGCAGAAATACATTTATTTGTCATAATGTGTATTTTTGTTAAAATTTCAGAATCTAATCAGCATTTTAAACAATTTTAAATAGTTAGAACTGAGTTTAAAGATTAAGTTATAAGTAGAATTTTGTAAAAGAGTCCAAATACCTGTTAATATTCAACTTCCATTTAAAACTTGTATTTTTTATTACATTTATTTGATTTACAATATACGAGTTAAAATTTACCTCAGAAACTGTGTTTTCCTTGATAATCGGTTATTTCTCTGCATCACACTTTCATGTTAACCATCATTTGATTTGGCGCAAATAGTAACCTCGTCGAAGTAGATAAACAGGCATTTGTACAGTTTACACAGTGGACACACTGTCGAAAAATCACAATTTGAAAGGCGACAAAAAGTGAAGGTATGTAATTCTATCCAGATATCGTTATTTCGAATCGTTTAACGACCATGAGATTAAAAATTTATTGACGATTATAATTAATTCGATTTATTTATTATTACAGTCTAGTCAATTATTTTATGTATTATGAGCAGTTTTACTCAATTTTTTTGGGCCTGAGTGGGTATTGCTACTAATGCGATAATAACCACAATGTTATAATGTTTGCTTTATATGTAATGCATTTTACAAGCAACGCGACAATTACATGAAACTACAACTAATCATTAAACAGTGTCTCTGGTGTTGCTCTATTAAAAAAAAGACTTCCAAATTATACAAATACTTCTTTATTATTCACATGTATAAATACATTTGTATTACATCAACATTTGGCCATTTGTTTGGCACACTTACATATACTTTTTCCTTACTATCCTAACATTATGATTGTGAAGCTTTTAGTATTTTCTTTTCGCCTCTATCCCGCAAACAAAATTTTAATATGGCTCAAAGGAAACGCTTCTATTTTAAGGTGAGCTTCACATTTTATTGTAATGATAAGCTATAAACACAATGTCGTTTATCTTTTATATCAATTTTATGCTAAAAGGAAACGTATTTTCTCACACAGAGATAAGGAAAGGAAAGACTACAACAACAATATTGGCAAAATATGAACATTTAAACAGAGGCATCCGTTGCAAGATAAAAGCCACGGAAATTTCGCAGACGATGATAAAAATTATTTTTTTATCGCTTTGAGCTTTATTATTATAATAAACTGAAATTGCTGGATAACGGTATTACAGAAGGGGCATAATGATGAAAATAAGAAGAAGCATTCCGAAAAATTTACATATAAATAGATCCAAAATGTTCCTAATCATCTAAATTTTATTTTTTATATTGTTCGCTGGTAATGAAGGAACCGAAGGTTTTTAGGTAAAATTTATTGCGTTAATCTGGCGAACTAGGTACGCGTGGTGCCAGACATTTTACTCGGAAATTGCCGCGATTGAAAGTTTATTTACCGTACTCGGTCTTCATTTTCCTTTTTATACTTTTATGTTGGGATTCATAGTGCGCACGTGTTACAATATTTATTATTTCATGTTTCAAACAAAGCAAATTGAATTCGGAAATGCTGAGCAATACGAAGTCTTGGCGAGTACCTTCTGTTGCGAACATGCAATTACTTTTCAACATAATGACGTTACGCTAACAATACAAGGAATTTCATGATGAAAGTTCATGTTAAATATACGTTTGCTATACAATTTTTAGCTAATCGATTTCGTATTAAACGTTGATGCCGGAGATAAAAGCAATAAAGCTAAGCAATATTTCAGTAACGACTTGATTAAATCAAATTTTAATGTACCTAGTCAAATTTTAAAGTAGGCAAAGGCACCGATAATATAAATTTAGGTAAATTGCCGTTCGTAAGGATAATAAATGGAAGCTTTGGTATTGATGTTTACCTTTTGATAACACCGCAGGACATTCTGTTTTAAATCTGGATTGTCAAACCTGAAATACAAAATCATTTTGCACTCATGAACAGAACTCCTTGCGAAGAAAATGTATGGCTTATACTTTAAACTGATTACGGAACAACATCTCTCAGTGGAACAATCGTTTGGCATTCCTAAGGTCACCGACGCTGTTTTGGGAAACTGAAGGTTATATTACAGCGGTGCAGGACGGAGTTTTTAATTCATTGGAGCATGAGAGGGAGGCCTTGGGATTCAAAATCGCCACTACCATGCTCTGCATTTCTGCCTAGTATGTTCCATAGAACATACGAGGAGACCACGATGCATTTATGGCAGCTTGCCCAAAATACGCTCCAACCCTCTGCACAGATGACATGTCATGACCGAGCATTAAAAGTGATCTACTACTACCTTAGATACATATACGAGATTAACGCCTCCCCAATCCTGCCATACGCCGTTTTAAACATTGAACCAGTAATCTCGAACGAAAATTGCAAGATGTACTGGAACTTTCCGTTTCACACGACCATCGAAATTGCGGCCAATAAACCAGATTTAACGATATTGAACTACTTACAAAGAAAAAAACAATGTACATATTAGAAATTTTGTGTCCAGCTGAAAACAATATTGTGCCGAAAGAGGAGGAGAAAAGGAACAAATGTATTCCACTAGTCAACCAATTACGCTATACTTACCCCAGAATGCAGATCGTCTTTATTCAAATTATAGTAGGAGTACTCGGCGGCATCCATCCGAGCACCGTCAAAAACCTAAAAGATTCAAGATCATTAAGGAAAATACCAAGACACTCACCACCATAGTGCAGAAATACGTCATTTTGGGCTCACTACGCATCCTGAGGATCCACGAAGCTAGCCACCCATCATCCGTGGGCTAGACCCTATGCTTGCTAATTGCCGGTAGACCTGCAATCTGACCTTACAAACAGGCTGACGGACAAGACGTGGGGGTGGGTTCCGAGGGCGTGTTTGCTTAGTGCGGACGCGTCGCCGGTTTTGACCCCGCGAGAAGACCCCAAGGAACGAAGGCAATTCATGGCACCCGCTGACCGGGTCAGGTGTAAACTCCACCCTTATACCTTACACCAAATTCTTTCAGACATTCCTCTTTACTGTTGGAAATTGCCCGTTGTAAAAAAAAAATCTTTCATTTTCTTTTTAAATGTCCGTGGCGAAGTACTTGCCTTACACTGCAGTGGCAAACTGTTATAGAACTAGCAAGCATTATATCGCCCGCCCTTTTGATATAAAGCAGTAGCCTGCTATTCCGGAACTAATGTATGACGATTATCCCTAGTGTTGTAATCATGGTTTAGAGAAGTCAAATTATTTTTTCTTTGAAATGTAACACAGAACTTCATAAATATAAATCGGTTGGGCAGTGAGAACGCGTAAAGGGTTCCGCAATCAACGTGGTGTTTGCCCACGCGCGACCACAAGTATAAGCGACCAAGATCACCGGGTTCCACACATTAATTGTAAGTGTCCAAAAACTGATTTGGTTAAAATGAACGTGAAAATGAAGAAAATATATAAGAAATATTACCTTTGGCATCTCTCATAGAAGAAGAGAGGAGATTACATAATTAGTTGTTACATAATTCATCCCACATTTAATTTTTTTTCTATATTTTTGTAGTCAGCGTGTGCATAGCTTAAACCATATAGCACAGGGTACTGTTTAACCACCTCTACAATTTTTCAGATATTGTCATCTTGTTTCGCTACCTTTGATCTATAAAAACGCGTATGGTTGCCGCGGCTAAACGCAACAAGAAGTGTCTGTCCGAGACCACTTCTCAGAGCGCTGTCCTAGGTCGCAGAGGCGCCTGTCAGGCCGTGATTGGTTTAAGTACACTCACAAGATTAATTATGTTACGTTTGGCAGCCCTTATCTATCAAGTGGACTAGATTCAAGCAATGGAGATCAAGTAACTACTGTCAAAGTCGGCCGTGGAACCGGTAATCAGCTAGTGAAAGCTGAGTGGCTGATGCACGACGCCATAGATGTTTAGAATTAGACCAGGTGAAGGTATAAATTTATAAATTGCTGTTAACCTCAGCAGGTGTATTAATGGCCGTTTCTGTTTTGCACTTGCGCCAGACAGACGAAAATCAATCAGATAGCATGAAGTTTAATTTTTCAGAACACTATTGAAACACAGTAAACACTCAAAAGAAGTGAGAGCGAAATGGGTCACGTTCATAAAAATGCCTTTAGCACCGCCTCCTGAAAAAAAAATACAGAGGAAGCTGAAGAAAAGGAATATATCCCTTACTTAGTCAACTTACAACAGAGACAGAGGGATAACGATAGATGTAGACGCAGGTATACCGCAGGGGTCCGTTGTCGAACCGACGCCTTGCAACAACCTGTGCGACGGGATTTTTAATCTAATTTCTATGAGGAGGCTGACGGCGATTGTCTATGCGGACGACTTGCCCTATAATTCAGGTAGAAGACACACGAGAATGAAATACAAGAGTCTTGAAGACCAACGGATACCTAGGTGACCGGATAAAGGGAGAGATTTAAAACCTGCACCGCAGAAGGCCGGGGCGGGGATGTTAGAAGGATGGAATTGGGCGTTCTCAATATTTAATATTATTATTCTTAAATATTTGCGTTCGCTAAGCTGCTAAAATATTTATACACCCATTGCTCCTATGATCACAGAATAAAGCAGCGTATAAGATAAAGTTATGGCTTTTTCGTATAAGGTAGCGGAGGATTCCAAAAATAAAGAAATTGACATGTTTTTGAAATTTTCCAAGAAATCAAGATTTGCCTATTCAGCAAATATATTTTTTGCTCATTTCGTTTGTGAATTTAAACAAAATTAGGTATAAGTAGAAATAATGGTAAAACCCTTTCAGTATGTTTACAATATAGAATTTCTCCCAATTACCGGTAATGATAACCGTGTTCTTCATAATACAAACAAGAGAAGCCTTAAGGTACATGAAAATCCAAACAAAGTGTTCATCCATTCTTGTGCTTGTATTTTCGGTGGAAAATGTTTTGATTGCAATATCTACCTACTCAAAATAAGGATAGAATTGATATACGCAACGTAAGAACAAAGAGATATTTACGTAGCTGAAATTAATTTTATGTTGTAGAGGTTGGGTCAAATTCGATGTACCAAGTGGGTACATACATCTTACGGCGAAGATACATAAAAATTAAATACGCAATCCAGCGGTACTTTTTCGATATAAAAATATTGGTAAAATCAAATTTTAAATTCACCTAACAGTTTTCGAGATACTAAAACGAACTTCATTTTTCTACAATTTCTTATATGCCTTATAAGTTTCTTATTACTCAATATTTAGAAAAGTTAAGATATTTTTATGTAGTCTTACTTGGAATTTAAAAACATAGTACATTATGTAATATTTCTCTAGAATTTGTAGTAATGGCATCCATATTACTTTTTAAAAGGAAACCATTGCAGGCTATGATCAGATAATAAACTTTGCAGATTTTATAAAGATATACAACACCCTATGTTGCGTTTTTGAATTTCTTGATAATTTTTCTTAGTGTGCATGGATGACACATTTCGTGTATTGAAAATGGTGCGTTAGGTCTGTGGCATGACAGACAAGCATAGTAATTGATGATTTTATCTGCCAAAAAGTAATCATGTACGTTCCAGGCAGTCGTTGTAACATTGCCGTTATTGTTTAGTTAACTATTCAACAGTTATTTTCTTATATTCTAGAAACTTTTCCAGGGCGAAGGTACCAAAAACCACTAAAAAAATTATAAGTACAGGTCCCACAACAAACAAGCTATTCAGTTTTAACCTTCCAAACGATGGAGAGAATAGAATAAACTTTTGACCGTGGTATTTAAAAAGGACACTAGCAAGCCTACAGACATTTTAAAAACTGTATTATACGGAATGATGAAGCTGTGTAATGAAGTATTTGATAAACATTACTGGCATGATACAAATTCCCACATATAAACGCAAAATAGGCACAGAAGGGCGATTTGGTTTCACACACATAGTTTTTTTAATCGGATATTGATTTGATTATTTTATTTAGCAACAGAGACAAATATAGAATTATAAGAAAATCCGTTGTTGGTTTTCTTAGAACATAATACATTGCAGGAACGGATAAACATATATTTGCATTTGGGCGATGCATCAACTCATGGTTAACAATAGCTCACTTACACACATTTTTTTTCAATATGTAGAGAAATATAAATGCATATCCAACGATTTACCAATCTAAGCCCGCTCGATTCTTTCCACTGGGGGTTAGTGTAGTATTTAAAGTAAACATGTAAAAACATACTAGTTTAAACCATTTAAATGGCAATTAAACACAATCAACGCAAAACATGCCACCAGTGGAACTCATGGTCTATTGTCTGGTGACACATATAATAGATCATGGGTAGAGAGTAGACAAAAAAACAACTTTTGCGCCTACGTCCAGAAACACTCATTTTGCAGTACTTCAAAGCGAGCACGCAAAAATGTCACTAAAGGTTGGCCACACTAGATTCCACATGACAGACGTGTAGTAAATTGTCATTAAGCTACTGTTCAACCATGCTAAGATGAACTGGTGCCTTCATTGCACTTATTATTGATAAATACATATTAAACTAGAAAGAAAATTACAGAAAAAGATTTATTCTCGGAAACGTCAAAATACTAAGGCATGTAACATGTATGCCAACTTGTACTGTCAACTCCCTAGTGTCAAAATTTCTTTTCCATTTTCAATTCAAAATTAAGATTTGTCGGCCCAAAAAACATTGTGCATCACGCGGCCAGAAATTCTTTTGCGAGTATTCGTACTCATGCTCGCAAAACTGTAGTTTCTGGCTTAGCGATACAAATAACTATTGCATGCCTAGTGAGACCAAGACACAACAATGTTTAGCGCGTACGTGTACGCAGTCATCAAGTGTTTATTGCAGGTCCATCCAGTGCAGTGCACAATGTGATGAATATAACCCAATAAATACTTATTTATTAATTATCGCGCTTAATACTTTTATTTATCATATTTTATAATAGACAAGGTACAGATATAAATATTTTATTAATAACAGGAGTGTAAGGGCGATCTAAATTTTTTAAGTCGGATTATTTAAGTTTTATTCAGCTATTTATTCTTTTATCACTTTTTATTTTATTTTTTAGTTTCATCGTCGGTATTAACACAAGAGTAACATGCATTATGATATGTTTTCTAAGTTATCGGTCATAAATTACGTTCTTTGTGCTGTGAAAATATACTTGAATTTGAAGGAAAACCTTTCTATCCCACAGCTTGCTACAGACGCTTAACAGAAGTTCGAAATAGTTTCTCTGCATATCAAATAGTATTCATTTCATGGCTAATTGCGTTCTTTAATATAACTTTTAAAGAGTTAAAGTTCTAAAGAAAATTGGGCCAAGATGATTAGTGGAGTGCCAACGCATCAAAAGTTTATTCAAAGTATCAATTTTTGAAGCCCAATAGGGTCAAATATTAAATACTCCTGCTACGATGGTATCGTATCATAATCTATTCCGCACGAATACTTGTAACCCTACTCCCACAACGACACCTACGGTCATGATGAACAAAAGTTATTTTTTTGTCTACACACTGATCATGAGCCATCCCTAGTGACATGTTATCGGTTAGTTGTGTTGTTTATGGGTGTTCCTTTTGATGCTTTGTTACGTTATGGCAAGCAGTTCTTGGAATCACGATTATACGCAGTCGTGTGTTCTTGTTTTACATGAGGAAAAGCTAAATAATTACAATTCATGCTAAACGCCTTGCTACTTCTTAAGGTACTACACGCGATTATCTGTTGTAAATAGTGGATGGATTGCATAACAATTGATATGTTCCTACTCTAAATAATTTCCCTATGACTATTAATAATAATAACAAAAATATGATAAAACGGTCGGCTATGAGTGTTATGTTCCGCTCATGGAGCGACTTCATTTATCTCCAAAGATTTGCTTGGAAGTAGGGGAAACCATGAGAAATCTTACTCTGGAAGAAGCACCAGTTTACTAATAGTCAGCAAATTATTATTATTCTGGGTTTGGAAGAGGCAGCCTTCACGTTCTTTCGGTTTCGATAACTACGCCGTCTTCAGGTACCGTTTCAATTTCTCGTAGACGATGAAGGCGGCTTCTATGTCGATTCCTTCTCAGCTGTCTTTCAGTTGCATAAAATGAAGTAAAAGTAAATAAAACATCAACAGCATCTATTCTAATGTCTAACAATAACTTAATCCTGATTACTCTAACCATTTTAATTAAATTAACGATTTATATATCAAATATTTATTTTATGTGCCCACGTTGTTATTAATTTAACACCAATTCGGATCACTATAGAGTATAAAATATTCATTTTTATAAACACGTACTATAATCCTACTAATTATCTAAATATGATGCCGTAAACTATCTACTTCCTTAGCAAAAATTCCCACCATTCGATCGACTCGTTATCCTTAATACCTACTTCGCAGAGCAGCCAAATTAATCCCTTAGCTAATGCCCTACCGTCTGTACGCGAACACCACTCATCAATGAGTGGACATTCAAACAAAACATGCCTCGCTATATTTACCCCATCATATTTACGATGCGAATCATTAATTCCAATTTTAACGGTGACCCATTATTAAATTAATTCTACCGTCTGATACGACAACCAGTACCGATAAATTTCCTAATTCACCTCCTATTTAAAGGAGGCGACTTCCGGTTAAACGGAAGTGTAAGAAAGTTGAAAATATTAAAAAAAAAAATAAATACGGAACTATTGCAAGCCTAAAATTTTAAAACTGAAAGTCTTCGTTAAACCCAAAAATTTCTAATTAGCAATAAGCTACTTCAGTGGAAAATCCTGTATTGGTATTAGAATTTGGACAAATAAGTGTTACACATTTCTTTAACATTTTAAACATGTTCGATTGTTGACGTCGGCCAAATTATTTCTATGTCTATATTAGATATTAATAACACATTATAAATTTAAAATAGTGCAAGTATAAATATACTTTTCCTTTCCCCTCATAGGACTTACTTACTGGCGCCCAACATTATAACGTGGTGGCGGCGTGGGTGACAAAGAAAAAAATCTTATTATTATTTTCGACAAAAGTCATTCTTATAAAAAGTTCTGTTGTTGATAATAAATTAACCATCGGCAAATATAAGATTAATGTAAGAAAATGTTACAAATTCAGATATATGAAATGCTTTCAAAGAAGAGTATCATTATTGTGTTTGTATTTAAGTAAAATTTCAATTATCAAAGTACAAAATTACTCTACAAGGCCACCCCAACTTCCACACATAATCCTCCGCCCTTTTATAAAAATTCAACCAGACTTTGCGCATGGTTGTGGTACATTTTATCTCAATTCACCGCATCCTGTATTCGTGCTTTTAGTATTTCCCGAATCATGCGGCAGATCATTTTATAGTAAACTTTCTTGGCTTTAAAACCCCACAAAAAATCAAGAGGTGTCAAGTCAGGTGATCTAGCAGGAAAACTTTATTGGACGCAATCTTCCATCTACTTTCCTCCGAACAGATCTGTCCAACAAGCACTGCCGTAACCAAAAGCGTCGCATGAGCAGGACAATCCGTCCTTGTTGCCAGAAATGTTTACGACGCCGCAATTCTAGCGGTAAATTATCTAGAAACATAATAGATAAGTTTCTAAAAGACGCACATAAACGTGTTGATTCACGTCTCGTCAATAAAAATGGTCCAACGTTCGAATCGTAAAAAATTTCGCACCAAACAGATTACTCTTATAAACGTTGACCTTCGTTTTTGAATGACGTAAGTTTGGATTATCAAAAGCCCAATAGCGAACCTCTTGTAATGAAACGCGATCATTGGGTAGAAAGTTTGGTGGCTTCATCAGTAAAAAATATCATTCTATGAAAACGTGTAACTACGAGGTAAACCCACCAACCCATAAACAAAAAATCCAATCGTTTTTCCTTCATCTCCTTTTTAGTGTATGTTCAACTGTGGTTAACGGCCGAACTTTGTTTCTTTTCAAAAATTCTCTGCAAATGGAAGTTTAACTAATAATTTCGTCTTGTGACGTTTCCGTAAGGACAATTTTTGGTGTTCGCCATCACTGAATCTAACTGTCAAAAGTTATAGCCGTATCGTCTTCATGTAACTTTTTTCTTGGGTTTCTTAACATTTACTACTCAATTAAACTACCAACATAACAATCATAATACCAAATTTTTACTTAAAATTTTGTATTTTAACTAATTTATGTGTTAAAGAAACTTTTCGTTAACAGTAAACTCTAAAATGCATATAATGGAATATTCTTCTGTTGAAGCATTTTCATGTATCTTAATTTGTGGACAATTTTGTACATTAATCTTAGAATTTTCGNGTTGTGAGGGGCGGCTTTTCCTGCACAGCACTATCTGCATGCTCTATTGGAAAGGGGTTGCCGCAGGCGGTTCGCGATAAAGTCGCGAATAATGGAATTGCGAGGATATAGCGATGAATTTCTAGTCATCACATTACGCGGTCAGCCGCCTGGTTTAAAGTAATTCGCGATGGACGTTTCGGTGTCCCGGTTGTCCGCAGAGGCTTTCCGAAGAGATACCACTTCGAGGAGGACACAGTGCATTTAATTTTTTTGTCAGGTTAGTTCTATTTTTCCATTTTGATCAGCACCATGTGATTCAAAAGATTGTCGTAAGAAAAAACTGTTTCCGGAAAATTTTATCTTTACTTATTACCAATTTAATGAGCGAAGTTAGCTAATAAATTTCATCCATAAATGAATTTTCTTGGCATTAGCCGACATTGGCGTTTGTTGTAGTATCTTCGATTATTTATCTATCTTATTAAGTGAAATAGTTTATTACATTTTATAATTTTATAGGCTTATCATACTTCTTCAGCGCAATGAGCTGTCAAAAGAAAGTTACTTTTTCATCCCTATTAAAGTTTCTAACGGGTACAGAATTAATTACCGATTAGATCACGATAGGCGATTAGAATATTGTCATTGGTTTAATAAACAATTTAGGGGGCGATAACTGCTAAACAAATCATTTTTTTCGGATGAAGCCTGGTTTTATCTAACAGACTATATCAATTTACAAAACTATTGTATCTGGTCTGCAGAAAATCCACCACGAATTTCGAGAAACGCAATTTGCATCCCCGTAAAAGTTGGGAGTTTGGGTAGCTATGTCCAGGCAACGAATAATAAGGCCAATTTTCTTTCGAAGGAAACTGTAACAGCCCAACGTTACCAACAGATGTTGGAATTTTTATTGCCAGAGTTTACAAGAAAATGAGCTTGAAGCAGGTTATTTTCAGCATGATAATGCTCCAGCACATACTGCTCGACAACCTGCCAATATCTTCAACAGTTTTTGCTGACAGGTTCGTTAGAGCACCAAAGATGGCCACCCAAGATCGTCCTGATCTAACCCCATTAGATTTACTTTCATGTTCGGCTTATCTAAAAATAGGATCTATAGAACCGCATGTACCATAGAAGAACTGGAGTGCAGTTTTGTCACTTAATAATTATACTAGTTGTGTTGTTATATTTAAAGTAAATAAATAAATTTTAGTTAAACACCAGTTAGTGCTGAATTGTAAAATCATAATTTAGTAAGTTAAGTTAAATTACATTTCATTTTTACAAGCAGAATCACCAATCCATAGTCGTTTAATATAATGCGAGTTCAAATATAGGTTACGTTTTCCTTATTTTATGACAGATCCTTTACTTTTCTTATGTTCCAACACTGACTTAGTTCAACCACCTTCATTACAAACACGCGGCATATACCTACACCCTGTTCTAATTTATAGGAGCGGAATTGACAATCATTTTGAATCTTTGTGTACCTAATTAATTGCTAATGATCTATATATTTAATGGTAATACCTTTGTTCTTTTTGTCCCTTTGCGTTATAACGCGAAACGCAAATATTTATGACGCCAACGCCAACATTCATGACGCGACGCAAATGTTTTTGCGTGCGGTGATGCAAAAATTGATGAGATTCAAAAGATATCTAATCATGGATGTTATGACGCAACCCATGCCTTTTCCTTCGGCAAATGCTCCTAAACTGATTATTTAAACATTTTCAATACAAACAGCTACTTGCGTCACGAAGCAACATTACTAGAAGCAAAGAAAACGCAAAATCTCTATGGTGGGTGCTCGTGCATTTATGTCATAAATCAAAAGAGCGAAGAGAACAAAGTTAATCTATCTTTGTTTCCACTACACACCCCAATAAACAAAATTCAAATTTCCCGCAATTATACAAAATCGTAAGTAACTTCATGCTTTAGTATTGAAGTTACTAAAAATAATTGAGGGAAATTTGAATTTGGTTTACTGAGATACAAGTAGAATTAATACAGTCAAGAGATAAGATACGTAGCGACATTTGACATTTTTGACGGGCCCACGTGCACGACTTTGGCATTCTGACAACATTGTTTATTTACAAAGAGGGCGCCACTGGAGTCATTTTTCTGACATTGACCTTGGCAGTCGTTAGGAATAATGGAGCATAATTAAATGTTATCCTTGAAATAATTCTACCGCGTTTTTGATTCAACTTATTATTATTTTGTTTGTTTCTTGTTGTATTGTTATTTAGTAATAACACTAATAATGTCTCACACGTTTAACGCAGCAAATGACAAATAGCGGCCATTTTGAGTTGAGATTATACGTCCCTCTCTGACACACGTTCGTTATGATTGGTGTACACTTATTTATCAATAATAAGTACAATGGAAACACCAGTTTGTGTTGGTAAAGTTGCATAGCAGCTTAATGGTAGTTTATTACAAATCTGTTATGTTGAATGCAGTGTGATAACATTTAGTTACATTTTTGCCGGTCTAGTAATGCGAAATGAGGGTTTTTGCACAGAGGCCCAAAAAATGACAAGGCTTCATGAATTTTATTTTATTACACCATTTTGTAACACAATAGCTATTAAAATATTGGTGCTAGAATTTTACATAAAGTATATTAGCATCAGTGTTGCCAATTAACAGAAGACATATTTCACTAAATCGGGATTATAATTCCACCAGAAAATCACTAGAAGTGAGAAAGGAATTGCTTTATAAAGTATTTTAAGAAAAGCAAAAAAAAATATTTTATATATTTATGTAATAGTTTTTCTACTATGCATCCCCTTTTATTTAATTTTTTATTTATTATAATTCGCACAATGTTACTTTTAAAAATCTATTACACAAAGTACATTTTATTTTGTCTATTATATATGAATTTAATACAACACTTATTAGGTAGGTAGTCCTCAAATATTAATAATTTACAATATACAGTGGAACCTCGTTAAGTCGGACCTCGTGAACCCGGATCTCCAGATAACCCGGATGAATTTTGACGAATACTTTTTTTTTTTAGAAATGGGCGCTGTATCAAATAGTTTTATCCTGATTGTTTAAAATGCGTTTAAAAATATAATTGTTCGGTTTGTTTTGCGCGTGTATTTGTTTATCTACGAAATGAAGTCATTTTTCTGTAGGCATTGTCTTATATTTTTTTCCCCTGGTGTCCGTGTAACCAGATTTTCGTTAGCCTGGATCAGCTCTGGTCTCAATTGATCTGGGTTAATGAGGATCCACTGTATAACTATACAACTGTACCATGTTTTATAAAATCATAATCATATCCTTATTTATTTTATTTTGTACTTTTATTTATTTATAGTTACATATATATGTACATGTAATTTAGTTTTCGTGTTCAATGAATTCACTAGATTTATTACTAAAATTAAAGAAAATCCACTAAACTTTTCACTAGCCATTAGAATATGATTTGTGTACACCAGACGTACTTTCAATACGCTAGATTTAGTGGAAAATTCACCAAGTTGGCAACATTGATAGGGCATGTCGTGATCTTTTTAGCATTTTCTCACTAACCTGTAAATCTTTTTCTGTGAACTGTTGTTTTACGGAACGATTTAAATCATTTCCAGTTCATGCTAAGGCTAGAAAATCAGAGCCACTAAATGACGAATACGTCTCATCTGTATTAGTGACAAGTGACAGGTGTCAATTTTTTGTCACTTGAAAATTGTGAAAAAAACGAAAAGGTGATAAAACTACTCATGCACCTATCCTCAAAGGCTATGGAAGTAGTCCTGAATCTCTCACATTAAAATAATAAATTTCAAATTAACATTAAAAGCAATTAAGTTATGAAGTGAATTAATAAAAATTAAAAGCAAGAAAAATATGTTTTAAGGTAAGATGATATTAAAAAAAAACAAGTAACTCCAATAACAATCAATATTATACAGTTTAAAATCATGAAAATATTACTTTTTAATAAATTGTTTTGTATATTTTAGTTAATTAAGGTATGATAAAGTTTTTATATACAAAAGCGAAACGTCGTCAGTAAAGCACTATTAAAATTTAATTTTTTGCTTAATATTCAACACAGCATTCCACTAAAACCAAGAAAACACAAACAATATAAGGATTACAATAATAAACTCCCGATTAACAATTTTACGTTATACTTTTTGGTTTTAGGTTTTCGGATATATGCCTTTACTAAACACACAGTACCGAGCGGATTCGGTACTATTCAAGACTAGAATATCACACGACAAACAGAAATGCTTTAAGTTCATATAACCGTTAAGATATGTAGATATTTGAGGCAAATGTTCCCGACGAGTGAGACATCTCTATGAGTGTGCGAATGCGTTTTCTACGACTTGCAAGAAAATATTAATTCCATCTGTGTATAGTTTTATCTTTTAAGCGAAAAGTAACCGATATTTATTGTACGACTAATCTTTCATTCTGATATAATATTTAAAGAAAATGATGTGATATATATTTTAAATTTTATTTTTTTTATTAATTGATGCTCAGTGCCATTATTTTGTCTATTATGTACATATAAATCTTTACTTCTTTTTTTATAACGCAATATTATAGGAAATTTGTTGTGTATAAGTGTTTTAAGTATATATATAAAAACGTGACATGTTAAGCGACTTTTTCTATAAAAAAAAGAAAATAATAAAATTACCACCTACCTGAATAAACTCGTTGTTTCTTCGTATGAAAAGTTATCACTTTTTCGCTTTTCAATAGTTCAGTTTTGAGATCTGTACAGCTATTAAAGGAAGGATTGGATAGCCCAAGTGTTGTTTTTACTCATATTACAGCCAAAAAGCTTTAATGTTAGAGACAACACCCTTTTACAAAATAATAATAAAAAAAAGATTGCGTTAGCACTATTTACAACTAATTCGTCGATTTCATATCTTTCTGAACATTAATAGTTTCCAAGTTAATTTTTTTTATTTATTATATAACACACATTTTGGTATTTACTTTGGAGGTTTTTCTCGTCCATTAGTAAATATGAATGACATCTTGCTTTTGCGAACGTGTAAAAATGTTTTAGTGTTCGACGTTTCGAAATTAATTTTTTTACTTTACACCCAGCAATTTTAAATTTGTATTTGGTTTAATTTAAATGCGCGGACAGATGGGCGCTAGCTGTAATAGAGCGTATCATCGAGTAATGAAAATCGATTCATTAGAGGGCGCTGTAGTGCGTTTTATCAATACACAATCGAAGTTTTTATAGTGTAAGTATACTCTATAATCGAGAAAGACATCGACTGCTGTACACAGGACAGTTCTATTGGAAAGGCAGAATAGCGGTATGGGATGTCGTAAACTTTCTTATCAGTCTAATAACACCTTTTGTTTAAAGTAAGTTTTATTTAAAAAAGAATAAACACAAAACAACACGTTCATTCACTATCCCTCCCTTTTTCTACCGACCTTAAAAAAAATTGAAATAAAATTTCAAACAAATAACCTTATTAACAGGGAAGTAAGTGAACAGTGAAAATAATTGATGAATATAAATAAGTAGTATTTATGTGAATTTAGTTTATTGAGTGTTTTAGTTATTTCTCATTAATGTTATTTTATTGTAATAAGATTTAACGGTAGAAATAATTACTTTTTAATTAATATATCGCCTGGTTGAGTTATTTGAATCATAGTTCAAACATTACAATATTTTTTTTAAACAGAAATGCATAATCAAATGAAAGTGTAACTTAGTAATTTATAAAACCCAACACTTTACAACAAGGTAAAATAGTTTCGTTGTTATATTATCTTTTAATTTAGTAAATATTCAATTATAGCCTTATATCATTATATATATGTATCATGGGAATGATGAATTAATTTCGAAAGGACAAACATTTACACATTTTTATAAAAAGAATTCAATTCTCTAAAAACCACAAAACCAAGAATATATTCACTTTGGTATTCTTTCCCAGATTATAAGTTTGTCCCATGGAGCCAAATCTTCGAATGCAAGCCCTATAATAATCTTCTTCCTGAAAAATTACTTTTTTCCGGCTTATTTACATTTTGCTTGAAAACTACTTTAGATAATGTGATAACTTATTTTTATTTTAAACACATAGTATGTCGTTATGATTGGGAGATTTCCTTAAGAGTTACTCAGTTTTAAGCCGTTTTAAAATTTCTGGCGATTTTCTCAACGTCTATAATTAGTTTGTGTCCACTTTCTACTCTTCTTTTCTTTTCTTTTTTTAATCCCCAATCTTAAATTTATCCAAATTATTAAGGCTTCCCTAATAGTCAAATTTAAATTTCCCGCCACTATTTTTAGTGAATTCAAGGTAAATGCATTAAAATAAACTTAATTTAGTACAAAGAATGGTTGTAATTTTATGTTTTAACGTTAAAGTTACCAAGAATAATTGCGGGAAATTTAAATTTAGCTATTATGGATTCCTAGGAATTAAGAATTAAAATATTTACGCTGTTTTTTGAGAAACGCAGAATAATCAAAATTTTATTTTTACCAGTGAGCTAACGGCACTAAAACTCTATTGTTTACATTTTTTTTATTATTAAAGAATTACTCCAGAATTTATCTCTCCTTTATCTGCTCCCAAAATATTTTTTTTTCCTTTCAATCTAGATGTATCTCTGGGCATTTATTTAGGAAAAAAAAAGCAGCATGCTTTAAAACTTTTCTGTTTGATTTGTATCAAATATTCTTGTTGTGCATAAAAATTGTTGTTTTTTTTTGGTGATTTTTTTGTTTAAAACACCATCTATCGGCAATAGCAAAATATAGATCACAGTTATAAAAATTCGATGGTTTTTATTTTTCTATTTAATTAAAAAATAATAATAATATAATAAATAAGAAAATATACTAATTAATTATACAATTCTTCGACTAGAATAATACTACAAATGTATGGTCATACTGAAAGAGGCTTATAAATGCATTTTCAAATCGGAATACATATATTTTAAATTACCAACAGAAAACAGAAAGAAGACGTATTACATATAAATATGGAATTTGTTAGTCGTAAGAAGGAATTATTTCTCTTCTCTCTCTCTCTCTGGGGTTTATTTAAATATAATAAAACTTGGCGAGTGTCGCTTCGAAAATACAGACACCGTTAATTTATACATTAGATCCGTTATTGTCATTGCGTGAATACAATCTTGTAAATCATAATGTGTCCGTCGTGAACTCGGTAATCAGAATTTGAGGAATTGTCATCGGTTTTCGTTGTATTGGTGATGGGTCGATTAAAAAGCACTACGTATCACGATGATGTGGCGACTTCCTTCCAAGATGCATCGTTATATTTTGGTCTGCGTACACATTTAAATATAAGTGTATGTATATTAATATATTATATTGTGTTTATTTTATCCATATTATTCGCCAATATAAATAAGAAAGCGTAAAGCTTCTTCTCTAGAAGGGGGTTTGATGACGTTATTCAGTTCTGTGGAAAGCTTATTCGATAAATAAATATTAGAGATCACTTTTTTTTATATACACATTATCTCGAGATACACAGAGCTACATAATATATATGCAATTCGATTAGTTCTGGAGTTGTGCTATACACGACATTTATATCTTCGATACAGAACACTACTATCTCTTTCACTCTCTGCAGCTCCTTCTCATCGGCTACTAAGAATCTCCCGTACCACCTTTTTTGGGAAAACTAAACGTTTATCAGCCTCCGTATCGTAATAAAATAGTCATCACGCTACATTCTACAACTATATGTACGTAATAATATATAATATAATCATGAGATTAGGAAGGTTCTTGGTAGCTCGCTCCACTCAGAGGCATTTCCGCTTACACATTCCACTTCTTCTTGATGTGTCCAGACGGGTATGGTCTGTTTTAGGTGCTCCTTCCTCCGAAACGCTCATATACCCACGATTTCGCCTGCGAAACGGTCTAAATAAGAGAGACAAAAAAAAACAATATAAAATCGAGTTCCGATGCGAGTAGATAATAAAATATAGGAGAAGGGATGAATCGATGAATAATAGAGACGTATTATGTTTAACCGTCGATAAGGGTGAAACGGAAGAAAGCGAAGCATGCAAGGAATACAAGTGGTAGTGAGATAAAGGACGAGTACTTACTTCGGTACCTTATTAATGAGCATTGTGAATGTTGTCTTACCGTGGATATTCAGACTGCATAATGAAGCGATCTGGCTACTGGATATAATAACAATTATTAACAGTGCTATCGATAAAAATTGTACAAGGTGTGCCACCATAGCTGTCTTTTTAGGATTTTTGTGGATTTATGATTTTTAAACTTGCAGTTACAGTTACAGCTGACAATGATCAGTAATAATATATTTTCAACTTTTTAAGATTAAACAACTGTTGTGAAGCGGCAACAATTTATTTTATTTATTTCATCAGAACGTTTCAGTGTATGACAACAAGTTTAAACGAAACACATAAAATGTAACACATAAACGTTAAATTTAAAGTAAATGATGAAATTTTAAACAAAATACGACTACATGTACATGGTACATACATTTAAAATAATTAACAACTGAAATTACACAAATTGAAAAAGATGTTTTCATACATCGAAACGTTCTTGATGAAATAAAATCAATGTTGCCGCTTCCAAAGAGTTGTTTAATTTAAGAAACTGACTAATTACGCCAAATTGCTATCAATTATTAATAATTTTTTATGAACTGTAAATGAAATTAAATATTTGTTAGGATATTATAGATTAAGATGTTCTATTAATGTGGAAGCAAGTAGAAACTCATATCATAATAATAGTGTTATAGAATTCATTACCAAATCATAATAATAATATCTTTTTTGGAGTGTCAATCAAAATTATTATTTTTCAAGCTCATTAAAAAATAAATGCAATAAAGAAAGAAATTAAATTACAATGCAAAAAATAATAAATGTGGATAATAGCTAAACGCATTTGGTTATTCTATTTGACAACAGTATTAGATAAAACTTACTTGCAATGAACAAAAACCTCACAAACAAAAAGGAATTCAAATGAGATATCTTAACTAAATTCATAATATTTCAAATAATTGTCAAACTACTTATTAAGCTACATAGAAAGAAGACGTGAATTAAGCTGTTGAAACTTCTCGAGAATTTCCAAAATATATACATACAGGTACTACAAACGTCTTTTAGTAGAAAGCATTAGCAATGTAATAGCTATTTTTTCTTTTATTTTGCTTTATTTTCAAACAATTTGTAAGGGTTGAAAGTATTAACAAATAAATTTGTTATGGTATCTCATAATTAATATGAATTCTTAAGAATCTAAATAAAATGTACTCATACTTCGAAAACTACTAAAGATAAAATACAAAAACCAAACAATCCAAAGATATTGCGTCATTAAAAAAAAATACAGAGTGTTTGTAAGAAAATGAGCGCAGAGTTATTTTAGGCAATTTTATGTGGAAAGTGTTAATACTTCAAAAATTATCAAGAATAGTTTCATCAAACCCTTAGAGCCGTAGACGAATCGATGTAAAATTTTATTGAATGTTATAACCAAAAATACCATGTTCTATTTGAAAAAAAAAAAGTTTTATTAGGTTAAAAGTATTAATTTTTTTTATTATCTTAAACAGTTCATAGGTACAGAGGATTCCAATACAGATCGTTCACAAATGATGCGATAAATGCACTACCTCGATAAAAATTGTACTATTCCATTTAACATTTTTTAAATGTGTAGTTGCAAATATTTCCTTTAAATATGTCACAGTTGAGCACAATCACTGTGCGAGTTTCAAAATCATATTCTTACTAAAAGTTTGAAAAATTCTAATTAGTCAGTTTAGTGAAACACCAAAACTAGTTTAGATACGCAATTTATTTAATATATTCCTGATTATTGTCTTATACATTCTTTTTATCTAGATCGTTCAAGTTCATATTAATGTTCATATTAATTATATCAGAATGAATAAATTAGGACCAAATTATCACATGATTTACCCATAACCATTATGCGTGATTCTATTTTGGTTACAGTTAACATACTATTAACTAAAAATGAGATGTTGAAATGGTGTAGCGAGCTTATAATCTATTTGCATATTAGTCTATTCAGCAGATGTACTGCAGTAATCTATTCAATAATAGTAATTATAAATAATAGAAATAAAATATTTGGCTTTAACTTTGTAAAAAAATTTATTGTTTCTTCGGATGGTTTTTAATAATATAAATTACATAACATGAACAAATCATTTGGCAAAATTGTCAAATTGACAAATTTCGGAAAGTAATCATTTAGAAGACTATAGTTGTAGAAAGTTTTCAGATTGGTGGTATGTATGGAATTAGTAATAATATATAAATAAGTGTTCTTTCCAATCATCTCCTGGACAACGTAGCTTCTAGTTCTTTTTGAGATGTACTGTTGTCCAGAAGATGGCTTAAGCTGAAACCGGTAGACAGTGAATTTAAAAATAAATGATTGGAAAGAACACTTATTTATATATTATTACTAATTCCATTTAGAAGACTGTTTTGAAAATGATTGGTTACTGGAAAGGTTGTTTGTAATAAAAAAGAGAAGATTAATTTTATTTTATTAATAAGAATAGAAACAAATCATTTTAAAAGAGAAATTATAAACGAAGTATCACTTTGGAAATTGGCAATAGAAATTTAGAGAAGTGGATTAACATGTTCTTAGTGGTTTGGATACGAAGTTGTATCTTCATGTTATCATAAGTTTAGATTCAATATTGGAACTTTACATTTTTCAAGATTGGACTATTGTTTTATAATTGGGTTGGCATTGAAGTTGGATTAGTATCAGAAATTGAAGAAAAAAAGAACAATAAAAAGATTTTTATTACAAAATCAAAATAATTATATTTTCGATAGATATTAAAACAATTCCGAAATCGTCTTTACTAGTTTAAAATCAAGAATTCACATAGCGTCAAGTGACAAAAGTCAAATCGACACATAACATAATTTGGCGCCCAACGTGGGGCTCGATTTCGAAATATTGTTACTATTATTAAATAGAACGCTGCAGTACATTATCAAACAAAAGTTGCCCACGTTTATGGCCAAATTACCCCAACAATTCAGTTAGCAGACAAAAACGATACAACAAAAAATTTTAAAACATAATTAGTTTAATCTCGATTTAAATCTTTCATAAAGGAGTAGAAAAAAATTAAATATACTCACTGCTTGGGTCATCGTATCTCCTGCTTTTCATCCGATGATTATTGTATGTATTCAAGTTATGAATCGGATAATGATGGTTGATCTTCCGATTATTGATTTTAGCACTCGGCACGTTGTAATTACTGTTGGTCAGGGTGCAAGCCGCTCTCCCTTTACATTTCATCAAAGTCCTGAGCTGATCGTGCAGATAGGATCTCTCTTCGCGTCTCAGCTGGTCGGCACGGTTCTGCAGCTCAAACGGATCTTAAAATGGAAAATTTTATTTCACAAATGTCCGGCACAAAACCGAATTCACTTACCGATACGTAGATTATAATAAGTAACCTTCCCCGTTATAAACTCGCAGTACAATAGATTATGCGTAGAGTTTATGGTACGCAAGCAATTGTAGGTGTTATTGTTGGCGTTCATGCAAAAGCAGAACGGTCCGGCTGACCACAGCGGTGCTGTTTTCCAGTGATCGTTATCGTGCCTGAAACAGTGAATCTTTTCGGACGAGCACTCCTTCTCCAATTGGGCTTTCTTCTTCGCTTTTCTCATCTTTTTGCTCAATCGTTCTTCCTTGGTCTTTCGCCTCAATTCCCTTTCGGTTTCGTCCTCATCGGAATCGCAGTAGCAATGTTCCTCTTGGTCCGGGGGTTCGATTAGATCGTCAAATATCGAACGAGGCTGAAAAAAAAAACAAAACAGAATCAATTATCTGCAATCGTTGTCGAAAGGAGAACAATGAACCTTTGACGTTGATCTCATATTTTCCAGGTAACTCTGCGTAGTTGGCATAGATTGAATTCTACTAAACGGATTTGCAGTCGTAAGTTCTTGGACCGGTTTCGATGTTGTGGTATGATGGTGTTTATGCGTGTGATTGTGCCTGAAATGTACAAATTAATCGACATCATTCCACTGTGCATTTCAACTGTACCTAATCGGCCTGTGACTCGTACTTTCTGTACTCGTATAACTTTCCGTAGTTAAATTAAACGCATAAAATGCATCCTGAGTGGAATTATCGAAATCAATCGCAGTTTCATTTAATTCCACTCTAAATTTCCTCCTCGTCTTGTCTCTATTACTGCTCTTCCTTCGGGAAGTGCGAGCAGCACTCTCCAAATAATCTCGAGTAAAATTTTCAAAAACTACCCTTTCGGTCGTGCTGGAAAATGGAGTAACCGAATCTGTCGTGCTTGAAATTTCTGTGATGTTCGCTTTGATGTCCTTATCCTCGCCCGAATTCGGTTTGGTATGTTTTAGATGTCGTCTGATTTCTTTCAAACGTTCCAATTTCTGTTTTAAAGTCTGTATGGCGGAGTCGATTTGGTGTCGCGACTGCTTCCATATCTTACGGTCGTGGTAAATTCTGTCCGAACAATTCACTTGGCCGTTCAAGCTAACTATGCAAGGCGGAGGTGAGTCCATAATGGTATTGGTGTCCATGTTCGCTTTTAGCATCTGATCATCGCGAATCGAGCTGTTTGTTGCCTAAATGTTGGGTATACAAAAAAGGTAATCAAGAGACTACTTTCTAGTAGGTTCAGAAGAATTAAATTAAAAGAACACTGTTTTTATTCAAGTTTATCCTTCCACCAGAAAAGAAATTGAAGAAAAATGTTGAAATACTCATGTAGAGGAAAGTGATATGGAGTTTTTTTTTATAATTTGTGTTTATTTCTTTTTTGATTACCTTCATTTTCTTTTCTTTGAATTAATTAATTTTCTTTAGCCCAATTTCATTTTAATTCGTAGATAGTACATAATTACATATATCCTAAAGCATTTTTTTTGTTATTCTCTTTTTTTATATTCTTTGTCATTGTAATGGATGACTTTTACGAATTTATAGAGTATGTAGAAAATGAAGGTTATGAACGTATGCCAAGGTAAAAAAGTGCAAATATAAATTACAATATATAAATCGCAATATTATAGAAATATAATACGGGACATGGAAAACCCTCTTGAAAAATATTAACAACAATGAGCTATTACACGATACCGTTGTTTCTCAAGACAAACAATTCAACATATTTGTTAAATTTGGTTATATCCTCTGGAAGCAGCAATGAACCACCGTGGTTTACCTATATCACCAATCCTAAAATTATGTGTTGCATTACGCTTTTATGCTAGTGGCTCGATTCAGGCAAAAGATATATTTCATGTTTTTCTTTGAATGATAAAATACTACAAGATAGAAGAAGATAAAATAATACAAGTTCTTTTAAATAATTTTTTTCATCTCGGGTGAAGAACATTCTTTTAGATTCCATATCTCTAATAATTTGTAATTGACGTTGTTCTTGTGATTGCAAACAATCTAATGACCACACTATATAGTTTTAGTTGTTTCTTTTCCACTGCGTGTTGTTTTCATTGAAATAACTTGTTGTTATTTGTTTGAATGAGCAGACGTCATAAATATGGCATTAACACTCTGACGTAGTAGCTCCGACGCATGTGGCGCTCTTTTCTCATCTGCTTCCTTACCTAGCACACATATGTAGCAGCGAAACGGTTGAAAATGGGCCATTAATACCTTTCAGCCGTTCAAAAACACCGGGAGTAGACGGGATTTTTCCAGTCTTACTTCAGAAAGGGCAGAAGAAATCCTTCCTCACATGATTCGGATAAGCCGAAGCAGTCTGGAGTTGGGATATATTCAGACAGCCTGGCGAAGGCTAAAGTCACCTTTATACCAAAAGCAGGGAAAAAGGACATCACGCACCCTAAATCCCATAGACCTATCAGCCTTACATCATTCTTTTTAAAACGGTGGAAAAGGCTGTAGATAACTACATCAGAACAGAGATCTTGGAGCGGGTGCCATTGCACCCCTGTCAGCACGCCTACCAAACAGGCAAATCCACTGAGACTGCATTAGTGGAGCTGACGGACCAAATCCAAGATGCCTGACGAATAAAGAAACCGTAGTGTGCGCCTTTCTAGACATAGAGGTGCTTTGACAACACTCCCCACGAGTCTGTCAAAAAAGCATTAATATTAGTAGGGGTAGACGACGTGACTTCTAGATGGATGTCGCAACTACTGTCTACCAGGTCGGTGGAGCGGAGGTGGGACATAAGACCATCTCGGTTAGCACGACCAGAGGATGCCCACAGGGGGGAGTTACATCCCCACTTATGTGGAGCCTAATAGTAGACGAACTCCTATGCGGATTGACGGATCTAGCATATCCTGTCAAGGGTATGCGGATGATATTGTCATATACGCAAGAGGCAAATTTGAGAATACCCTCTGTGACATAGTTCAAAGAGGACTGAACTTTACGAGAAGATGGTGTCAATCGATGGGACTCAATGTCAACCCCACTAAGACAACCCTAGTAGCGTTTACCAGGAAAAGAAAATCCAATCTTGGAACCATAAAACTGGATGGGCAAATATAGACTGAGAGCGGAAGTTAAATATCTAGGCCTTACCCTAGACAACAAATTCTATGGAACAAACATGAGCTTGAGGTAACCAACAAGGCCAAAAGAGCTCTGATGGTGTGTAGAAACTTTGCAGGGAAAAATTGGGGATGCAACCCAAAATACTGCTTTGGATGTATACAGCGATAGTGAGACCGATCATCACCTATGCATCAGTAGCTGGAGCAAAAGAACTAATCTGGCCACGCGGAGAATTAACCTCTCGAAAGTGCAAAGATTAGCATGTGTATGCATAACGGGGGCTATGAGAACCTGCCCAACAGCAGCTATTGAAGTAGCATTAGATCTTGCCCCCCTCCACATTGTAGTGGAGGGCGTGGCGAAAAGAACCGCACTAAGAATGGTCAAGGAAGGAATGATTAGGCATAGGCCTCAATCTCCGGACGGTGATCAAACCTGGGATATGCCCCGGGATGACATGTTAAAGAAATTTAGCTTTGTGAAGGAATTTACCACAAAGCTAAGTAATAGGAGCGAGTGGGATCATAACACCATCTTGAATTTTAATAAAAATGCCATCAAATGGTATACTGATGGCTCCAAAACGGCAGAAGGAACTGGAATAGGAATATACGGGCCTAGAACTACATATTCCGAAAGCTTGGGAAAATACCCAAGTATATTTCAGGCGGAAATACACGCTATTGGAAGATGTGTTCAGTTCAATATGGATAGGAACTATCGGAAACAGGAGATTATCATCATGTCTGATAGTCAAGCAGCCATCAAGGCGCTGAGCTCATATGAAATCAGCTCCAAGATGGTCTGGGAATGCCTAGGAAACTAAATGAGCTAGGCAAAAGAAATAAAGTAACCCTCCTGTGGGTTCCGGGTCACACAGGAGTGGAAGGAAACGAAATAACGGATAACCTCGCAAAAAAGGGGCTGGAATGCCTTTCGTAGGGCCTGAACCCTTTTGCGGGTTAAGTAGCAGTACAATACTGAAAAAACTAAAAATAGAAATGGAGCAGAGAAAATCCAGTTACTGGAAGAATCTCCAGGGAATGATGCAGAGTAAAATTCTTCTGGGAACTTATAACCAGAAGAGGTCTACAGAATGCATCAACCTGAGTAAGAACAATGTTCGCATATTAACAGGAATACTTTCAGGCCATTGTAGACTGAAAGGACACCTGACTAAGCTTGGATTGGAAAAAGATCCTGAATGCAGATTTTGTGGGGAACAGGATGAAACACCCATCCACCTCCTCTCAAACTGCGCAGCACTGTGCAACCCGAGGGCATTGTACCTGGGAGCATGTGAAATCGAAGAGGGAGACTTACCTAAACTGGGGCCCTCCGATATCCTACACTTTTTAAAAGGAATAGGATTGGGAGGCCAACTGTAAAGCAGCAAGAATGGGGGACACAATAGATCCTTTAGGTCGCAGTGTAACACCACCCTTCACCTACATACATACATACATACATACATACATACCTTAGCAAGACGTTAACTCTTGTTTATGAATCACAAAATTGAGATGAGGATAAGTTTTCCTCCTATGAGTGAAAGATGAGTGTTAGATGAGATGAGGATGAGGGCTACATAAGTTGCGACTAAGAATTCGGCCCTAAATAATATATTAAACTAACAAATTCTGTGTGACTTCTCTTTATGCATTCACCTCAATTTTTTTTTTTTCAAGTTTGCTTTCCTGTGGACCATAAACTTTATAGAAAAAAAAAATGTTTTGCTACCCTTTTAACCACACCTTTTCGAAACTCAGCCTTAATAAAAAAAATAATAAAAAAAAACCTACTTGAAATCCTGCTATATCATTTTCTATTTTAGCCGCAACCAAATCGACATGACGCAAAGTATCCCGTTTCTCCCTCTTCGATAAGGAATCGATATTATCGAATTGCACCGCATCATTGTCATATAACACGATCTCCTCTCCCTCTATATCACGTTTTTTACGTAAAAATCTTTGGTTTCTCCTCAACGGAGCATTCTCATACTAGAAACGGCACACAATTAACAGAAATCGTTACAAATTCGCTTTAAAATGCTTACCGGTAACTTCTTATAAACTAATTTCTCTGCACTGAAACACGCACACTTCCGATAAGTCTTTTGCTTCGGGAAACTGATCTGCATTTTGCACTTGTGCTTCCGCCACCTGCCGTGCTCGTGTTGGCAGTACCATTTCTGGCCGCTTTTGCAGGGTAATTTCAAATTCTGATGCGTACATTCACGAGCGAGCCGTTCCAACTTGTTAGAGGGGAAGAGCAGTTCCGGAGAGAGCTGGTTATCTATGTTTTGGACGTCGCTGGCTGTGAAATCATTCCAATTACAGTAAAATTTAAAATTATTAGTTATAATAAACATACTGCGAACTGTTTCCTTTTCGAAATCTTCCAAATCGTCGTTCATTTCCTCCAAATCGTCCTCATTTCCTTCCAGGTCTTCCACATCGTCGTCGACCTCTTCGTCGGGGAAAGTAAAGGAATCGGCCGTATCTTCAGCGGACTCGAAATACTTGCTCGGCGGTAGTGTTGATGAAAATCCCCCAGACATGGTCACCAGACGAGCAGGATATCGCATATCGAGCATACTGCTTGACGTTTCGGGCGACGAAGTGCTAAAATTGAATCCGGAATTCGCGATCGCACTGTATTTATTTATTTTAATTTTGGTCTCTGAGGAATCGCGCCGTCCAGAGCTAGAAACGTAACAATACCCATCGTAAACATTACTTTATGGCACACCTAAAAATACCTTTCGATTAAAAACGTATCGGGCCATCTGTGTCTTCTGCGATTCTTTAAGAATAAGGGCAGCACGGAACGTCCGTCCATGTGCGCCGGTGGATCGACACCGGCCATTTCTAGGAAAGTGGGTGCCAAATCGATATTCAGGACGATATCGTCTACCACAGTCCCTGCTTCAACTCCGGGGCCTCGTACTAAGAATGGTACACGAACGTCAAATTCGAACGGAAAGCTTTTACCCTGAAATAACGGTGCAATATTTTAAAATAATATATTATTGTGATTTCCCGGCTATATGCTTTTTTACAGAAAAGAAAAATAAATAAATAACTTTCTAATTAAATCTACCTTTTCTTTGCAGATACCTTCCTACAATGATAGACACAATACAATTCCATTAATAAAACAGTGCAATCATTAATAATATGTATAATTTATTAATAAGTTTATGTCAGAAACAAATAAATAGAATGAGAACTCTTACTCAAAGTGAGTATAGTTATTTGGGATATTCAAACAAGTATTATCAATTATCCAGTATAATTTAGATTCTTTAATTCAAAAAGGAACTTTTAAAATATCCCGCGCTATCATAAGAGAATAGAAAACCACCAACCACGTTTGCCAACTTATAAAAGGATGTATGATTAGACTCGGAATAGCAAACACATGCACACTCCCATGTAGAACAAGTACCCAGATATAGTAAACACCAAATTTGTGAATTTATCCCCTTCAATACCAGATATACCCCAGCAATATGGTTTAATTCATTTATATTTGATGAGAAATGACACAGCTTTTTCAAAGACTTTTCATCAACAACCTATGTTTCCAAGGATTTTCATACAATTTCTTTCAACGAGTTACATTGACTCACTACCCCATTTAATTAAACTAGATACCTAGGATACCAGGCTATCGTACAGTTGTCAGACGATAAATTATATTCAACTTCCATGACTACTAATACGATTTAATCCAAATTATACTGGACTTACAAACATTTGCGTACTTAAAATAATAATCACATTTCAATATGGTTGATGGTTTCCCTCCTATGAAACACAGCAATATATATACATATATTGATAAATCATATTAAAATATTCATTAGAAATTTGAAAATTAGGTTTCAAAGAAACCACCATTTCTTTTTATAATTAAATTCTGCCATCTACTGCATAACTTGAAAATAATGGATCGGTAAGGTAGACCTCTTTAACTATATAAACATAATTTAACCTTCTATAATATAGATGGCGCAATCGCCTGGACCTACACTTCAATTCGCCTTTACTTCATAGATGGCGTTAATACCTAAAATTCGCTATTTTAAAATTAACGGGACTGTTAGATGCAAGAAATGATCGTTTCGGCCAAAAACTACGAAAATTTGGATTGCTTAAGACTAAAGGAGTCTTAAATTTTAATTAAGTTCTATTGTTATTTGTATTTAGGAATTCCCATTCTTAATCTTAAGCCATTGTGTTATTGAATTTCTCACTTTGTTTGTAGGATATTCTTGAAATCTGATTATAATTTGTATTACTCATTATTTACCTTACTATTAGTTTAAGGCCATCTTAATTAGTTTCTGTTATTATTTAAGTCCAGCATTTTTATTCATTTGAAGAATTCTACATTCGAATTCTTGTTATTCGAATGTCATTCGAATGTTAGTTGTTAGTCCTGGTTCTAATAAAAAAAATTAGAACGATACAAGAATCTTTACAATCAATTAAAAGAAGTGAAAACTTCAGCCACAAAATTCTATAGACACCACTGGGAGATTTGCTCTTTTTGGGGCATATACAAAAAATAATATATTAAGGTAAAGTCAGGTAAGTGTATAACCGGGGCAAGTGTGTAGATTGGTTACATTTATTTTTTAAATTAAAATAAGGATGTTCTCTGTTATATTACTAATGTACTAAACTTCATACTAGTTTTACAAATAAAAATTTACATCTCCTAACGTGTAATAACTTAGATATTTTGTAAATTTATCACACTTATTAAAAAGGCGTCAGTATAGTATTACACTCTTGGCCGAACTAAAGGATAATGCTATTAATATATAAAATGTGGAACGATTACACACTTGCCCCATTTTGCTGGGTAAGGGTAAGTGTGTAGTATTGACAGTGTTTAAAATTTCTTTTTTTTCTAGTAAACCGTTGATAATTATAAAAGGTGTATCTATTGAAGGCTTACAACTGGGCGTATGTTACGTACCTCTATCTGTAAAATTTATCAAAATGTCTTATTATGTGAACAGTGTTACATTTTCTTCGCACTATGCAATTTTTATTACACACTTACCTGACTTTACCTTATACCTACACTTATGAGCCAATTAATTACTATTAAATTATGCCTTCCAATATTTATACTTAACCGTTAATAGCAGATAGTTCACGAGTCAGTGTAAATTTAATTATAAACCATAAAAAGAAATAATGGCCAACTCATTAATTCCAAGATTATTTCTATGTGGCTGAGAAGATGAAGGTGCAAAGTTATTTCCGTTGTTTTCGTGGCGTCATTAAGGTTATTTGCATGTTTACTAATGGATTTTATGACTACTAACATCGAATTAAAATATTCACAAGAAATTGTAAAAGTAGATTTCAAAGAAACCTTTGGAAATCACTCTGTCATATAATGTCCCAACCTGATCGGTAAGATAGAATTCTTTAATTAGGAGAATAATTTAGGCTTCTATAATATAGAGCAACTGCTTCGACTTACACTCCATTAGTTTTTATCTCATAGATGTCACTAATACTCATTTGTTTTTTAAACTTTACGCATCTAATTTAAATTTAGATTATGCTTTCTAATATTTACGCTTACCGCTAATAGTAGATATTTCACAAGTCAGTGTAAATTTGATTATAAACCATAAAAAGAAATATTTAATGACAACTCATTAATTCCAAGATTTATTTTTATGTGGCTGAGAAGATCAAGGTGTAAAGTTATTTCCGCTGTTTTCACGGGATCATTAGGGTTATTTGCATATTCACCAATGGATTTTATAGCCACTAAATGTTTTGAAATTATATTATTTAATATAACTTTTTTTTTTCACAAACAAAGCTTCAAAATTGCACAAAACACCCTTTTTATCAGAACATTCAAGGCGCTAGTAATTGTTGGTTCAGACAAAATGTATTAGTATTAACTTAGTTCTAAATTTAGTCTTAAAAAGTTAAATTAAAGGTTATACATATTTTCTTTTATACAAGTTCGTATTTGTTTTCTATGAACGGAATTATATACAGTGACCGGCATAAATATTGCAACATATGGAAAAAAAAATTATTGTTAAAGTATACTAGAACTTTTTTGGGGGAATAGGTTGTGCATGTCTAGAAATCCCAAAATTTATTTTGATACACGTCACGTGACCAATAAGTATGGCGGTAAATTTAAAAAATATGCCGTGAATTTACAAAGAGTGAGGTTAGATGACATGATATCGAAAAAAGTTATTTGAAAAAGTTGCTTAAAATTCAATTTTGAGGCTGTATGCTAATTTTTGTAAACAATTTTTCCAAATATTGTTTCATTGAATTACATATTTAATTTTTTTTCGCTCTTAAGAGCTCCACTGCAGTGTTACTTCCAAATGTGGTTGATACTCAAACAGTTTTGTCAATTTTTGCATAATTAAGATAACGAAAACTGAAAAGTACGTTTTTAGTGTGACAATTGTTGTTGCAAGGGACTGTATCTACTAGTAATAAATAAAATTTTACAAACATTTTCTCTCTAAACCACTTAGCAGACATTACTTTTATTGAAAATTATTATATTTCTTGTTTGTTTTCGGCATTAAAGTGGAAACTGTTAGTCAAAAACTGATACTACTACATGCACGCATCGAAGGTTTTAAAGTAGATTTTGAAATTGGAGAACAACCAATAATAAACAATAGGTAAAATAAAAATTAATTAATAATTCTTTCTTAATAAAGGCTAAGATCTTATAATAATCTTATAATAATAATAATTGCTTATTTGCCAAAAAATTAAAATAGTTTACTACATTATTTTGTTGTTTCTAATTTCAAAGCCTACCTTACTTATAAGAAGCATAAGGATATGTATGTCTAACAAGTAGGTATGCATTTTTAGAGTTTCATTCCTTAGTTGGTCATTACTACTAGTTATTAATAATTAACAGGAAATACCAATAAACTTCGGTCTCACAAATTCTTTAATCTTGAAAAACACAATGTACATTTCGTTAGCTAGGCTAACATCTTCAGGTGTACAAGTGTATTGTCAAATACTAAATGCGTAAATATAGTAAGTATATCCTAGGCTACAAAAATTAATCAACAGGACTACTATATTCAATAAATTCTAAATATTTGTAATTGAGGGGTGTTAAATCAGTATTGAGCAAGCTATTAATATGTTTTTTCATATAAATAGCTTCCCACATATTAAGATTCTTACAATTTAAAGACTTAATTAATTCTAAATCATCAATTGAAAAAGTATGTCCTGTATTAATAAAATGATACGCCAAAGCGGATTTATCGGCATTGTGATTCTTAATATGATATAAATGCTCTTTAAATCTAATCTCCGCATTCCTCTTTGTTTGGCCTATATATACTTTATACAAACACCGCATTTGATCTTATAAATCCCAGAACATTTTTTAAAATCAATAATTTCAATATTAAAAAAACCGGACTAAGATTGTATTTTTTACACAAGTTTAATATCTGGTTAACCCATAATTTATTAAAGTTAAATCTGCAAAACTTTTTCTCCACTATTTTCACTGGAATAAGTGTAGTTATATTTCTTAATAACCTCTTATTTTCTAACTTATTTTTAATTTTATCTATCACACTTTTCTTGTAACCATTAATTTCTGCTATATGATATATATTTTAATTCTTTTTTATAATTATCTCCGAAAGCGGTATGTTCAATAATCTAGTTATTAAGAAAAAGAATGTTATGTATTTTGTTTATAGCTTGTATAAGATAAGTTGTGTATATAATTGTTTGTGTGTGTGGCTTTTCTATGTATATCAAAGTGGAATGTATTATCTTTAATCATAAGTAATAAATCAAGAAATGGTAAACTGTGTTGATCCTCAATTTCAAACGTAAATTTTATTGACGGATACTGATTATTAATGAAATTAAGGAAAAAATCTATATCAAAATCAAATGGTATTACACACAAACAATTATATACACAACTTATCTTATACAAGCTATAAACAAAAATACACAACATTCTTTTTCTTAATAACTAGATTATTGAACATACCGCTTTCGGAAGATAATTATAAAAAAGAATTAAATATATATATCATATAGCAGAAATTAATGGTTACAAGAAAAGTGTATAGATAAAATTAAAATAAGTTAGAAAATAAGAGGTTATTAAGAAATATAACTACACTTATTCCAGTGAAAATAGTGGAGAAAAAGTTTTGCAGATTTAACTTTAATAAATTATGGGTTAACCAGATATTAAACTTGTGTAAAAAATACAATCTTAGTCCGGTTTTTCAAAATTCTAATACTTTAAGAAATAAATTAAAATTTAATATTGAAATTATTGATTTTAAAAAATGTTCTGGGATTTATAAGATCAAATGCGGTGTTTGTAATAAAGTATATATAGGCCAAACAAAGAGGAATGCGGAGATTAGATTTAAAGAGCATTTATATCATATTAAGAATCACAATGCCGATAATCCGCTTTGGCGTATCATTTTATTAATACAGGACATACTTTTTCAATTGATGATTTAGAATTAATTAAGTCTTTAAATTGTAAGAATCTTAATATGTGGGAAGCTATTTATATGAAAAAACATATTAATAGCTTGCTCAATACTGATTTAACACCCCTCAATTACAAATATTTAGAATTTATTGAATATAGTAGTCCTGTTGATTAATTTTTGTAGCCTAGGATATACTTACTATATTTACGCATTTAGTATTTGACAATACACTTGTACACCTGAAGATGTTAGCCTAGCTAACGAAATGTACATTGTGTTTTCAAGATTAAAGAATTTGTGAGACCGAAGTTTATTGGTATTTCCTGTTAATTATCAGTATATCTCACAGTGCTCGATTTACCTTCTATTTAACTACTAGTTATTGTTTAAATGTTTTTGCTTATTAAGTATTCCTATCATTAGCTAAAAATACTGGTTATTTATTTCTACTGAATTTTGTAATTTCGAAACCGACATAAATACCTTCGGTGCGTGCAATAACATTGTGAGGGCTTAGATGTTTAGTGTTATGAGTTTTGGACTACCGATTTCACTTTAACGTAGAAAACAAAAAGAAAATATGATAATCTTCAATAAAAGTAATGTTTGCTAAGTGGTTTATAGAGAAAATGTTTGATAAATTTTATTTATTACTAGTAGATACAGTCCCTTGCAACAACAATTGTCACACTGAAATCGTACTTTTCAGTTTTCGCTATGTTAATTATGCAAAAATTGAGAAAACTGTTTGAGTATCAACCAAATTTGGAAATAATACTGCAGTTGGGCTGCTAAGAGCGAAAAAATGGAAATATGTAATTCAATGAAACAATATTTGGAAAAATTGTGATTTTTATTTTTTTAAAAATATATTTACAAAAATTTGCATGCGGCCTCAGAATTGAATTCTAAGCAACTTTTTCAAATAACTTTTTTGGATATCATGTCATCTAACCCCACTGTTTACGCCAGTTTAAATTTTATATTTTTATTTGAACATTTTTTTTTGTTTTTCCTTTTTTTGTTTTCCTTTTAACGTATGTCAGTTATTGATATTCACTCGCCGCATACAGTTCACATTTATTCGCCGCGTATAGTTAATCCGCAAGTAGTAGTAGATAGTAAATCGCCGTATATTAGTTGATAGCCGCATATAATTGTTTCCCTTCCTTCCTACCCCTTTACCCATTGAAACCCTTTTAATTGTATGTGTTGTGTCACGGTTCGAGACGCGGATGAGTTTAGGTGAGTTTAAGTTGAATATATATCATTATTTGAACCTATACGCTACACCCACTTTTTGCAGATTCATGGCATATTTTTCAAATTTACCGCCGTACTAGTGGTCACATGACATGTGTCAAAATAAATTTTGGGGTTTCTAGACATGCACAACCTATTCCCCCAAAAAAGTTTTAGTATATTTTAATAATAAAAAAAATTTCCCATATGTTGCAATATTTATGCCGGTCACTGTATAATACTTAACTTAACTTTCAAGAAGAAATTTAGTACTGATACGTTCTGTCTGAACCAACCATAAAAACAAATTTCTTTAATGAGATAAAATAATAATTATGCTTTTAGAAAGTAGATGGCGCAATGTTTTAGTTGGGTAATTAATTGTTTATTACACAGATGGCACTCATGTGTAAAATGTTTAATTAATTTTTTTTGTTTTTGTGTTTTTAAGAGGTTGTAGGTATTATTCATAATAGCACGTTATATAATTAAATGAATGTGAAAAAAAATGTGAACACCATAAAAAAAAAGAACTAATGCCAACAATTATTAAAGTAGACGTTCAGTTTGAATTTATTGCTTCAATTTCCATGATAATCAAGCCTAGCTGGCTAACTGAGAAGGAAGAAAATAAATGGATAATGTACTTTGAGCCCAGCATGAAAGATCGTAAAGTTGTTATTTCAATCGTTTCCACGGCGTTATTACCAACATTTGCATAAGAAAATCGGCGAAAACATAAAATAACATCGTCGCATTGGAAATAAATAAACGCAAAACGACCGTAACGAATAAATATTATTGTATGTATATTATTACGTTCCTGATATGAATGCCCAGTACTCGTTATTATTATTATAGAAGCTCTTTTGTATCGGGGCGGCTTCTTGCTTTCTCGGTCCGCCGCGCCAGAGGAAATTTAATTTAACGGGAACGTGGAGCACACGGTTCGGCACGAGAATTTTATTACCACCGCTGTGGCGAGACGTAAGGGAGCGAACGCAGTACTCACTTTGATAAGACCGAACTGGCCCAGATGGTAGCCGTGATCGGACGTATAGACGATGTAGGAGTTGTCCAGTTCGCCGAGCTTGTCCAACTCGCTGACCACTCTCTGGACGGCCGCGTCCACCGACTGTAGCGTCTGCAATCGTTTCGTCATCAGGAGATCGGTGAATTGTTTGTGAATGGTTTGCATCTTGTTCGTTATCTGGAGGATCCATTGCTTGTCGGGATTGGGAGCGTGATCGTAGGATGGTGTGCTGCGAATAGAATAATCTTCTCAAATACTATCGAATGCGAGAAAAAAGTAAGCAAGAAATGTCAATGTCATATACTATGTGATTCAAAATGATTGTCGTAATAAAAAAACTGTTTTCCGGAAAAATTTATCTATACTTATTACCAATTTAATGAGCGAAGTTAGCTACATACAAATTTCATACATTAAATGAATTTTGCTTGACATTTAGCGACATTGGCGTTCGTATTGTAGTATCTTTCGATTATTTAACTTATAATTTTTTTCAAATCGTTTATATTTACATCTAATATCACCAACAATAGTATTCCTGAATACTGTAAGAAAATAAGGGAATTTATCTGTGGTAATCAACTCAACAAACAGATAAAAAAATCAATATTAACATTAAGTGACATAGTTTATTACATTTTATAATTTTATAGGCTTATCATACACTTCAGCGCAACGAGCTGTCAAAAGAAAGTTACATTTTCATCCCTATAAAGTTTCTACGGTACAGGAATTATTACCATTAGATCACGATAGGCGATTGGAATATTGTCATTGGTTTAATAACAATTTAAGGGACGATGACTTGCTAAACAAATCATTTTTCTCGGATGAAGCCTGGTTTTATCTAACAGACTATATCAATTCACAAAACTATCGTATCTGGTCTGCAGAAAATCCACACGAATTTCGAGAAACGCAATTGCATCCCGTAAAAGTTGGAGTTTGGTTAGCTATGTCCAGGCAACGAATAATAGGGGCAATTTTCTTCGAGGAAACTGTAACAGCCCAACGTTACCAACAGATATTGGAATTGTTTATTGCAGAGTTACAAGAAAATGAGCTTGAAGCAGGTTATTTTTAGCACGATAATGCTCCAGCACATACTGGTCGACAAACCTGCCAATATCTTCAACAATTTTTTGCTGACAGGGTCGTTAGAGCACAAATATGACCACCAAGATCGCCTAATCTAACCCCATTAGATTACTTCATGTTTGGCTATCTAAAAAATAGGATCTATAGATACCGCATGTATACCATAGAAGAACTGAGAGATGCAGTTTTGTCACTTAATAATTATACTAATTGTATGTTATAATTTAAAGTAATAAATAAATTTAGTTAAACACCAGTTAGTACTGAATTATAAAATCATAATTTAGTAAAGTTAAATTCATTACATTTCATTTTTACAAGCAGAAATACCAATCCATAGACGTTTATATAATGCGAGTTCAAATACAGGTTACGTTTTCCTTATTTATGACAGATCCGTTTACTTTCTTGGGTTCCAACACTGACTTAGTTCAAACCCTCATTACAAACACGCGGCATATACCTACACCCTGTTACTATCTATAGGAGCGGAATTGACAATCTTTTTGAGTCTCATAGTATGTGATATTTTAAAGGAACACAAGAATAAAAATACAAACTTTGTTAGAATAAAGAATATATTTCATCGACTGACTAATCAATTCGGTAGCAGAGTGACGTAAAATGACGTTTAATTGACGTCAATATCACGTAATAGACGTAATATTGACGTCTATTAAACGTCATTTTAAGTCGTTTTACTATCTGGGATTATTTTTCCCAATTTGAAGGAAATAGAGTTTTGTAAAGATTGAAACAATATAATTATTATTATTTCCGCCAACATGCTGTCTGGACAAAGTTCTTCTCTTCTAACCAGCGTGTGGCGTTTCTTTTACATTTTACAAGGCTATTATTATTATTGGTATAACGCCTTTTAGCTAGTAATAATAATAGTAACATTCGTATATTCGTTTCTATTTCAATTTTATTTTTTATTCCTTGTATACACACTTGTTTATTGTTGTTTTAACGGAATATTTTGAGAATGTCAAATGTGTACTGCTATGGGTTAGCAACCCATGTTTGCTGAGTGTATTTTGAGTTGCATATTTTGATTTGTTAAAAACAGCTGTTTCAATTTACCGAGAATTTTTCACAATAATGTTTATTTTTGTATAATTTTGTTAAAGAGTTGATTGTATGATTTATTTAATTTAGTGTTAAGTTTTTTAAATTAATTCCGTTCAATTGTTTGTCTAGCGTTTGCTAGTTTGAGTCAATGCGTTTTCTACTAGATTTTGTCAGGCAGTTGTTCGACTGTTAACGTGAGTAGACGTATTTTTGTATATTATTGATGCCATTCTGTAATTCATTTTGATATTTTAAATTTTCGCATAAATTGAATTTTATATAGTCCATCAAGGAATTCATTTACTAATAATTGCTAATATATTGACGTGTACACGTTGTAGATATAAGATCATTTATTATTTTTGTGCAGGACGATATATTTTAGTTGTAATTTTTAGTTTGTAATTTTTAAAGAGTTAATTTTTCGTTTTTCAATATTGCTGATTTATTTTTATTTTATCAATCACCTTGTTCGGATGAGTAGAAGCATTGTGCTTGCATTTAGTTTATTTGTTGTAATTTACTAGAATTTGTCCACACTTAATTTAGTTTGTTTTAATTTGAAATCACGTGGATTGAATTTGTAATATTTAGAATAATCTTCCTGAACAAACTAAACTTTTGCTTTGTATAGGAAATAGCATTGTCCTATTGTAATTTAGAATCAAGTGCAGTTTTCAATTTAGGCCAGAACCTTCAGTTCACGGTTTTTTTTTCTGCACGAGTTGTAATTTGACTCTTTTTGAATAATAATAAATTCGTTTGTTAATTAGCATCTTTGGGTTGAAAATTCTGTTCTTTTATTTTAAATTAAAACCTTTTCAATTTTACGGGTAATTAAGTAAGTCAGTTTTCTTTCACTCACTATTTACTTTTCGTGGTTAGATTCAAGTTTTAATTCGCGAGGGTAACTCTGAGGTTAATTGTTTTTTTTTGCGCCTTTTAAAATTTTATCCGTTGAGCTAGCTAAATTAATTTTCTTTTTCCATATTAATTTCATTTTGCAATTTCAATTAATTCAGTCAGTACACAGCAGTACGTTTTGGCACGCATGCGCTTTCTGCAATTATGACAGAGATATTTACGGTCATTCTGAACACTCTACGTATTTACGTTTAAATTATGCTAAGCACGTAGTTGTTTATTTTAGTGTATATTTTTATGCTATTGTATATTTAGGTACTGTAGTGTATCTTCTATAATAAGTATTGTCTCTGTGATATTTTATATAAAAAGAGTACTCAAGAAAACTATTGGCTATACTTCTCATGTTATTAAAAAATTGTTTGGCTCTCCAGTCGCCTTTGACCAGCTGCTACTAGAATGAATATAAAATTAACACGCCGGAATACCTAATTATCGTTAAAAATAAATACTAACATAACATAAATACCTACGTGCCGTACTCGTATCCGAATTAAATTGCAGAGAGTAGAGTTATGACTCAATATACTCTGCACTAATTTAACCGCTAGACGTCTAGACACTTCTGGTCTCTTTGATGGGTGTTTCACTCGTTCGTTTGATATTTATGTATGTATGTATGTACGCGCCGTCCGCGCGAATAATAATTAATAAGCGCTTATATAGGCACTCTCGTCGAATTCGTGTGTTTTATTTCTGCGCGAACTTACACACGTCCGTCCGGCGTAATTTATAACGTCGTTTAGAAAGCGAACGCGACGATTAAATTCACGGTAACGCGACGGGTCTATTAACATTCACGTTTATAATAATGTAAATGGGGCGAACGCACACACAAAGGAAACATATTTGACTTGTTGTTGTCGTAATTTGAAGAATCGGGATGTTGTCGCCTCTTCCTGCTTACATATATGCTTCTTAATTTAATTTCGTCTCGTTTAAGATTCGAGATAAGCTCCTTAGTATTGTATATACATATGTAGAGTA
Source organism: Protaetia brevitarsis (assembly GCA_004143645.1). Taxonomy (NCBI): domain Eukaryota; kingdom Metazoa; phylum Arthropoda; class Insecta; order Coleoptera; family Scarabaeidae; genus Protaetia; species Protaetia brevitarsis. The sequence goes on along the minus strand of RXPK01000089.1, from coordinate 1,630,216 downwards.
ATTGCACAATTATATACATTGATTATTCGGCACGGACAGACGGTGTGAACGTAAAATAACACTTTGTAATTGATTAAACAGTTTTAAGATTCACTTTTAATTAGCATTTGAAGTATTTTGTATTTTCCTTTTGGTCACGTAGACAGACTGTTGCTATTATTAAAGTTTCGTAAATTATCTGCTTAATCGGCTAGATGTGGAACGATTAGTATCAGATTTCATTACGTTATTTGTCGCACAAGTTAAAGATATACTAACTAAAACCACAAACTGTCAAACCTAACCTTTCCTAACCTCTGTTTCGGCGCTTTTTTGCCAGTATTGCCACAAGCGAATAGAGGAATGAGGAATTATCGCACAATGTTGCCAAAGTTATCCTTTTTTTTCTGTAAAAATATTTCTTTTTCAATATTAAATGAAACCCATTATTCAAAATTCAATATTTTTGTAAAAATGTATACGTATAATCTACATACATACTGCTGTGGACGAACACTTTGAGTTCGCGAGAGTTTTTTTTTAAGCGGCCCTGATGTTAATTTTTATCCCAAGTTATCTTTATTAATGCTACGCATGAGTTTCCACAGTTCTAATGTTTTATTTTGACAAGATTTTGTTAATAGATTTGTTTGATAAATTTAAGTTTTTAATTGTTCAGTTGTTTAAAATTAATTTCATTTATTTGTACTTATTGCCTTCATCAGTATTGTATATTTTGTAGTTTATATGCTACAATCTTCTTAGACGATTTTTGCGTTGCGAGCGCACGCAATTGTAAATTTATATATATACGAGGTTTGGGCCTCTCAAGGACAGTTCCTTGAAAGGTACCGTAAGTACATGTTATATTGTTTTCGTTGCTGCCATTTTTGGTTAGTTCATTTAATTTAAAAATTTTGTTTCGTTTAATTTGAAATTATTTCATCAATCAGGGAACTCTGTAAATAATAATTGATATTATATTTTTGTGCACATATCAGATCAGAAGATCCGTTATTTTAATTTGTTCTAGAAAATTTTGTTTTTTGTTTAAAGAGTTTAAATTTTTCCGTTTCTAGTTTACTGATTTGATTTTTAATATTTAATCACGTCGTGTAAGGTGAAAAGAAGCTTTGTGCTTGTATTTAAATTTCAATTTTATAAATATACTTGTTTTGTCCACGTTTAAATTAATTTAGTTCGTGTAATTTTGAGACCACGTGGATTTTTTATGAAGTAGGATTTTCTTCTAGAACAAATTTACCTTTTTGCCTTGTTAGAGGATTTGCATTGTCCTTTAGTAATTTGTAGATTCATGCAGGTTTTGTTTTCGTCTAGGACCATCAGTCTAAGGTTAGATTTTTCCTGCGAAGTTGTAATTAAATGTTATTTTTCTTTTTTTTTTAATAAAATTAATGATTATTAACGTCACTCATAGTTTCTGTTCTTGTATTTTTGATTCAACCTTTTCAATTTTAATAATTAAATATAGTCAATTTACTTACGCCCACATTTTACTTTTCAAGATTAGTTTAATTGCGAAAGTAACCCTGAAAGTAGATATTCTTTTGCGCCTTTTATTTTTTTCCGCTGAGCTAGTAAATTTAAATTTTCTTTTTTTTTACTTATCATTTTACATTTATGCTGTTACCATCAGTACACAGCAATACGTACATTTTTAACTTATTTATATAGGAGTTTAGAATTGTGTAACATTATATTGTGTTTTGGGATAAGTATAATTTAGATCAATAAAATTAATATGTAGTTTATATTTTTTTAATATATAAGGTTGGTAGTAGTAATAAGAAGTAACTCAGGTGTTGTCAGTGTTCGTATATGGGAGGGAAATTCCCTTTTTAGAGGGAATTTTGAACGTTAGAGGGAAAAAGTTTTGTTTTAGAGGGAATTATTGGATAAAATATTACTATTGCATTGATAAAAATAAATTTAAATTTTTATTATTTTTGTATTTTGTTATTCATTTGCTTTAGTTAAAATGAATCTGTCATTGTATCGGTACATTTATTTTAATTTCGTAAGTAATTTAATAAAAAAGTTAATAAGTTTGTATTTGCCGCCAAAAAAAAGGGAATTGCAGTGTCAAAACGGGAATTTTTCGTGTCGGCGCCTGGAATTGCCGATCAAGGTATATACGAACACTGGGTGTTGTCTGTTGTCTATGACAAGATGTAAAATAAAAGTTTGTTGTGTTTTATTCGCAGGTTTATTTAATTAAATTAATAACCGACAGATATTCCCTAAACATCAAATTATAACAGTAAGCACTCACCATTTACGCTTTAGGAGGCTAATAAAAATAAATTCACTATACAAGTAGTGATATCTAACATCTGTTTTTATTAAATTAACTTTTAAAAATATCCTTTCGCGTTTAAGTGAGAAATTACTAAATACATTGTAATAACAGTAATTGAAACTTTGATTTGTTCGACAATTAATTTTAACCTAAAAAGGACTCTACATACAGTTATAGTTATACACTCTTTACTTACCAACTGCACAACATTTAAAAGTGGACCGCGGGAAATTTAAATTAATTTTTATTGGAATATGGAATGGGAATATAATTGAATAAGAATTTAAGATGGAAATCACATTACTAACGTGAAGATATTTGCTAAATTGTCGATCTGAAACTACAATATGTATCTATAAAGGATAACAACAATTGTAGGACGACTTTAAGCCATTATACATGCGTTAATTAACTACCGCTAATTAATAATAGGTTACATTAAAAGCGTGTGTAACACTCGGTTGATATTAACATACCTTACCAAAAATCTTCCAGTGCTACTGGTCAACCTAATGTATTATAAGGAGAAATTCGTATGTGCAGTTAATAAGTGGAAGAATAATTGAATGAGAATTTAAGATGGAAATCTCATTATTAACGTGAAGATATATTAACCGAGTTTTACACATGTTTAAAATGTGACATTCTTATTGGTTACAATATAAAAAAGAAAATGTTGTGCCAGTATTTATCCGACTGACGTTTCATTTTCTGTATTTTATTCTAATTGGCCACTTACCCAAAAAGCACGTTGCCATTTTCGATTACGTTACATGTCAGGTATTTAGTGGGTTTTGATTCTTTTTCTTTGCTTTTAGGTCTTTTTAGAAAAATAGAGAAACATATAATGACGTTTCGTCGTTATTAAAAAAAACCCTTCAAGTTATAAAAAATACACAAAAATATAAATTATAAAGGTGGCCTTAAAGTTTTAGCGTATTAATTTATATTTTTACGTTTATTTTTGACTTGAAAATGCTTTGAAATAAACACCGAAACATCGTTATATATTTCTGTATTCTCGTAAAAGACCCAAAAAACCAAGAAAACGATAAAACAGAACATAAAGAAATTTTAAAAATACTATTTAGCATATTTTTTAGGAAAAAATACGTTACAAGTGGTAGAACTGTTTCCCGTTAAATAACCCACGACAGCGTCCTCTATAATCTTGCACGCCAACGATCCGAAACCTACCAACACATTATTATACACACATCTGTTTTTGTCATTGGTACAAAATTCTCAACATCGTTCATTGGCAATGACAAATTTACTCGAAAAATCGTAATACTGCACGGTGGGTAATTTAAATCGCGTGCGGTTTTACGTCGAATTTCTGAAATCGCCAGGGAATTCGATCGTTTCGTTGAACGCAACATTGCAATCAATCTCTGTCGGTTGTCCAATTACGCAGCAACAAACTAAAAGTACACTCTACAACAGTTTATTTACGTCCTCAGTTTCGCAAATCGGAATGTTTCAATTTGGGTCGATATTAGAGCCAATCAGTGACTATTTGACTTACAAAATTATGTATAAACATTCATTTGTAGATAAAATTATTTACCAATAAATATTTGAGAAATCATACACAACTAATTTCCTAACTCTCTTGCGCAAGGCACATTAAATTAAAAAAAAAAAAATTAATAATAAATGTGCAATGTGGCGCATTTCTTTCTTTTTACATAAAAAAATACACGTACATACAATATGCGAAAAAAGGCCTAAACATTTAATTCTACCTTTAGAAAAAGAGAAATATTACTTCCTGATCACTGCCTAACAGTTTCAAGCAATTCAATAACATCGACTTCTATTAATCTGTGCAATGTAATGCCAGAAAACCAAATTTAAATTTCCCGCAATGCATTTTTAGTAACTTCATCATTGATGCATGAAAATACCTAGAATTTTTTGTAATGCCAGGTTTACATTAATACATAGAAGTAGGTTGGTATCTCTTCCATAACATTCAGAAAGGAAAAAAATATACATCCCTAATAGCCAAATTTAAATTTCCCGCCACGATTTTTAGTAACTTCAACGTAAAGGCATTAAAATAACTATGAATGTAATACAAAACAGTTGGTAATTTTATGTTTCAACGTGAAGTTACTAAGAATAATTGCGGGCAATTTAAATTTAGCTATGTGGGATGGAGAATGTAAGATGTAATTATGATGGTATAAACTATAAATAAACGTTGTGTTGGGAAAAACGTTATTTTATTACGTCAGAAACTTTTCGGTGTGTGGAAGCCGCAGTCATTTTAAATGCCTTCATGTTGAAATTACTAAAACTTGCGAAAAATTTAAATTTTCTTATTTACATTTATTGAGCGTGCGTTCGAACTGGTACTCGAATCAGATGGGAATTTGTTTAAACAATGGCCCGGCTCGTGTCGATTGTGTATTTTAAGCGAACACGTATCATGCGGGTAATTGGAAATCGTCATGGTAACTAGACGTTCCATTACCGCATCGGTAATTACCAAAATGCCGCGGGCAAATCGTCGATAACTCCAAGTTGTTTTGTTTCGGTAACTTTCCTGGCTTTTCCTCTCCCGAATAACGACGAATCGAATGAATTTTAGATAGGATAGGTCGTCCCAACTTACGTCACGTTGTGATGCGAGCGATACAAATACAAAAGTTTGTGTTTAACTAAAATATGTATCTAATACATACTTACTCGTATAATGATTTTTATAATATCGATGAAAACGCTAATATAAGGCATAAGAAACGTCCACTAATATTTTAAACGATCATTTCTCATTGTATAACCGATTAAAATAAATCCAACCAATGAATAGTTTTATTTTTTAATTATAAAACATTTTTAAAAATTCCCGCTAAAAATTGACTTCCCAATTGGTTATTTATAATAGTAAACAATATCGCACTGACAGCTCCACCGCGTCCACCGCCATTTTGCATAATTTTAAACGTTTATCTCGCGCCTGCTTCAGTAAATTTAATATTTCTGCACAATGTTTACAATTACGGCAGTATACGTCGGAATACGTGAATAAATAACATACATGATATGTATTTAATAGTGTTTCTTTAAAAAAAATACGTATTTCATACATCATACAGCGTCTGAAGTTGTGTTAGGTTATAATTTTGATCAACCATTGTAACACGCAGTGATACATTATTGTGCTTTCAACTATTATAAGATTTTATACGCATTTCGATGCGCTAGTGCACGTGTGTCCAAACACCGTTGATAAATCAAATAAGTTTGTGGTGAGTTTGTGTAACCATTCAAAGCGGTCTACAAGAGGAATATGAAGTCGCTCTTCGCGCCTCGATTCACACTTCGTATGTATAACTTTTCTTTCCCTTTTTTTTTATTGATTCTACTCACCGGCACAGCTGTCCTAGAATAAATAGTGTGCATCATTGTGAACAGACGTCCCCCGTTGCTTTCTATACTGGCATATAGAAAGAAAGACTTATATACACATTCCGGTTACCACTTGACCACGAGGTATCTAAGATACAAGGTTTTAATAAAGGCGATGCAAGAAATTTATCTCATATCTGTTTAGATCTAGAATCTAGACATAGATTTAATATAAAATGCTATTAAAAATGATACCTGACACGATTCTTAATTTATTTTTGATAAAACATAAAGTTAATTTATCCGAATCTCAGAAGGAATTTGACAGGAAGTCTTTGATAGGTATGCTTCATATTGAATTGTAAACAAAAACATCTCAACTAGTAGATTGTAAATATTTAGGAATGAAACTGGGACCGATACTTTTATTTTATTTTTGATTCTTTTTTTTTATTTATTTATTTGCACTTACTTCCCTGGTATACTTCATTTAGTATAACAGACGAGGTACGTCATTACTTGCAAATTCGGGTCATGCAATACCATATTATTAAAATAACCAACTAACATATAACTTATTCATGTTCAATTAAAGATACTATGATGATGCCTACTACTTTTTAAATTGCATGCTTGTCACATCTTCCCAATATATTCCCACCAATTTAGTTGTTGCTGTCAACTGTCAAAGAGTTATATTCTGCATTTGCAGTAAAGTGTGGGAATTTGCATTTATACTTGGTATATATTTATTTAAAATAAGTAGTTATTACAACTAATCCATACCGAAACCATTGTGTAAACAATCTAAGGAGTTAATAGTTTCGTTAATCGTGTATTTTCGACGCAGAACGCGAGAACAACGGGCCATTACTCCCGTTAACTTTCGTGCGAGGAGTATAAAATCCATATATTTTTAATGTCATTACAGTATTTCGCTTTTAGAGAGTAACGAGCGCTCTAAACATTCATGTTGCAAACATAAGCAAAATTTCATCCATGAGTAAACAAGAAATTACATCCACTAACCCAAAACGAAAATGCATATGAAATAAATGTTGTAAAAATTGATTATTGTACTCATTGGCAATGTGCTATTGGGAACACAATTTATGACATGTATGAAAACAGTGAGTATATACAAATGTTGTTTACAGAAGTCGTTCTTTCACATACATTTTTCAGATTAACATAACATATTAAACATTTTGAACAGTGCCCTTAAAGAAAAAGACATTTCTATGGTTGAAACACATTGTTGTAGTAGATATTATTTGTTCTCAAAGAAAAGGAAGTTTGTTACCAAACGATGGATGAAATATGGCAGATCGGAGGATGCATACAATTGTATAAAGCGGATTGAATTAAATTAGTCTGGAAATTTGACGTACTTGGTGTACAACACATTGGAAACGAAATTCAGAAGTAGTAAATCAGAGAGATTGGTTTGGATAGAGAAGAAACTTGCATACTAATCGTTACCGTGAATACTTTAAGCGATAATGGTCCCGATTAAATTTATTGTACTCACTTGTGCCTTTTTGTTATTTTTTCTACTGCTATCATGATTAACATACTTTAAATCCAGATTTTCAAAAAGAATCATCACTAATATTAACGGTAAATGTTATTTTGAAGAAATTGTTTATTCACCTGTCAAAAGTGTTTGACAGTTAAATAACCTAACGGTTTGTTTACGTTTTGACGAACAGAAACTTTGCAACACGGTCGTGACGTCATAGCAAACTGACTCACGTAATACCTCGTCTGTTATAGTAAATGAACTATATGTGCCCTTCGATAATGCATTCGATATCATTTTTATCGCCAGCTTTACGTCTGATTGTTTCCCCAATAAATGACGTCGATTCCGAGAAATGTTTTCGCCCGACTCTCGGCACAAAAAAAAATGCCATAAATAAACACATAACGAATCGGACTGTATAATAAACATTTTAAGCAAAATAAACGCGTTTCGCTAATATACATGCCTGCGTGAGAACACTTAAAATACGTGTACATATTGTATACACATAAGAAGCATAAAAATTGAACTGCTGTGGTGAAAAGCGATCGTATACGAGACGGGACAAGGATTTTACCTAATACAAGCGGTGTAAAAATATCGCAGAAATTCCGTACCGTTGAGCTTAGGGAATGCTCCAACAGTGACAGATGTATAGAGGTTGAATTTGGATTAATCCTCTAGTCCTCTTTACTTTATTCTCCGACCACTATGATTATGAAACAGGCTATTGCAGTAATATTGTTTATGTATGTACATTTGGCAAAAGTAGTTTAATGTCGCCATGACTTGTAACTACGATTTTTTTTCTGACGTTACAGTTATTAAACAACTAACTGACGCATGTGCAATTCCTGCATTGTCCGAAGTTTATATTCTAGATAGGGTTGCCATACGTCCGTATTTTCCACGGACAGTCCGTATTTTATAAGCCTTGTCGTAGATTATAAAATGTCCGTAGTTTGTACGTATTTCTGCAAGGCGTCCGTATTTTTTTTTTTCTAGTTTCAAATTTGTCGTACTTTTGCCATTTTATAGTTATTTTAGCATTCAAACTTTTGTATGATGTGCGTTAACATTGCATTTCCAGTAGCATCACGTCTGAAGAGATATATATCTATATTTTTATATAATAATATTAATAATTAAACAATATGCAAGGGACTGAAACATGTTACCTTTAAGAGAGATTAGGGAAGATCGGGGAAGAGACGTCAGTATATATATATATATACATATATTTCCGTTATTATATTAAGAGTAATATATATGTAGATATTATTTAAAAGTATTAAAGTGTTTTAGTTCAGAAACAGTGTTTAACTTACAAATATGTCTCAAGTGAATATTGAAGAACATTTCACGGAAATATTAATTGATATGGTGCACTGTCCGTATTTTTGCTTTTGGAAATATGGCAACCCTAATTCTAGACGACTTTGAATCTTGAAAATCACTACGAATACTTAATTTAAAATTAACTAACAACCGACAATAAAAGAAGTACACTTGCCATGTATCTACCCGGAAACAGCTCATCCAAAAGCGATAAAACGCGTATAAATGCGCGTGTCTTAAGTGGTTTTGTGCAATAACGGATGGTGTGCCACCATAAAAATTAATACTGCCTGCTTCTTATGCGTCGTCTGAAAGTTAAAACGTGTTGTTCCTATTAGACGTTTGCTATTTCTAAGAGGACGTCGGCGGTAGCATGAAAATATAAATCCATATATGCAAATGCGAGTGCTGTTTTTAGGACTGCTAATTTGACGTTGAAATACGTCTTTCGTGATTTTTTTCCTACGTTTAATTACTCATCTAATACGCGTACATTAGACCTATTTGTTTTATAAGGTAATAAAGTGGCTAACAAATTAAAGGCAAGTACAGACTTTATAAATTATCTCTGCTAAAATATGCAAGACAATCTGAAAAGACGAGTATATAACGTAGCTTATATATTTATACACACCGTTGCTACATAAGCCCTTTAAAGCTAGTAAACGATATTCGTCAACGTTAGCTAATGACATCGTATTTTTTTGATCAGGGTCAAATGTTGGGTGATATTAATCGGAGAGGTTATAATTACAGATAAACAAAACGAACCATGCAAAGTGACAGATATATGACAGTACCACACACACAGAGATAACAGAGAAAAATCTTGCGCAGGACAGGAATTTTTTTTTTATCGTGAAAAGTTATTAGCGTTATATTAAACATTTGCAAACATTTTACAAAATAATTGGTATAAATTTGACATTCGACATGATGTAGATATGATGCAGGTGGCTTGTTAATTTGAAACACCTATCATAGAAGCAAGTTTAGAAAAATGCCTACCGAAATAGGTGAATATCAAAAGTGCAACATTCCAAAGAATACTGGCCATTGCTTTAAAAAGATATCAGCGACAATGTTAGTAAATTCTAAAACCACCACGCCTAGAATACATAGGAGTTGAGGGCAAGTTTATTTGTTATGGTATAAATTTTTAAAAATATTATTATTATGTTTTTGGTAGGTTTACGAATGTGGACTAAGAAATTAGTGGCTGGCAAAAAAGTTTTTTTTTTTTTATGACCGAGCAATTCAAGCGTTGTGGTTTCAAGAATTAGTGTTAAAAGTTTAGAGATATACTTGAAAACGATTCACAGGGTTGGTGAAATACTATTTTAAATGGGAGGAAGTTTTAAGTCTTAAGAGGAATGAGGTTTAGTTTGTCGTATTAGGCGGCAGAGTTATTAACAGATCACTTTAAATCATATCGATGTGGAATTGGGAGGGTTAATGATTCGCATTGTGAATGTGGTGGGGTAGATAAAGTGGGCATGTTTTGTTTGATGGTGCACTCACTGGTGTAATGATGAGTGGCGGTCGCGTACGGGAGTTAGGGCATTAGGTAAAGAAGATAAATTGGTCGCGACGCGAAACTGAGATTAGGGATAATGAGTTAATTTTCTAGTAATGCTGCTAAAGAATTAGATAGGCTACGGCATGATATTTAGATAGTTAGCAGGGTAGTACGTACATTATAAATGAATATTTTATATACTTTAGTGGTTTTCAATTAATAGCATGGTACGGGTGTGTAAAATAAATATTTAAAATATAAATCTTTAATTTAATTACTATTGATTAGAGTAACTAGGGTTAGGGTTATTGTTGGATATTAGGAGAGGTACTGCTGTTGTTTTATTTGCTTTCAGTTCATTACATTCGTCCACCTTTCTGCTGCTGAAAGAGACAACTCTACGATGAGCTTACTTAGAGATGGCACAGCTATCTTCCAAAACCAGAAGCATAATAACAATAATTTGCTAGCTATTAGTAACAAGGCAAGGTGCTGCTCCCAGAGTGAGGTTTTCCATGTTAATTGTTATGGGATCTATGTAGTACTTAGAATAGGTAGCCTCTTGTAGTACTTTTTGGTGAAGCATGAGGTTTAGGACGAATTGTAATTGCTTAGATAATAATGAAGAAATAAATAAATTGTTAATATTTACGATAAATAATTTGTTCTGTTATTATACTTGATGTTAATTATTTTCGTATCACAAATCATTCTAGGGAATAGGTTAAAATTCTGTTAATTTTCTTAATTCCTAGTTATTTTGTTGTATTTTTAGCACGTAGGCAGTAAAAGTGTTATTGAAGTATGAGGTTTAATGACCATCGGAGCAAAAAAATAAATAAAATAAAACAGTTGGGATACGTCTTAATAAAGAAAAAATCTGCGATAATGAAGGCTTTATTGCGACATTTTAACGATTTGTTATGATCTTCTTTCGCGTTTAATTATCTATACGCGTAGATTAATTTGTTTGTTGTTATTAAAACGAATCTGACGTTTGAGGATGTTTCATGGTTTACTCTGATGTCTGCTTCCGTTTTTTTTAATATTATTATTATTAAATCTTAACTACGGACAGATATTGCGAGTTTTAAAATACATTTTCTTTTTAGAATTACTATTTAATAAACATATCCGTCAGCGCTGTAACTCTTTTAGATTTTATCTCTTCGCTAATTTAACCGCCCGCAACGGGTACATCTCCGCGCGTACGTAAATAAGTAATTACGTTGAGAATCTGTTTAGACTACGGAATCAAATATTTACCGTAAATCTTACGTCGGGATTGCAGGTAATAGAGCGCGGCCGCCTTCCAAATTACATTTTTAACAGTTCCTCTCGAGGGTTATCGCGTAAATCACACGGGGCGCGGCCTCGATACTTCGTGGTGTGCGTCTGCCTCCGTGAAAGACTTGTGCGTCTGGCAGGTAAGTAGTAAAGCATCGAGAAAAGATCCGAGTAAATATTTAGATTGGCGTGTAGATACATAGGTGCGCGCGTACACATACATACTAGATAGACTTCTGAATTTCGGTTTTTATTATATAGAGGAGGGGGCCGTGCCACGTCGAAAGCATAGTCGCAGATGTTATAAACAATAATTAGAGGATAGATAATAGATAGTACTTACTGATGAGTCGTGACATTGAAGAAGAGATGCGAATACTGCGGCGCCGAGTCTTCTGGTCCGTGCGGAGCCGGGAACGACATCGTCAACATGACCGGTTTGTTGGCGTTGTTCTTCTTCGATTGCCGTAGGAAGGCGATGGAATCGTTCGCGATCAGATCCGGATAGTAATCCTATAAATGGAAGTGGATTCTTACAGAAAAATCAATGCTGTTTATTGTTACGCGTCGATATATGCGAGAATAAAATACGAGTGTACATTTGAGGTTATGAAATTCTGTTAACATTTCAAATGTCAAATTTGACAGTTCGCGAAATGAAAATTATTCAATTCACTTCGTATTTAAATTGAAGGGAATCGAATGGCTGTACACATGTACTGATGGTACCAGCATAAATGCAAAATGAAATTAAAAATGAAAAAAATTAAATTTACTAGCTCAGCGGATAAAAATATTAAAAGGGCGCAAAAGGATAATTTATCTCAGGGTTACTCTCACAATTAAACTAATCATGAAAAGTAAAATGTGGGCGTTTAAAAATTTGACTTTCTAAAATTACTCCAGCAATTGAAATGGTTGATTCAAAAATAAAAGAACAGAAGTTTAGAATGACGTTTGACAATCAAAGATTTTATTATTATTTCAGGGGCCCAAACATCGCATACATATAACAAACAGATGCGTGCCAAACGCAGCGCATAAATGCAAAGATCATAGAAGAAGAATTCTTCCAGGAAGGACATAAACTAATGATCAAATAAAAATATATTACAGAGTGACATTACTTTAAACCGACTGAACATTTAAATAAACAAATTAAACAATCAAATCAATTCAATTAGCAAAATCTTACTTAAAAATAAAATATTAATTTCTGAGAGAATTTGCCTGACACATTGACAAAGATTAATCTCAACAAATAAAATAAAACTGAATTTACGAACCCCGGGGTGCCAAACCACAGCAGTATACTTTATGAAATTTTATAAACGGAAACAGTCTTAATGGAAAAGTGTAATCCACTAAGAAAAAGATTTTTTGTCATTATACGAAGTATCGGATAACTTAACGGTCACCTTGTATAATTGATTGCATAATTATACACTTTAATTATAAGGTAACTATGGCTTTCATTAATAAATAAGTAAAATGACGTCATTAGTAAAAATTTTAGGAAGATATTAAAAAGTAGATTTCATATCCGCATCACAAATAAAGACAACGTAAAAAATACCTAATTATTTTTTGAAATTTGAAATAATAAGAAAGTTATACGGCATAAAAGAAATTGAGGAAAAATCAATTTCTTTAAATATCTTGAAAATGGTGAGATAAATTTGAAATCCGATTTCCCTAATAATTTTATCTCGAAAAAGTAGGCCAAGACATCTATCTCATTTTTTTGCATCTTCCCTGAAAACTGTATTTATGCATTATGTATGCATACATCGAATTTAGTCCAGCCTGTATATACTGCTGTGGTAGACACCCCGTTCTTCGCGAGTGTATTTTTAGTTGCATAGATTTTGTCTTGTTTACTCCAGTCAGCCATTTATCAATGCTCCGAGAGGGTTTTCGCAAATTTAGATTTATTTTATTTAATAATTAAGTGAATGAGTTTATTGTTTGATTTATTTAATTAAACGTTCAGTTTTTAAATTAATTCCATTCAATTATTTGTCTTCTGAATGTTGGCGTATTGGTTGTACGTCTGCGTTGTTTTTGCAAGAAAAACGATTGTAGAATTTTGTCAGGCAGTTCCTTGGTCGACTGTTACCGTGAGTACATGTATTTTTAAATCTTTGCTGCCATTTTTTTCTGTGAATTTCGTCGATCAAGGAATTCATTTTATAATAATTGTTATATTGATGTGTGCACATTATAGATATAAGATCATTTATTATTTCTGTGCAGGAAGATATGTTTTCAGTTTAATTTTTCTCAATATATTTTAAAGTGTTAATTTATCCACTTTTCTATTTTGCTGACTCGTTTTTAATTATCAATCACCTCGGTTGTATGAATAAAAGCATTGTTTTTGCATTTAGTTTTCATTTTTGTATAATTTCGTGTGTTCGTCCACGAATTTATTTTATTTTGTTGAAACCACGTGGATTGTATTGATAGAATTAGGATTATCTTCCTGAACAAACAAAACTTTTGCTTTGAATAGGAAATAGCATTGTCCTATTGTAATTTAGAATCAAGTGCAATTTTTTATTTTTGGCCAAAACCTTCAGTTCACGGTTTTTTTTTCTGCCATTTTGTAATTTTACCTATTTGTAATAATAAATTTTTCACTCACTATATACTTTTCGTGGTTAGATTCAAGTTTTAATTCGCGAGGGTAACTGAGGTTAACTGTTCTTTTGCGCCTTTTAAATTTTTATCCGTTGAGCTAGCTAATGTAATTTTCTCTTTTTCTTTTAAAATTCATTTTTGCAATTTCATTTAAATTCAGGCAGTTCACAGCAATACGTTCTAACAATAAATCACTTTTTTTTTTAAGTAAAATGACGAGTCTACTATATACACATTCTTAACAACCAGCAAGTGAAAAAGTATCGTTTACTATTATACCGACATTCGATTTGTTCACATTGCTATACAAACATTGACAAGCAACATATTTCTTCCTTCAGAAAAGTTTTTTAGAGAAAGATTTTCTTTAAAGATATATATATATAGGTATTTCTTTGTGGGGAACGAATTTTTTCTGTACAATTAATAATGTCACATCGTAATTGAAAATTTCATTAATAATGTCCGTTATTAATGAAATTTTCAATTACGCGAGTAGAAAGAACGAAAGACATAGTGTGCCGAGGACGGGACGATATACTTTTTCGCGTTTATCATCATCCATCGAGGGAAATATTGCGTTTTTTCCTCCGCCTCTAGCTCGTTATTATTCAGTCGGTGACGCTGCAATGCCGTGCAAGCAGCTGCGGATCGGATCCGGCTTTATACAACACAGGAGATACCGCTTAATATGCGGTGACGAGAGCTCGCTCTTCGCGTTCCAGCTCAAACGAGATCGGCCGTACAACATTAATTAAATATCCGCGAGTATTGAATGTGTTCGACGTAATACGGGCGAGGGAATAGCCCACACGATGCGTTCCCATATTTTATTCATGCATGAAGCGAATATATGATCGCAGGAGGCTTATATATAGTTGGTATATACATATTTAATAATATCGACTGTTAAAATCGTCAACATCTAATCGTTATTTTGGCTGTTATTAAAATATGACCATTATTTTAGTTGCATCCACTATTCTCAATTTTCTCATATCTTCCATTATTTGTTCCTCTCATCTTATTTTCGGTCTACCCATGATATAAGAAAATAAGGTATGCTCATCTGAAAACCAAAACTCGTCCTTTTCGCGCATGGCCCTCAGATACGTCATCACTCGACTGTCGCCATTGTTGTTGATGTATTTTCCAAATTATCAAATTTAAATTAACAAGTTTCAGTTTATTTTCAAATCGATTATAACACTTTATTTAGTTTTTATTTAATGTTTTGTGTCGGCTTCTGCTTGTAGTAGTTTCGATTTACGTGTATAGTGATTTTAGTTAGGTGCTGTAAGTTCGTTTTTGGTTTTGTGTGGATAAACCTTTTATAAACGTTGTAGCACAGTGGAAATTCTTGAGTGTTAGTTGTATGTCATTGTAATATTCAACTTATACATAAAGATGTGGTAATCAAACTTATTTCGAACTTTGAGGAAATAGAATAAAAAGAATTGATAAATGAATTTGTAAAAAAAAAGAAAAAGAAAACACTACACTCACAATCATTAATCAATTCTTTCTTTTTTTATCTGCATTTTCTTCCTTCCAACACAGTCTGCATTAATGTTTGTACCAGACTAATAGATATAACCATTTACAATTAGTGAAATTTTAGTACGTATAAGTACAAAGAAGTATGAAAGTAAGAGCTAAGGAAGTGTAGAACATGTTCAGTTAAAGTAAAGCTTGTAATTATTAATGCTTTATTTGCTTCACTGCACTAAAATAAGCAAAAATGAAATGTTATACCAAAGGCAAAAAAATACTTTACATCGACAGAATCACTCAGATCACTCAATCAGCAATAACACAATTTTTATGGTTGCAGTTCTTAATGAAAAAATGCGATATTTTTTTTGTAATTACGATTTTTTTTTTCAAAATGATTTTGCATTCAATTGAAAGTTGCATTTAAAAATGTGAATTACCTTAAATTTTGTTTTAATGCAAATTTGATTGAAGGAAATGGCAAAAAACAGTTTTATTGATTTTAATAGGATAGATTAAAAAAAAAATTTGCAGTTAATTTTCTTTACATTGGTGATATCTATTAAATTATTGGATTGGTAGTACTGTTTGGCCCTCAAATACGTCACACTTAGATGCGCAAGAGCATACCTTATTTTCTTGTATCATGGGTCTACCTTTCGATCTAACTTCTCCTGATCTCTAGTTTTTTATTCTCTTAATCATCTCGTTATTGTCTCTTCTCTGCACGTGTCCGAACCATTTCAATCTTTGTGCTATTCGCCTTCAATTTTCTCTGGTCCTAATAATTTCCTTAGTATCTTCCTTTCAAATATCCTGAGATGCTCCTCATCTTTACTTGTCAGACACATTGTTTCCGCAGCATACGTCGCTATGGGCCTAATTGTTACATTGTAAAGTTTTAATTTAGTTTTTCTGCTAATACTCTTGTTTTTTATAAACTTATGATAATTGCGAAGGCTCTATTCCCCGCTTGTGTCCGCTCTCTAATTTCCTCGCTTCTATCATTTCTACCGTTTATCGTGACACCTAAATATTTAAAACTATTTACTTCTTCAAAAGTTTTATTTATTTTTATTCTACTGTTTGTCATGTATTTGATTTTCTGTTCGTGCCTCTATGCGCCGCACATCGTACTATAGTTGTTAGAGCATTCTCCAGATTTCTTCGATTTCTTGCAATTAAGACAATATCGTCAGTATATGCAATGATTTGTGTGCTACTCTGTATAATAGTCTTGTCATATCTCGTTTCTCGCACTTTACCTTCCAATACCACATTGAACAGGGCTGATAAATGATAATGCGTCTGTCAACTTCTCTTGCTCCATTTTCTATTTCTATTTTTTCTATCATGTCCTCACTTGTTATTACTCGTATTGTGAAATCTCTCATTATCATTTAGTTGCCTAGACCCTATTCTCTTTAGGATTGCAGTAGACTAACTCTAATTACTATGTCAAAGGTCTGTTTGAAATCTATGGAAAGCATGTGGATTTTTATGTCGTGTTCGTAGCACTTTTCTATTACTTGCGTAAGAATATGTATTGCATCCGTAGTTGTTTCACCCTGCTTGAAGCTTAGTTGGTATTCTCCTATATGTCCTTCAGTGTACTTCTTTAATTTCTCTTCAATGTCCACCATATAGATATTAGTTACAGCTATAGATCGACAAGTGGCCGAAGAGTCTCAGTCTAAATGTATATGTAAAAGAATAAAGGTGTTTTAATAAAAAAGTATTGAATTTTCTTACAAAACATTCTTTTAATTTCTCTTAAAATGATTTATTTTTGTATAATATGCCTTGTTATACAGTAAGAGTTTGCTCCGATACAGTTAAATGTAGTATTTAAAGGAAATAAATTTAAGTGTTGATTGAAAAGTATTTTTTTATAAGAAAAGTGATCACTCCTTTATTCAAACAACTTTTTGTGGAGTAATAAATAATACAGACAAGAGAAACATTTCTTCGTTTTGAAAAGAAAAAATCTGTCTATCAATCTTTTTACTCGTTATATTTATTTCACGATTCTCAACATATATACTCTTCCAATAGCCTGAATTAATGAATTATGACGCTAATGGGAAGACATCGAAGGCAATAAATCTATCGAACGCGACGGCCGCATCCTCAATAACAATAATAATATTAAATAGATTAATGGCAGATGGAAATTGTTTACGATAATCGCGGCGCACCGAGTGGATCATCATTTGCCGCTATATCCTACAGCCCAGAGTCATCCACAGACAGTTACACAGAATGTGCGTTATAGATAAGTGAATCTTTGTGCGTTTGTCGGCGCTGTCCTTCCTTGGTGATTGGAAGCCGCTACCTCTACACGGGTCGTTTATTTATTTATTTATAATGTCCGCTTGCGCGTATGTACTTACGTATTGTACCGTATATTTACATACTCCGACAGCGGCTTCAATTCCCCTTTCGGGCTCGTATCTAACACATTAAAGCGACAAGTGAAACCATAATTTCGAATTATTGGTCCGATAGTATAGCCGCTTTCGGCGTTAACGGAGCGTAAATTATGCGTTATATAACCTTCTTTCCTGGAAATGTAGTTAATATATATATACTGAAAGTTGTTTATACTTTGTGAACTCTCAATTTGTCGTTCAATGTAGGAAATTAGAAGGATTTTTCTATCTTTATCTAAGTGGCTAGTGCGTAGGAAAAACGATAACGACGGTGGGCAGTATTTAGTATTATATTTCGCTAACGTGAGAACTATAAAAAAATCGTCTTCCTTAAAGATGTACTATACAGGGTGTATCAAATAAAAAAGTAAATTCTGCTTGGGTTAACTACACGACATATAAAGCACAAACCCACCGAAACCGGATTTCATCATTACAAAAGAAAAAAAAAAAAAGAAAAATTTAGAGCCAAATTTTTTTTAGTCCGGGCCTGATGCAAGGAAACGTCATGTTAAGCACCCGCTAAACGTGGTATTATGTATAAATACATTGCACTCATTTAGTATTATTCTTAATGGTATGCCGTAAATTTATTTAACGTCATTCTGAATAAATAAAGGCCCTTGTAAAAATAGCAAAACTGAGGCATTTTAAATTTCTTCTTTTCATAAAATAAACATTCCTTTTTTGTTAAGAGCATTCTACGTAAGTCTACAAAGTATTATTTTTAATATCCTGATAAGACGTTCAAGTTTCACCGGATATGCGACTTCAGTAGTTACAAAAAACGTATTTTTTTTTCTTTCGCTTTGTCGAATCGAGAGTTAGTTGTTAATAAACGGTACCACATGATTCTGAGTTCTTTTGGATTTATTTAATTAAATAACGCAAAATGAATTGAATCGAATTACGTAGAAATAAATTTAGATACAGAAAATTTGCAAACACGCCTTTTTACTATGATGTCGCGCAAAAATGAATCTATATATTCCCGCGCTTTTGCCGATGCTTTATATGAAATCATAATAGTCCTAAAAGGATCGTTTTTTTCGAGACGGGAAGAATTTAAATAAAATGTTCGAAGTGCCTTGCACTCCAAGCGGCGATCCACCAAAACTAACAGCGGTAATGGCTGAATGATAGTGGTATGTGGGGGTATACTCGGGACAGCATTTAGGTTGGGCACAGGTGCGGCTCTAGCCCACGGCATTTACGAAATATTTTTTTTCTCGTTAATGCTTACAGATAGACCCCCTGTGCATTAAGACTTTTTGGTGATATATGATTACAGCTGCTACATATTATTATATTTACCTCTATATCTGATACATCCTGTATATGAATATTAAGGCTCGCACATACTAGAAGACGAGCGCGAATATAACCGGTAAGGTGAAGGTAATGTAATCGATGTGGCGCTATTACAACGAGCATTACCATCGTGCTGGCGAACTTTTTGTCAGCCAGACATCAAAGGGACGATTCGTTGCAGTGTGGACGAGAATTATACTCAATTCTGGTATAGACATAGAATTAGGTTGCTGGAACACGTAATTTAGTTTTTAAAAAAATAATTAATAAACGTATCAATAACTTTTGTTGATTATCTTACAGTAATGTTAAAGTTGCCTTATACACTACTTCTACAACGAATAATGAATACATTAAGGCCTAGAACTAATATATGTATTCTCTGGATAACATTGTTTATACTGCGACATCTATTAGAAATGGTAAAGATTCTTATTATTAATAGTAGTCCAACATAATTGTAGGCTCGCGAAGATATCGTGGAAATGTATGAATGGAATGATGAAAAAAAATCAATATTAGTACAGTACATTTTCTTATTTTGCTTCTAACACTTTTATGTGTACATGTGGAGGAAAACTAAAGACGCATTCTTAAAACCACCTTTTATCTTCTATCTAATGGTGTATTTGAAATTTTTATACGACGTTGTGATTCTTTCCGGCAATCGACTTTCTTGTTTCTTATTATTATTTATTTTTTTCGGAGTAAAAAATACCTAAGGAAGTAGTTGCTTATGAGGCATCCCCGTAGAGCCAAATCTCTCTCCTAATCAATATTATTAGTTAAGCAGGGTGAGATGCCTCTCGCACTAGTCGACACCCCTTAAGGCAATCGGTTAATACAGACACTAATTTAAGCATTTTTGAACATTTACTGTAATTATTGATTGATTATTTTTATTGTTATTACAAATAAGGTAGGATATTTACATAAACTTTGCAAAAATGTACCATTTACCATGTCTAAAATATCCTCTTCCAAATCCTGGTTACCATAAACATTACGCGGTTTGGTAAATATATATTTATATTGGACTAAATTTCTATCAAGATCTAGGAAAATGGTTGGATATGGTTGTCGTCGTTTAGGATACAATAATTGTAGTAGATCTTGTACTCGCTATTGTTGTATTTCGGTTCGATGACTAAAAAATACGTAGCATACCTCGTTTCTCTTCGTTGGTATAGGACATTTTTCTATTACTAATGCAACAATAATTGAAGTGATTGACAGTTCAAAATTTCATAACTACCTTCTTTTTCTTCTTTAAGTTAGGGTGGAAAGTTCGCACTTCCACTCGAGAAGCTTGGTGTTCTCCATAAAGCCCAGTATCTTGCCCAGTGGGAACTTGAGAACCTTCGAGGGCTCCAATAGATTCTACCCGAAATATTTTTGCCTGGGTACTTTCAATTCCCCACATATGCAGATTACGTGTAAACTCGTTTCCTCTTGTAGTTCGTATCTTCTGCACCTCTCATAACTACATACCTTATTTAATCTTAAATTGGATCCTTTGTTAATTAACGCATAATATCAAAAAGAAAATTTCAACATGTTTACGCATGGTTGAACTCAGAAAAAAAATCTTTCTAGCGGTGTCAAAATTCAGTATGGCGCCCATAAGAAATTTGATGATTACCGGAAAAAATCGAAACGTCGTATAAACATTTCAAGTACACCATTAGATAGGAGATTAAAAGTGGCTTTGGGAATGTGTCTTTAGTTGTTCTCGGCAAAGCCAAATAAAAGTGCTGGAGGCAATAGTGAGGAAAGAATTGATGAGAGTAATAGAGAATAGAAACGACTAAATCATTTTTTATATCCCTTCTTAGACCTTAATTTGATTACACCATTCTATAAGATTAAATTAAATGATGAATGTTAAAGTCAGCCAAGATGTCTATAGTATAGTAGCCAACTATACTACTGTGTGTGTTGAACTTTATTAACATATTCTCGCGAACCAGTTCTTTCCTTAATATTTCAACGTTATTACTTCGACCGGTAATTACCTCTATCGTCCGATATGGGATTTTTTAAAAAGCTCATGCGAACACGGCAGACAACCGGGCCGGCCTATCGTACTATCTAGAATCCGGTTACGGATACGCGTTACGTGTCCATACTTAGACGTATTTATCTAAACCAACGCGCGGACGCGGACCACGCAAATAAGTCGTTAATTGCCCGTGATACGACTTTATTTATTCCCGAGCGCATGCTTAACGTTATTAATACGAAGAAAAGCTAAGTCTAGGTCGCAAAACAAACGTCCGTCAGCCGCGTCTGTCGTAAAATGTTAAAATTTTCGGATATTTCGCCGTGTAGGAAGCCAAATAGTACGGATGCGTGGATGTAATTCCAGTATGTATCGTGAATGATCACACGTCAATTAAATTATAATTTTAATTTATGTAAACAACTTCGAGAGCGTCTAATTTGATGTCTGCCGAATGATAAGCATATTGCGGAAAAATATTCTTTCTCGTAAAGCTATTGAGAATTGAAAAAAATTAAAATTGCAGATAGTATACCTTAATGTTGATGTTAAGTACTGCTTTGCAAACTTCTCCTAGACTGAACTGAGTTCAGTGTTTCTGCTGATGATGATAGCTTTGTTATCGAAACATACGTTCAGTTTAGTGCAGTTTGTGGTGAGGGATCTAGGAGAAGTTTACAGCATTACCAGTACCACAGTTTGGAGTATTTTTGTCAAGTACTGCTTTCTTTAAAGCGTTCAAAATATTTACTTAAAAAGGTTTCTTTCATCCAAATAAATTATTTTGACAGCAAAAAAAAATATTTGTTTGGATATATGATGTCAAATATAAATTGCTTAAAGGAAACTATAGCTTTGTTCAAAGAACCATAAAATCAATCACAAACTAGTCATTTCTGTCATATTGAGAATTATATCTAGGTAACTGTGATTACAGCGCTGGTTGTACGAAATAATTAGTTGTAAACTGGCAGTGACTGTTTCTATGAACAAGTCTTATTTATATCTTTCACAGAAAGTCAGTACAGTTATCGACAAAGAAATACTACTTCCAAAAATCAAAATCCAGGATTCGACTTTAGGTAATTTACCATAAAATGTATACTGCCTAGGTTTCATGGTTTTGAAATAACAAATCAGAAATTAAATCTTGTTTCCATTATATTTTTCGCTTGGGGGTCGTTTGGAATACATTGCGATGATGCGATTTTCGCGAAAAATCATATTCATTTGTTATTTCTATTTGATTAATTTAGCGAATCTAACAAGTTCACTTACACAATTGTTCAATTAACAAGGTGAGCATTATTCAGAAATTTAGCTTAAGGCTAACCAAAATTGCGATTAATTTTAAATGCAATTACATATAATGTTAAAATTACCGTTTGTTAAATCTTAGCCTCTCAATTTTCCCCAGCTCGTTCTTAGCTCTAAAAATAATGTTTAGAGCAGTTTTCTGCAAATACGTTAAATATGTATATTGCATAAGTACAGAAATTGCCGTAAAGATGGCAGTTCTCGTATTTCATTACAGTAACAATGCATATTCCGCTCATATCTTCTACATGGCGTACACGCAATCACAAAATATTTATAAATACTTTGTCTATTTTATGTTTTAACCTACGTCATCGATTTTTGTTCATATGAATCAAATCGATACTTCTGAGTCGAATTAAAAGCCGTATAAACAGGATATCTCTCTGCGCGGTTTTTTAGTATTATTTTAAATTTGATTTTACATTCGCTTTCATCAAAATAACTACCTACTTTACAGAACAATTTTTTCTTTTAAAATATAGAAGGAAAGTAAAAAACGGGCGAGAAATAACTAATAATATATCAAATACACAAACTAACGATGCTATAGGTTAAATTTGATAATTAACAGGTACCACATAGAAACCGGAAACGGTGTACTATTTAAGCATTGTACTTAAACAAAGCAGTAATAGGGCTATCTCTATCTATTACATTCCTGAAATATGTATGAAATCAATCCTTGAGACAAGCGGAAACTTTGCTTCTTTTTTCAATAGCAATACTTGAGAAAAATAGTCAAATCAGTAGATTGTCTTTACTTGTATTGTTCGAAAAAGAGAGGTTTAACCACTTTCTCCTGGTTCTCCGAATTACCGAGGGACTGACGTTCACAGCGTAATTTCCCGTGACGTTTGTTTACAGCCCTTAGCTGTTTTGTTACTCCCCCGTCTATGGGAGAGTTCCTAGCCGTTGGAAAGGCAGAAACTGCCCGAAGGAAGAGCAGTTGCAGATATGTAATCACGAGTCACAATCAGAATAGTTATATCCACGCAGCTCAATTCAACTATCACAACGAGCATCAACTTCCGTGTAAAACCAATGTACTTTACTTGTCTTCGTTTGTTTAATTTAATCAAATATAGTAGTAAGTAAGAACTACGACGTGTTTTTATTTATATAGGTGCAAAACACCAGCGCACATAATCACAAAACACGTATGATACATCAATAACGTTGCTTAAACTATTAAATAGTCAAAAAAGTATGTGTATTTTTATTTATCAATTGCAATCATTAAAACGGCGATTCTCACCCCACCTTGGGGCGCGTTGATCCATCCGAATGAACCTCAATGCGGGAGCCACTGGTGCGCGAAATTGCTTTGACCGTATTTAAAGCTAATAATACTGTTAAATTGATTGAAATTTGGCTAATTTTTAACAGGTATAATTTCACACTCCCCAATATAATATATAATATGCTTAATCAAATTATTTATTTCGGTTAAATAAAGAAATTATCAAACCAAGTATTATTTTATTAAACATTTTTTGCGATCAACTTAAAACACATTTGAGTTTACATAATTTGTTTTTATATTGACGTTTTAAGAGCCCGAAGATGGCAAGTTTAGGCCGAAACATGTAGCTTTTATAAATATTAATAAATCTGAATTAAATAAACATTTGAATATTTATCCATTCAAATAGAAAATATCAACTTATTTGAGTATCATTTGTAGAGCTATTCGAATAGTACCTATAGCATGTCTTTTACTATTGCAACAATGTAAAAGCTGTATTTTTTCTTGAGGAAGCAATGTGCTTGTTAAACTATTATTTGTTTGAAATATTTTTTTTCTCAGCACTTAATAAATATTTCTTTGTCATTACCTATTTAAAAGAATGATATATCTGAATTAATGCATATTTATTTAAGAAAAAAAAACCAGAGAAATCTTTTTCTCAGCGGTTGAGTGGATGTAGCATTCCAACATTGTGAAGAATCTTCAAATTGTGCAAGCTAATCAATAAAGTATAACACACGTCAGTTAAAATACAAATTTAACGTTAAACATAAATATAAGAGCGACATCTGCGACTCCTTCTTCACTTACCTTGTGATAATCGAAGCCGTGCTTGATCTTCTTTCCGTTCATATTGATGGAGTAATTGTAGTATTTCGAATTCATTATCAGACCGCCCCACTCCCTCCAACCGGGCGGTATATAGGAGCCGTTGTACTTGTTCAAATACTTTCCGAAATACCCTGCAATCAAAAAGACACGATTTGAGGTTACGCAGCGACACCTATCGCCGACGGAAGTCACCGTTTCGGGAAGAAGATAAATACGGCCACGTGATCTCGTAAATTGACACGTCACGGAGACGACACAACAACATTATTTTTATTTTCGTATGTGCCGGCCGCGTGTCGTCGTTTTTTTTTGTTTGTATATTTTCAATCTTCGACGTCTAGCGACGTCCGTCTCGCTTTCTGTTTTATGTTTTGTTTTTTTCGCTCTTTGTCGGGCGGCTGTCGTTGCCTATCTTGACGAATATAAATAGAAACACTGTGTTCGTGCGCGCGGCCGAAGAGCTAGAGAAGATTTTTTCGAAATAATGAAGGCGAATAAAAGCTTTTCTCAAACGGATTTTTTCTATTCTTCCAGCGGACGTGTGAGGTGCTGTGAGTATATATATTATAAGAGATGCGAGCAACGCTACGCCACTGTTTTCGGTTGTGTGTCAAGTGGAGTTTAAGTGGTCGCTCTATTGGATGTGGTAGGCAGCAACTACAACGATCTCAAGTGTCTACAGTAAGTAAGTACATGCAGAGATACGCATGGGTATGTATTATATTATAGTAATAAGCTAAGGAATCTTCATCCTTCTGCGATTTCTTTAGCAAAAAGAAAGGTACTTTAACTGTATGTTATAAAACTCTTTTTCGGTTTTACTATTTTTAATTTCTAACAGGTCGTACTGCTGTGGACTGGCACCCCGGTTTTCGCAAATTCAGATGTTGGCATGTTTACTCCGATCAGCCTTTGTCAATGTTTCGAGAATATTTTCACAGATGTAATGTTTATTTTTATACAATTTTAGTTAATGAGTTAATTATTTAATTTATTTATTTAAGTATTCAGTTGTTTTAAATTAATTTCATTCATTTAAATATTTTTCGTTCGCTTGTTTAGTTTATGTTATTATGTTTTGAGATTTTGTCCGTTCGCGGACTGATCTGTGCGGTTTCGTTGTACGCAGCGGTCGAGATTATAAGAGTTAGTTCCTTGGCAGACGCAAGCGTGAGTACATGAAATTTGTATTTGTTTGCTGCCATTTTGTTAATTCAATTGATATCGTTATTTGTTTTATACTTGTCCATCAAGGAACTCGCTTAATAATAATAATTGTTATTATATTGTTGTGTACACAATTTTGATGTAAGATAGATTTTAGTTTTAATTCTCTCATTATGTTTCAGTATGAGTTCATTTTTGGTTTTCTAGTTTGCTGTTTCATTTTTATTTCACTAATCACCTAGGGTTTGGGTGAATAGAAGCTTTGTGCTTGTTTTTTTGTTTTCAATAAGGTAAAGTCAAGTAAGTGTGTAGTAAAAATTGCATAGTGTGAAGAAAATGTAACACTGTTCACATAATAAGACATTTTGATAAATTTTACACATAGAACTACGTAATATATGCCCAGTTGTAAGCCTTGAATAGATACGCCTTTTATAATTATCAACGGTTTACTAGAAAAAAAAAAGAAATTTTAATATTACACACTTACCCAGCAAAATGGGGCAAGTGTGTAACCGTTCCGCATTTTATATATTAATAGCATTATCCTTTAGTTCGGCCAGGAGTGTAATACTATATTAATGCCTTTTTAATAAGGTATGATAAATTACAAGATATCTAAGTTATTACACGTTAGGAGGTGTGATTTTTTTTTTTGTAAAACTAGTATAAAGTTTAGTACATTAGTAAAATAACAGAGGATATCCAGATTTTAATTTTGAAAATAAATATAGCCAAACTACACACTTGCCCCGGTTACACACTTACCTGACTTTACCTTATTGTAAATTTTTAGTGTTCCACGAATTTATTTTATTTTAATTCGAAACCACGTGGATTGTTGTGAAAAAAGAATTATCTTCCTGAACTAATTAATTTTTTGCTTTGATATAGGAATTAGCATTGTCCTATTGTAATTTGCAGTATTTGATTTAGACCAGGACCCTCTGTTCACGGTTTTTTTTTTCTGCAAAAATTGTAATTAACATTTTTTTGTCTTTGAGTTTAAATTACTGTTCTTTTAATTTTGATTAAACCTTTTAAATTTTTGGGGTATTAAAGAGAGTCAGATTTCTTTCACCCACATTTTACTTTTCTACTAATTTAATTTTTCAGTTTTAATATTCATTTTGCAGTTTTCAAATTCAGTCAGTACACAGCAGTACGTAATATAGCAAATATCACTATTGCAATGATATTGCCTTCAGCAGGTAACAGTTTATGATATAATGTCAATGTCATGAAGTCAATTTTGAAGTTTATTAAAATAATTGACAAATGAGAAGATTAAAAGCACAATTTAGATATCGGTGTGCCGTATCTATATTTATTTCTTTTTTAGAACAATTTAATTAACTACTTACCAGTTCTATAGCCGGCATTCGACAGATAAGTAGCGAAAGACCTCGTCTCGTAATAAGTCTGCCACTGCGTACTGGAGCAATTATCGTTGTTCGTGTACACGTTGTGATTGTGCACGTACATTCCGGTCAACAGCGACGACCTGGACGGACAGCACATGGGCGTCGTGACGTAGGCGTGCCTGCATTCGGCCCCCTTCGATCTTATCGAGGACAGCGTCTTCGGCATGAAGTTCAGCGAGCCCAGTTCGACGTCCTGGTCGTCGGTGAGGATGAGGATGATGTTGGGTTTGCGCGAGGATGTGCCGCCGCCGCCACCGTTGTTGTTGTTGATGTTCAGCTTGCTGCGACGCCCCGAGGTCGCCGACGGCGACGCCAGACGCTGATGCGAGGCAAAGGAGTCGGCGAACGCGTGCCTAGCCGCCGTCGCGCTCAGTATCACGACGGCTACGGCGAATAGTTTGGAACCCCGCGACATTCTCGGGGGATTTGGCTAAGCTATCGACATGGTGAAAGTGACTTCGTTCCTTTTGTTCCCTGTGTCGGGATTTAAGCCGACCTTATCGAGTTATCGACTGTAAGCATGGTGTTCTTGTAACGTTGGCATATTCCCTAATGTCTTGTTCTTCTTATAATCGCCGATTGAGCTGTAAAAAAAAAGGAGAAGATAGTAGTTTCGTCGACATTAGGTAGGATGTATGCTACATCGAGAAAATCAAATACACATCAGTTGGTGTAAATAAATAACAACAAGTTTCAAACGTACTGCTGTGGTCTGGCACGCCGGGGTTCGTAAATTCAGTGTTATTTTATTTATAGAGATTAATCTTTATCAATGTGTCGGGCAAATTCTCTCAGAAATTAATGTTTTATTTTTGGATAGGATTTTGTTAATAGAATTGATTGTTAAATTTAATTTAAGTGTTCAGTTGTGTATATTAAATTCATTCAGTTGTACATATTGCGTTCACTAGTTTTGTATATGTAGTTTATATTCTCGATATTTTCTTTGCGTTTGTGCGTTGCGAGTGCACGCAGGTTTTGATATATGTATACGACTGTTATCTATTAATTGTAGATTGTCATTTTTTTCCGTTGGAGTTGCAAAATGTTAACTATCGAAGAACGTATTTATTTGATTAAATGTTTTGGAATTGGAAACGTACCTTATCGATACGTTTTAGACATGTTTCACGAGAAATTCCCAGAACACTGCAGTATCCCACGAAGCACTGCGCAAACTTGTGCATAAGTTTGATTTAACTGGATCTTAGATTCAATGATAGAAACACCAAAATTATCCTTACGGAAACGTTCACAAAGACTGAATATGACCCGCTGCATGATTGGGAAATACTAAAAGCATAAATACAGGATTCGCTGAATGAGATAAATGTACACTGTTGAAAATATTACGGTGTTGGCGTTAATTTTGCGCTAGTCAAATATTTTAGTGTTGATTTTTCCAAACTTTGCCAGACGAGTTGACTACGCGTATTTAATAGAACAGAAATTACTAGAATTTCGTGTGAATTCTTTGTTCAGATATGAGGATTTACTATTTTTCTAGACATTCAGAAGCGTCAACCAATCAGAATTTTTCCCTCGGATAGAAATATAGAAACCCCACCTATTCTAATACAGTATTGCATTATACGCACCAACTGCATTGAACGTGTATCTGTTTTCGTGTTTGATTCTCCGTATTAACATATCCAGACAAACCACCAAATGTGACTGACTTGCAAAGTGTAACCTCGTGTTATTAAACGTTAATTCCAGTGGGCATAAAAAATTTCAACATCTTAAAGATGTATTGAGAACATCAATTCACGCAATTAGTTTAGACTTGAATCAAATAGCATAAACATTCACTTAATTTTATAATGGTTCTCAAAAAATCATTTTAAAATTGGTACGTTTAGTTGAAACCAAAGCTTGTGAATGAGTGGTTTTGCATATTTATAATTGAGGAAAACGTCTTAAAAGAGAATATTATAGCACTAAGAAATAGGAGTTACATATTGAAAAGACGTTGTGTTTAGAAAATGGTGTTAAAACACCCAATAGATCGCATTCATTTAGTTAAACAGCTAGTAAATTTGTCTAGGCTAGATCAAATAAAATGTGACTAGAAGTATTTTATAATTCCACGTGTCACTATAACTAACAGCTTCTTGCGGGTTTCGCCGTCTGTCAAAACTTTTCGCTCGACGTTTCGCTGTTCATACTGACAGCTTCTTCAGGATAACTGAACTGATTCTCCACGGTCCGATATTCTTCTTATATACGCCCCTGGTGCATCCAACCGTGTAGTTTCCGCTCCGTCAAATTTAAACTTCTATAATTCTCGACAAAATAACACGAAAAAACTGTGGACCTCTCCTGACTATTAAATTAGTCAAAAAAGTGATAAAATTTTCAACAGTGTACCACAAGCCATACGCAAAGTCTATGGTGAATTTATTGAAAGGGCGAAAGCATGTGTGAAAGTTGGAGGTGACCTTGTAGAGTAATTTTTGTTGACTTTAATTAATTGAAATTTTGTACTTAAACTACAAAATATGCAATAAATGATACTTTTCTGTTGAAGCATTTTCATGTTATCTTAATTTGTGGACATTCTGTACATTTAATCTTAGATTTTCCGATGGTTAATTTATCTACTCAACAAGCAGAACTTTTTATAAAGATTGACTTTTTGTCGTAAAATAATAAAAAGTTTTTTCCTCTTGTCAACTCCATCCGGGGACACACGGTATGTATTAGTGATATAACGAATACGTGATTTTACACATTCGCGAATGCGAAAGCGAATATTAACTTTTTAACTTTACTAGCGTCATCTATTAGTTTTCAGTTTACAATTATACGAACACTTGCATTAAGCACACGTAGAAAATAAAATTTCTCCATCATCGCAGCGAAACTAGCCAAGTACACTTCTCACAGGAAAAATCGGGACACGAGCAAATCAGAATTTTAAAATTTCTTGATTGTAAATGCAACTTTCGGAGGACGTATTCACTTATCATAGCTATAAATCACTTAATTATATATATATATTACTGCGATCAAAGGAACAACTAGAAATTTAAAGAGAAAAATAAATATATAGAGAGAAAAAGGTTTATGTAAAGAATAAACAAATCGGAGTTTCGGTGGCGGCGTTTCCTTTAGAAGTACCAATGAAAAAAAATACATAACAAAAAGAACTCTTGAATAGACGGCTCATTTAAAAATATACATGTATTTAACTTGTTTCATGTTATGTAGAGATAATTCTTTTTTAAGAAAACATGTGGTGATGGGATTTTATTATTTAAATTATGTTACTCGTTAGTGCTGCTTTGATATTAGTTACTTACTTGGATTTATGCTCGCGAGTATTAGTTTAGCAATAGATAATATGTCAGCCTCCTCAGTTTTGGGATAATGTGATTTTCACAGATTTATTGACTACTATTGACACTATTATGGATGTATTAATTACTATTGTTGTTTAGTATTCTTAAATATTGTATTACTATAAAGTTTTCTTCTACTATAAAAAATTACCAAAACCAGGTTTAAGATTATTTATAAAATTCTTAATTAAAGCAATTAAGTTCGTAAAGAAATTATTTATTTTTTGAACCTTCGTTTATTGTATTTTCAGGAAATATGTCTTAGCTATCGCCTGTGTAATCTGACGTCGTTGATCTATTTTCTTGAAATATGGCCAACACTGGGTCCCTTTACAAACTGTCTTTATGTAGCACAGGTTTATTAACAATTATTTAAATATTATTGGATTTATAATACATAACAAACTTGTAAGAAAGCATTTTGTTCGTCAATCTCAGTTAGTGTTAAAATATTTATTGTTGAATTTGATACATTTAATACTTTTTCGTTGCTACTGCCCGAAGCTGTGTTACAGACCAAAAGTGTTAACTATATTTTAATAAAATAGAACATTGGATTACACAGGCGATAGTTAAGATATATTTCTTGAAAATACAATAAACGGAGGGTTAATAAAATAAATAATTTCTTTGCGAAATTAATTGCTTTAGAAATTTTGTAAATCATCTTAAACTGTTTTTGGTAATTTTTTAATACATAGAAAAATATTTTGTAGTAATACAATATTTAAGAATATTAAACAACAATAATGAATACATCAATAATAGTGTAATTAATCAATGTGAAAATCACATTGTTCAAAAACTCAGGAGGCTGTTTGACATATTGTCTATTGCTAAAGTATTACTTGCGGGCATAAATCAATCTAAGCATATAATTCTATAATTTTAAAATCCCATTGCCATATGTTTTCTTAAAAAAAGAATTATCTCTACATAACATCAAACAAGTTAAATACACACATGTGTATTTCTAAATGGTGCCGTCTACTCAAGAGGCCTTTTAGTTGTTATGTATTTTTTTTGCATTAATATTTCCGTATTCGGTATTTCTAAGGAAACACCGGCACCGAAATTCCAATGTGTTTATTTAATGTATAAACCTTTTTCTTTATATACATTTATATTTCTGTTTGAATTTTTAGTCTTTACCTTTGATCGCAATAATACACACAAAAAAGTACTTTATGGCTTTGATAAGTGCATATATCCTCTGAAAGCTGCATTTACACCCAAGAAATTTTAAAATTCACCATTGCTGGTGTCCCGATTTTTCCTGTGAGAAGTGTACAACCGAATCGTTTCGACTTTTTAGGTCTTATTCTTGTCAATTCAAGTTTAGTTTTGAGGTTATTGATGGTTATTCTAATGTAAACTGCAAATTTGTGCTCAAAAGGTTGTTTTAGGATTTCAATGAATTTGAATATTAGTTTTTTTTTTCTAAATTATCAATTTTAACAGGTAAAAGTTACCTGTTAAAATGGATAATTCGATATTCGCAATATTCGCATATTTATTGCGAAGTCGAATATTAGTTACATCACTAATATGTATATATCATAGCAATATACCTACATAATAATAATAATAATAATAATAATAATAATAATAATAATAATTACTTTTAAGTTATCGCGTTTGTAATAAATTTTTAGCTAGAGTAGACTACAGCAGATCGTCTGGGCACATGTTGTGTACCATCTATAAGCGTATCTATTTTAATCTTAATCCCTTTTATTACGTTCTCGATTTATAGTTACGTGTCCAATTTCAACACGTCCGCATAACGTTCGCTCCTCTTAATTTCCACCACAGTCGCACCTAAAGTACTTATAACGTATAAAGATATTCCTTCGAGGCTTCGGGGTTTTAGTGTGAAGACACGCGTTGCCGCTCGGAAATTTAGAAGGGATCCACCGTAAAACGGTTCCGAAATTTCATATATCACTTACCACCACTACTATAGGTATGAATGCATGTGTGTGTGTACTATCTGCCGCCGCTGCCCGAGAGTGTATTTCCAGTGTGCCGTTCGCCGACAGCGGCCATTAAATTAATTTATCGCGGCCCGAAACGAGACAAGTTGATTCACCCATAAATGATATGAGAGTGCGAGCGCGGGGACGCAACGGCTCGACTGTCGTCCGCCGTAGATCTGTAAACGCGCGCGTCTCTCTTTCTGTTCAATGCCGACATTGCCGACGATGGTCGACTCCGATAGGTAATAGGGAACGGACGATGATGAATGTTGCCGAGAACGAGCCGTCGCTTTTGATGCGGCAGATACGCAAGTCGAGGAGATGATTCGATAAGGGTGGGTGGATGATGCTTGTCAGATGCGATATTCGATGAAAGGTTCTCTAGATGTGGGTGCTAGACGCTTTGCTCGGTGATCTTCTAAAATTGGAAAATTCGAAGTTATTCGTAAATTGGTCGATATGTAAGAATATTAGACTGTCATCGACGGATAAGTCTATAAGTAACGTTAAGGACAAATGGAGTATTATCTCCATGGTTTACTCACTGATCGCATACTATATTCGAATCTTTTTTTCCTTGTTGAAGCCGTCTGCCACGGAGTCTATTTGCACTTTAGTGGATGTCAATAGTACCTACAAATACTATGGAAATATCATACGGTGTTGTCGGATGTATGCGGACACTTTTACACGGAATTTTTATCCGATATTGAAGTTTTATAAATAGAGAGAACATTTAGCCATAGGATATCTTCAAGGCATTAAAATAACCCCCACCGATTCGTGTATCTAGTATCTAACATGGTCTAAGTATATTAAGTATGCTCACCCGCATAAAGTGATGACGCGCTATGTGCTTCCATCGCGCGTCATCACTTCATGCGCGTGAAAGCGAGTATACAGTAGAACAAATGAATATACTGAGAGCATCCGTCAAGTAGAATGAAGTTTAAAAAAAAAAACTTTAAATGTTTAGAATCAACATTCATTAAATATTTCAACATTTAATATGAGAATTTATTTCCAAATTTAAATGCGTGAATTACTTTCACGCGTGTTGTTATTCTAAAAAAAAAAGAAAAAAAAGCCTTTTATCATAGCCAGTCAGACAATTTGAAATGTTTCAGTTTTGAGTTTTGAGGAAAGTGTACATCTTTTGCAATTAAAGAAAGAACAGCTATTTATAATAGATAAATTATAAAAAATTGTGATTTTTGCAGCATTCTTTCACTGCACAAGCAGGTATTTTATACAATTTAGCGACCCACAAAGAAAATTTGTATAAATATGTGCAACAACCACTTAATCTCTCAGCTCAAAACGTAGTATTTGTAGGTAGATACAAAATAAAATAAAATTTAATTCAGAAACTATATTTAAAATAAAAATCGTCAACAAAACAATAACAACAAAATAATGAAAAATAAACGTTTATAATATTACATAGTTAATCAAACATATATTGCAAATGCTTCGAAAAAATATAAAATAACTGTCTGATGACGCGTGATGGTGATGCGCAGAAAAGTCCTATTTTTGTACCTCTTGGAAGCATACTTATACAATGGTATTTAGCACGGTACAAATAATACGGTATGCTCGTTTTGAATCTCAAATTGGTTAAGGCCGGTCAGATGACGTCATTAAGGAGCGTATCCAAAACAATAAAATACACATGTATGGTAAATATCAAAATGTTAAAATCCAAATTATTCACAACTACCAATTAATGTAAATCAAATGAAGCTTTGCTTTAAAAAAGCCTGTTTTAAGTTGAAATTTACTTTATCTATCTTGTCGGCATCCAGTAGCGCTCGTGTTTATTTCTACATTTGTAGCGAATTTCGTGTGTGTTTACAAAGTGTTTTCGTGGTTGAAATTGTGTCGTGAAAACACCTTAACCCTTTTAAAATATGTTCCGTAACCCCGTCCGGATTTTCTAAACTTACCTTTCGCATAACAAAACCCTCACGGTCGAAATCGATTTTAATATAATAATAATTATATATGTGGCGCTATTTATGCTCCTATGTGACGTAACTTCTATATGCGCGTAAGCATACCGTATTATTTGTACCGTGGTATTTAGTTTCGTATCAGTGTTAGTCGAGTCTTGACGCGAGTTAGTACAATTATTATAGTAAGATTATTTTAATTATGCGTGTGTTACATCCGTAGATGTTGAATGGTCTTTTTCAAAATATGAGCATGTTTTATCACTGCGACGAAACCAGTTCAGTGAAAAAAAAACACTTAATGCTACAAATTTTTCAGTAATCCTACATATGCCATTTCTGCTTATGCATATGTTCCTAACTGAAATCAAACACATTATAAAATTATAACTAGGAAATCACAAGAGGATATGTTACTGCATAAATGCGGGGAAGGAAACGAGAAGTCCATTCCCCCACCAATTTAAACGCAACCTTAAGTAAATCATAGTCGGCCATGATTACTTTACGGCCAGTTTTAAGATCGAATATCCACGAGAAGTTCTAAAAATTCTAATGAATCTGTTTGGTGGGACAACCCATATATTGATTATATATAGTTTGAAGACATAGCGTGCACGATACAATGACGTAACACATGCACAAGTAAGCGCCCGTACGGTATGCGATTTACGAAAGGCGTTACGTATGAAATGCTAACGCGCTATAAGGAATAAAAGCAGCCGAAGCGGAGCACCGCGCAAAAGGAGAACACTGTGCGAAGCCGAGAAACTTGATTTGCTTAAATGGGGGACGCCAATAGGCGCGCCAAGTCGACCCGTTCGACCAGCTCCCGCAACCTCAATTAAGTGCCTTTTGTGCTAAGCAAAGGTCGTTCCTTTTTTTTTGTTGCTTCGTCCGGCCGCCGTCTTGTCTCTGATCGCTCGACTTGAAATTTCATGGACCGCGGAGGAAATTGCCTGTCGTATTATGATTGCACGTCATTTCAAGAAATTCGCGCCATTTTACAAAGATTGCAGATTATACGGCCCTTGAAATTATTAACTAAAAAAAAAATAAGTGGATTCGATTAACTGTCATTACTAGAGTGGTCAACTTCGCCAGGACAGTACTAAGTTTCATATATCTATGTGACATTAACGTTTAACACAAGTATATAATACAGTGTCGGGAAAGGGCAACATTATTTATTTGTTTAACTATAAATATTATATATCATTTAATTGATCATGATCTTTTGATAGCTAGGAGGCAGGCTGTAGTGGCTGGTGGTGATGTGTCTGATTGGGCTATGATACGATCTGGAGTTTCGCAAGGATCTGTATTGGGTCCGCTACTGTTTTCGGTTTATACAGCACATATGTTTTTTTTTTTTATAATTTCACATGTAACCTACAACTCTATGCCGATGAGTCACAACTATATAAGTCCTTTTTTGCTGATGACATGTATAGAGCGGTTGACGATATCAATCGTGATCTCAACAATCTTTATACTATTGCAGAAAAACATTGCCTGCTTATAAATGAAAGTAAATCTTCTTACACAGTGTTTGGTGACAACAGAATCAGGTCTAGCATTATTCCTAATATCGTATTAACAATTAACAATATACCGCTGCAACATCAAAAACATGTGAGAGATCTAGGATTATTTATCGATAATGATCTTAAGTTTAAACATCATATTAGTATCTGTGTTAGACGAGCTTACTGTAGCTTAAAAATGTTATATCCCCATCGGCATTCCTTGGATATTGCCATTAAAAAAAATTGTGACTCCTTAGTTTTATCACATTTCAATTCTTGTGATGTTGTTTACGGAAGTTGGTTGGACCAAATTGATTCACGTAGAATTCAGATGGTGCAAAACGCCCGCCTTAGATTTATTTATGGAATAAGGAGACCTCAGAGAGTATCTTTTAAACTTGCGGAGGCTGGATGGCTGAGCATGGCTCGTCATAGACAATTTCATTTTTACTGTTTCGTTTATAAAATTTTAAATACTGGTGCTCCGTCTTACTTATCAATCAAAATAAGATATCGCACTGGCATACATAATATTAATATCCGCCGAAAAGATATAATAGATATATCTAGACATCATTCACAGCTGTTCAAGAGGAGTTTTAGTTATATTTCAGCATGGTTATTTAACTCACTTACCCCTGGTGTTAAACAATAGCCTTTTCGTGCATTTAGACGAGTCGTTTTCAATAATTTAATGGATGAGCAACTTTCTCGCATATAGTTTGCTGTATATTTAGTTGTAGTCTGTATTTGTAACTCTGTCTCTTTGTGTTTCTGTAATTGTTAGGGTCATCATTAATAACAGGAAACCTATTCGAGGTTTACTGAAGATGATCCTGTTGGCCATTTTTCTTATTATTTGTATATTTTTGTCATTGTATTTTGCTGCTGCCAATAAAATATTATTATTATTATTATTATTATTATTATTATTATTATTATATATTATTATTACCTTATTTAAGTAAGGTCATTTTCCGGAATTTTCTACGCCCGACATTGTATTACATTTACAATGTGTAAAACGTTAACGGAGAATTATACTATGTCGCTACAGGACTCGACCAACACTAATACTAGAAGGGAGGAAGTGATTTTACTGCCTTGAAGATATATTATGGCTAAAAACATTCTGCATAGCGCGAAGCGAGTGCGGCCCATGTAAGCAGACACGTCCGACCACTCTAGTCATTACTCGATAGCTGTGTTGTTTAAGCTCGAGTTAAAAAAGAAAACAGTGGCGCAGTCAGTCGGATTATCGTATGTCGTCTATATTCAACATTAACGACGGAAATCGATTAAAAAGCGTTCGTTTTATTTTATTCTTTTTTTTTCACCCGGACTAAAGGATTTAAAGTTTGACGGAATTAATTAAAAATCCTCCCGAGCGGCTGTACATCGGTGGATATCTACCGAAAGTTTTAGTCGCGGCAGATTGAAGTTTCGTGTTTCGCAGTTACCAAATCCCCGTTCGCTTCGATTTTCGGCAGCGTTTATCGACGCTCTGCGAACGCAGAAATTTATTCAACGTTGAGTCATTCTAAATTTAATTTTCGTTTGCTCCGGAGGAAAATGCGGTTGCTGACTGGTAGATGAAGCTCTGGCAGATTCTGGCAAGAGGAGGAAGAAACACCGGTCGATGTGTTGTGCCAATGTGATGATCTGGCGAGGACAAGGTTTCTAGTAGTGGCAGTGGAGAATCCCACAGCTAATTGATGCAAAGGGCAAAATTACAGAGCATCTTCTAGGAAAAAGGGGATCGTAATAAATCTGGTCGCCGTGAGCCAACCCTAATCTACTCTAAGTTAGTAAAGTTACTTCAATGAAATAATGATAATTATAATTCTTTAAACTTTAACACCCGATGCACAGTATGC
Source organism: Protaetia brevitarsis (assembly GCA_004143645.1). Taxonomy (NCBI): domain Eukaryota; kingdom Metazoa; phylum Arthropoda; class Insecta; order Coleoptera; family Scarabaeidae; genus Protaetia; species Protaetia brevitarsis. The sequence goes on along the minus strand of RXPK01000089.1, from coordinate 1,592,331 downwards.
CACGTCAACAGTTTGAAGTACTGATTTAATGTTGACGCAGGGAAATTCTTTCCCGTTTTGGGTTTGATCTAGCGATAAACCACATCATCAATATTTAACGAACGCCCTGCATATCTAAACTCGCACAGAGTGCCGTTCTGTGTGCATGCATGAGCAAAAGCCATCCAAGCTTGTGTATTCGTGGATTGTACATACGTACGGAACGGTGGTTACGTTTTAGTGCCAGAGTGGGGAGGCGAGAGACCGTTGACAGCTGACAACCTGACAGCGGTTAGCGCTATCTCGTGTCGCTGTCGACGAATATATATATATATATAGGAGATACGGAATTCGCGCACAGACACACTCAAAAAAAAAAAAGGAAAAATATGAATAACTGATGCGCATACGTGCGCCCGGGCACTTTGCGGAGATTGCCTCGCCTTGATGATGGCGGAATATGTTATATGTACGGACGTATTGTGCCGGCGCAGCAGACGTAGGTATTTACATATTTATGCAGGTAGTAGGTACATTTTATATGCGAACATCAACCGCATGGATTTTCCCGAAAGTGGGAATACTGAAACTAGAATGAATAGGAAAGAAACGTTCAAGGTATATGGAAGAGGGTGTGATTAAATGTTTTTTTTTTTTCAATATAATTACTATTTGACAAGACAAATTTGGTGCGAAAATATATATATTATCGTAATTCTCCCGGCTAATGCTTTAACAAGCAAAAGAAAAATAAATAAATAACTCTCTAAATAAATCTGCCTTTTCTTTGCAGACACCTTCCTACAATGATAGACACCATACGAACTTAATCCACTAGATGGCTATAAAATCCCGTATATGTCCAAGATATCTAAGATTTACCACTCCAGATTATGCGCACTAATGATCCCCCCCTCTTACTAACCAATGAGTAGTAGTAGTACCTTTATTATTTTTTACAGTTACGAACCCGCTATGCTGACGGCTGTACGCCTTGATTCTCCTAAATCACTAACTTGTTTATTATTATGCCTTTACTTTGTTAAATACTGAATTTATAATTTACTCCTTAATAAATCAAATGAACTTTCGTTAATAAAACAGTGTAATCATTAATAAGATGTATAATTTATTATTAAGTTTATATCAAAGACATATAAATAGCATGAGAACTCTTACTCTCAAGGTGAGTACAGTTATTAGGAATATTCAAACAAGTATTATCAATTATACAGTATAATTTAGATTCTTTTATTCAAATATGAACTTTTAAAATCTCCCGCGCTATCGTAAGAGAATAAAAAACCACCAACCACGTTTGCCAACTTATAAAAGTTCAGAATTTTAATCTCATACGAACTAATAATAACCTCAAAATATTATAGACGTTATAAACTCATTTATACAAAAAATTTAAACAATGTTTTGATCAGATACCTCGTTTATCGGTTTATACAAACGCCGAGTTCTTCCAAATGTGATTTCCTTGTAGTGACAATCCAGATTCGCTCGTATATTCAGCTAAAAAGGCCAGACCAGGAGAATAACATCGGTAGCAGGAAAATTCAGGAAACAGACCTCCTTCGTTACATACAGGATGTATGATTAGACTCGGAACAGCAAACACATGCACACTCCCATGTAGAACAAACACCCAGGTGTAGTAGATACAGCAAAATTTCTTATAATGTCGAACAATCCTCATGTTTCTTCTGTATATTTCCAGAATAGAGTAATTACATGAATTTACATAGAAGATCCCCTTCAATACCAGACGTAAGACAGGAAAAACCACTTAATTCATTACACTTGATAAAAATAAAAATCTTTCTACCAGCTTTTTTATCAACAACCCCGTCACCCAAGGATTTTCATTATTTTCCCACAACGAATTGCATTAGGTCACTACCCCATTCAAGTCAAGTGAACACCTAGGATACCAGGATATCGTACAGTTGCCAGACGATAAATTATATTCAATTTCCATGATTACGAATACGAGCTAATCCAAATTATACTGGACTTACAAACAGGTGTGTACATAAAATAATAATTACATTTCAATATGGTTGGTGGTTTCCCTCTTATGAAACACAGCAATATATTCTCTTTTTACGTGGAAAAACTAATCAATGTCACATATAGCTCCCTTAATACTGAATTCCGATTCTTTCCAAAGCTCGGGATAATTTTTTAATATATCTACAATGATGGAAGCCTATACAGGATACATTGATTGCTTGCTGACTCAATTGTAGTAGACAGTTGCGTATCTGCGACTGAAGGATTTGAATATAAAAGTAAAAACTAAGGTAGGTACAAGTCCACTTAAGATCGAACCATATGGACAATTTTCTTGGGAAGAAAGTTATTATCCCTAAACAGTTCTGCATGGTCTATTCTTATTCCACCAACGAGTTTTAGTCGCAGAAAATGTTGCTTCATCTGTAAGCATTGTACGTCTCACCAAAACAGGATCAACCTTCTAATTCTCCTTGGATGAGAGAACAGTCTAGTCAAACCGTTTATCGTGATCTTCTGATTTTACGAGGATATACTGAAAAATTCTTTTTTTCATAATTTTGGTCGACATCCTTTTTTTTTAAATTTTTATTGCGCAACTTTGGTTTGACTTTTTGACGTGAAACTTTACACTGAAGGACTGAGTAAGGAATCTTTAATGTTAATGTATAGGTGTGTTGGAGGCAAAAGTTATGATTCAATCTTATTCTACATAAAGAGGTAATAAATATTCTTTGATATTTAACTTTGTGAAACCATGGTTTCCTCTGGATCACTAGTAGTATTGCCTAGTAAATTTTAGCTTTTTCCCGGCAAAAGTTCTCACAAACCTGTTTTCGTAGATTTGTGTACAGGTCTATGTATGTTATCCGGTAATTTATATTACATCGCTGGTCTGCTTTCTTGCTTTCTTTAATTCCCTTTCCAACAATTTCAATCGCAAAGATGGATACAAAATAGGCTACACTAGGAAACTAACACTTCAGAGTCGTCACACAACAAACAGCGATGCGAAGTGGAACAGGAATCGGATATATAACAAGAAGTAACAACTTCCATCCTTTAGAAGACTTCTGAAGAAATCACGTCAAAAGGCTCTACAATGCGACAACACCCGAAAAACATATTTACTATGGAATACGGTCGTAAAAGCCTATACTCAACTAAAAATTTATTCGAGTATCGTTTGTATATTATTCACTGTCCCAACAAAAAAAAATACTGTAGGGACTATATATTGATTTCTTTTCAAGTAAAAGCTGTATCTTTTCTTAACATTTGTTTCAAATATTGTCTTTTCTTAGCATCTAATATTTTTTTTACCATTATTTAAGTGAATAATTTATTCGGATGAAGGCAGCCTTCGCATGACAAAGAAATCTTTTTCTTAGTGCAAGGACACTGTTCTATGATCTTAGCACCTTCAAATGTCAAAAAAGAAAATTGTATTATCACAGCATCTAAAGCCTTCCTTTTGTTTAAAGAGACCTTTTACATTTTCACTTACTCCGAAACTCTTTTCGCATCAATAAATTATTCATCAAAAACCGTTTCTCGTGTTTCACTTCTGAACAATACCGTAACGTAACTGTTCACCCATAAAGATCTCGGTTCTCTTCCCTGGAATGCGCGAATCGTAAAAAGATACCCGCCATTATTATTATTACATCGACTTCCAATCGTTTTTACATGTTCCGAAAATGGAATGTCTCGGCCAAAGAAAGGGGGTCTAATAATTCCGCCGTTCTTGGCTCGTCTAAAACTACGTTAAGGCGTGCGGCCGAGTGACGACTGCTCATTGCTTTTCCGCTCGCTTTCTTCGCTTTCCCATCGATTAGTTCCTCACAATCGCGAAGCCGATGCTTTCGAAGAGCGCTAACAAGCGCGCTCCGCCAGGAGTCCCTTAAGTGAGTAAAATCGATCGCGCTGATCCTTTCCAGGTCAAGACTTGGTAAATCCGAGTGTCGTATTGCAATGTTGTAGTGTTTTCAGGTGAAATACTGGCTGTTTTATTATAATGTTATTATACACGGTAATAAAAACTTTATCAAAAGCAACAAAAAATTAACAAATTCCAAAAAGCCCACAAAAAAAATTGTTACTGTAACAACTACCCAAAATTGTTGCCGAAAAACTTTATACTTTGTTAAAAGTTAAGTTCTTTTTTTTTTTAGTTAGAATAGCAAAAAGAATTGGCAAATTTTCCCTAATAAACTTGTAAAATGCCCTTCTTTTTCTTCAAAATAATTAAAGTCGAATTTGAGAAGATGCATTATATGCCAAATAGTAAGTATATTAAAATCCTAGGTAGCAAAAGGACGTAATAATGACGTAATAAACAGATCTTGGTAATCCAATTACAGGACATAATAAAAGGTTAATATATCAATAAAAATATGAGTAAAACATGGATACATAGGTAAAAAGAAACAGTACATTACAACATATTAAAAATTACAAATTTATGTCTAACATAATAAAAGAAAAAACACTTAAACGAACCGAAAGGGATCTGAGTCACATTTATTGACATTTCTACACATGTGCGTTAGTGGTGCCTTAGCAAGAACGTTTGTGCGCGCTCGGGGAACTAGAAAAGTCTCTTTAAAATCTTTATCCATATGCTGGGAAAACCGCCATTACGTATGTCTCTTTTTCTCAAAAACGCCGAATCTGATCTCATTGATTTTTTTTCACACGTTATCTATATATGAAAAAGCACAAGTGAAGAAAATATTGACTTTGTAAAACTCATAAAAAACGTCTTTAGAAATTTTATGAAATCTTTCACTTAAACTGTTGGGACAATACTAGATAACGTGTGTAAAAAAAATCAATGAAATCAGATACGGCGTTTCTGAGAAAAAGAGACATACGTAATGGCGGTTTTCCCATATGGATAAAGATATGTAGTGACCCCCTTAAGCAAACAATAATCGCTTATATCACTTGAAATAGATAATATAGAAGACTGTATTTTTTTTTTGCAGAAAACTGTAATAATTTTACATTGTTTCTTTGATATGATTTAATTTTCACCTTTAATCTTGGATTTATGTTCATTAATTTATTTGGGATTTTAGTTCGTATAAAGTAAATAGGTTTATAACTTCAATTAAATTTTCTTTATTTTTTTCTTTTATGACGATCGTTTCGTTATCTAACATGCTAACTTTTTCAAGCAATGCATTCCCATTTTTTCTATAAAACAATGAAATAACAATTACAACAATAACAATTGCGTAATTGTGTTTATTTTATTTTTTTCACAAAAGTAAACTAATTTATATTTTTCCCATAAGGAAATTGTTAAGTTAAATTAGAATAAATTGTAAGTTACAATTTTTTTCCGTGTATTAAAAGCAAGACATAGAGAAGTGTAAGTGGCCGTACCTAATACTACATAAGTATATACAAACAAATATTTAACTAAACGTTTAACATGTGAAGAATCATACGCACATATTTTCTTTCCCTTTTTTAAATGATGAACAATATCTTATAATGCAAGGTTGGCGAAAAAAATTTAACTAACAAGCACTTTGTGAAATTATTTGCAAATTAATACATATCACGTATTCATTAGGCGCATATTCAAATCAGAGAAATAGGTGCTAAATGCTATTTGTTGCATTGACAAAAGTGTTACGTCTATTAACAAAATTTAATATAGCAAACCTCGTTTTACCGGCGCATATACAAAGGGAAGCGGAGGTGTTAATGGGGGTCCATGGTCCATATCCCAATTGTAATTCAAATTTTACATCGAAATAAATTTGCAAACCCCCATAAACCCAAGTTGTATATTCGCTTGTTGCTGCTTCTGTACGTGTACGTTTGTTAATTTAACAAATTTTCACTTAACATCGAAATTTTTCTTGGTGTATACACTACAGAGTATGGCTACTTGAGAATAGGCGTTTTCGAGGATAAATGGGGTTCACAAAAAGCAACTATTCCAATCCTAATATAGTCCAAGAATCCACACAAGTACACAATTTTTCGATTTGTTAATTATGCCAACCGTAAAACAAACCGCTAAAACAATGAAAGAAATCATTGCGCACATAAAATAATGCATTAAAATTTGTACAAAGAACAAGTTTATCAAATCAATTAAAAAGGATTTTATTAAATATAACGACCTAGCTTATTAAGTAATAATAAATCATTCATTATATTAACTTTTTGATTTATTAATTGATTGGCTCAATGAAATATGTTATTGTTATAACGAACTCTAGTTTTGTTTTAAAAACTTTGTTTGGCTTATTGAAACACTGTGAGTTATTAATTTTATGTGTAAACTCCAGTAGAAGAATGAAGGAAGGCATCAATACAATAAACTGTATTTATTGATATGCTAATCCCAAACGGTTGACTTAATGTATTTTATTCATAATCCTATTTCGTTGAATTACAGTAAAAAAATATTAAAAATAACGAGATTGATGTTAAGCATTGATGATTACCAAAAACATCAAAAGAAAACGCTTTAACAATTAACCGCAAAAATGCCACATCTTTTTCATGGTCCATTGTAGAAGAATCACCATACATGCAGAATATGGAATAGGAATGTGAGTTTCTGCCTAGCAAGTATTCCTCCAAGGGCAAATACACATTCTTCAGTGTCGTGTGTCTGTGTTATTCTCGATTTCCTCCTAAGAGATCACGAGTTTATATGCACGCCCTCTAACGAAGAAAGTATTATTTAAAATTTGATTGCGTTCACATCGTGAATAATTTTATGAAAATTGTAGGTAAAAATAACATATATATTTATTCAACATGTGAAAATATAGTTACCATAACAAATATTATCCATGGACTAATGTGCAATGATTTGTTATAATAATGAAAGGTAATTTATTTCACTAATAGAATCTTGTTATTTGTTAATCAAAAATTGTAAATAATATTACATCATAACAATGACACATTATGTTCCGTCGATGAAAATTTACTCAATGAATGTTGTTTGTCAACACGTGCATTCAAAATATTACTGCGCAGGAAAAATACTTCCTTTTCTCCATACTTTATTGAGATAATAAACGTTTTCATTCAACCTGTGAATTTATTATAGAAATGTAAATAACTGCACTTAAACGATTTCTATTCGTTGTCTTCTTTTATACACATATTTATGTACGCTAACATGACGTGCACTTTTCATCAAGGTACGCTATCTGTTCGTTGTTACAATAAACTACAAACCATTAAAATAACGGAGAGGGTACCTATCATTTAATATTTTATCGCGTTTATATGATGAATATTTTTATGAAAATTGTACGTATAACTAACAATGTATATTCGTTCATATTCATATTATTAACAAAGTCATTTATTGACCGTATGAAAATATAGTTACCATAACAAGTAGTATCTATGGGCTAATGTAGAATAATTTGTTATAATAATGAAATTAAATTTATTTCATTAATGAATCTTCTTATTGCTTAATCAACAACTGTAAATAATATTTTATCTTAACAATGACACATTTCGTTCTGTCGATGAAAATTCACTCAATGAATATAGATTACTGATATCACTTCGCGTACTTTTCTCAGTGTAATTCTCTTCTTTTTAACTATAGAGGCGTCTCATCAGATTTCTTCCTAACATCTTACGTATAGAAGTTTATTTATCTGCATATACAACGGTGGTAGTAAGAATATCTCGAATTAGAAGTTAGCAACCCATAACGGCATGCACGCTTCCTCTCATTCCGAAGAATCTAATCTACCCTCGGAATCGCGAGGCAGCGCCGAGGTGACCTTTTGACATTTCGTGTTCCGCACAAACTTTATACTTGATATTCGCCGTGCGCACAGCTGGCTCTTCGCGTATTAGATGTTCATAAATATACCTGCCAACGGTGGAGAAAGACTGGAGCGAGAGAAACTCCATCACAGATATACCGACCGACACAGCTTGACGTTTAATATCGAGTTCCATCCTAATTAAAACCAAGACTAATATTAGATGTTTCGTATAAAATAATTACGCTTCGTTAAATACCAAACTAATATGTATATGCGAAGAGAGAACTGTCTTGGAAAGATCTGTGTGTTTTAGTAAATTCGTACCTCTCCGAAAGACGGCGAGTTCATTAGTCGCCGAGACGAAGAGGATTTTGTCACTTGTCACAGGTGGTTCTCCCCGTTTCCAAATGGATCTTAGTGTGCTGTAATTTAATGGGATTTTCGCAACACCTGCGCGGACGACGCTTTTACTCTGTAGACCATCTTTCAACGTTAATCGACGCACCGGAATTATACACGCGCATACAGACGTAAATTTGTCGTAAGACACGTCTATATTTTTAGATTACCCAGTTTTGTGGTTATTTTAGAGATTCACCGCTTCCACCTTGTACAAGATTACCTAATATCCAATTAGCTAAATTAGCGTGGTTGGGTGGTGATATGTTGAGAATTTCGTTTTCTAATGAAGATCCTACAAAAATACACACCGCGCATCTATATTTTATGAATTCCACAACAGTGATGACAATTAGTCCTAGGAAAAATTTCGAACACAGTATATCTTTAGTTCGTATATCATAAAAGTCGGCCTACACAAACATAAAACTATCCTCTTTCGAAGTTGGGCAGACTTTCCTTACTCGTCTGTCCAGCTTATCCCACAGTAAACTTTTTTTTTTTTAGTTGTACATTTAAACAAACACTACAAAAATGCTAATTTCTGCGGTTCATTGACGCCTAATTCTCAACATGACAAGTACGTGTGTACAAAACCTATAACCTGATGGCTTATACAACTCCCTATCGTTACACTGAGAGAAATGAAATGGTTATTTTAACATTTTTCGTAGTGTCACGAATATGAGCATTGATTTAACCATGTTGCATTCAAGTGAATCATATGCCCCTATTTGAAACAAACATATTTATATTGTTGCACACTTTAGAGTTAATTTAATAAGATTATAGTGTTCAGGCGTAACCAATATTTTATCTTGTTGGTTTAATCCCACAAATTGTCGATTTGACATTTGAAAAAGGTGTTCTTTAAGCATTTACTATCGGTGTTAACTCAATGAAATGTAATATTTAATACTATTACATACAGGGAATCGCACATGCGTATAATCAGTCAGTATCCAACCTCGGTAGCAGTAAGACCTATGTTTATAAGCTTCTGTAACATTAATATTGAATAATAAACATAATCAAAACCCATCGCGGAGTATATATATATAACATGGCGCAGTCAGAATAAAAAATAAACAAAATACAAAAAAAAGAATCAGTGAAAGGAAGAAAAAGTGCAACAAATTATAAAAAAAAGTGTCAGAAATGAACAAAACAAATGGAGAATATATCTCAACCCGGAAGATGAAAATGAAGTGCGACCTAGCAAAAAATTGGGAATTATATTCTACCGCGAGTGGTTGCTGTGGGAAACCAGCCGAAATACAAGCAGCGACGCTGTTACACTGTATAGGAAAGGAAGTTTGCGAAATTTTAAATAATATTGAAATTACGCTGGAAAACACATCGATCGGCAGCCGGATGCAGGAGCAAGACAGAAGACACGTTTCACCCAAGGGCCGCACAAGGATGGAAGATCATTGGAAAGAGGTGTCCGGCAAATTCAAACAAGATTGTTTGTAACGGATTCGAACAATTCTAGAACAGGTCGGTGTACAGGTTGTAATTTTACGCATGCGCAAAACAGTTGTCCAGCTTATGGTAAAATAAATCATTTTGCCTCTAATTGTTTAAGTAAATCGATTAATATGATAAAAACCAATTCCGTTGAAAATAACGATTATTTGGTGGATAGTATTACGAAATCGGTAAATGCTGATAACGAATTTTGGTTAAATGTTGTTATTAATGATTTATTATGAAACGTTAAATTGTACTTTCATTTCAAATGTATGAATAAAACCTTTATAATTTTTTAGTTATGTTATTGAGCTAATATAAGTTTAGTATATAATGCCGTAAATGTTTGTATATATATATATATATATATATTGAATATATTGTCATTGTAAAATGTTTTTTGTTGTTGACTTTACCTGAAGTTGATTAGTTCAGTACGAAAGATATTACGTAATTTACATTGTATGTGTCTTTAACAGTGATAATTTCCAATGAGATTACCATCCGTTGATATCAATGTGTTCCTTCTATTACCTACTATAGTATTCGTAATTAGGCAATATATAGCTATGCGTTGCTATTAATGGACTTATTGATGAATGTGCGGGCGGATTTTTAATTTCATCGATAGATCCATCAATTACAGTGTATCTCTGTTTATTACATTAATGATACAGTAATCGATGGATCCATCGATGAAATTAAAAACTTGCCCGATCAGTAACGTGATTTTAAGCAAAATCGCGAATGATTCCACTAACAAGAAAATCTTTTTCGTATAACCACCTAAAAGTGTTGAATTACATGCAAATAATCATTCGATGAATACTACAGGTAGGTTAAATGAAACAATATAAGTTTTGAATCAACATTTTATAGTGCTAAACCAATATTATAAAATTATAGAGACAATTATTACTTCGTGTGTCTACAACAAGTAACTGTGTTGGGATAATGTTGTTGTATTATTCAATTAGCAGGCAGAAATTGTTAATGGAAAATTAAGTACATGTTCAAAGAATCACGCGTAGTCTGTTTCTTATAACATTTATTATTATTCAGTTAACCAACGCAATTTAACATTTTTTTACGTATTGCATTAACACTGAGATATCATTGGTCATATTGATAAAGAAAAAAGTGTTCAATACACCATTTTATTAGTTAATACAACACATTTTTTCTCTCGGTGTACATACGTGAAATATTTATAACACTGCGAATCGTCACGCCGAGACGAATTCGAGGAGTGTCTGTGACTGTGTGCTATCTAGCTTTGAGGGTTTTGTTCGTTTTTCGAACGGCAGTCGATCGGACTAAATACACGACCCGACGCTAGGCGACGGAAGGAACACACATGTTGCGAACCGCAGCCCGCTTATCTGTGCGACAAACCGACGACCTCGAGACTTGAACCCGTGTAGCGGTGGCCGCGTCGCTACGGCTGTCGCTCCTTTTATAACTTAATGTCGGACGGATTTACGTGCCCTAAGAAATAAGCGAACAATGTGGCGAATATTCGTCCTAAAAGGGAACACGTTCTCCGCGGCATTATTTACGATTGCGATCGATATACATACATATGTGCAGACTATACGATGTGATTGAATTATACGGTGTGGGATATTTTATATTGGTAAACGTGAGGACTTGAACAGCATGCTAACTTTTAAATACACAAATAGAGTTTTTTAATAGTACTGTTGCCTAAAATGCACAACTGATGCAGAAATTATATAAGGTAAAGTCAGGTAAGTATGTAGTAAAAATTGCATAGTGCGAAGAAAATGTAACACTGTTCACATAATAAGATATTTTGATAAATTTTACACATAGAAGTACGTAATATATGCCCAGTTGTATGCCCTCAATAGATACGCTTTTATAATTATCAACGGTTTACTAGAAGAAAAAAAAGAAATTTTAAACACTGTCAATACTACACACTTACCCAGCAAAATGGGGCAAGTGTGTAATCGTTCCGCATTTTATATATTAATAGCATTATCCTTTAGTTCGGCCAAGAGTGTAATACTAAACTGATGCCTGTTCAATAAGGTATATGATATATTCACAAGATATTCAAGTTATTACACGTTAGGAGATGCGAACTTTTATTTGTAAAACGAGTATGAAATTTAGTACATTAGTGTTATAACAAGAGGACGTCCGTATTTCAATTTTAAAAATAAATATAGACAAACTACACACTTGCCCCGGTTACACACTTACCTGACTTTACCTTATTACAAACTTTCCTGAATTAGTAAATGTTCGCAACTTTAATCCGAGTAGATCATTTCGGTTAGATAATAATAATAATATTAGCAATAAATCCATCCATTTCGATCGTTGTTATTGTTTGCTCGACAGAAGAAATTTATAACTACTTATTCTACGTTTGTTTCTATTTGTCCAGAACAGGATTTTTGTACAACGTTTGTAACTAAACGCATAGTTTCTTCTGAATTTGAACCTGACACGAGAATATTGAACAAGACATGTGCAAATCATCTATAAACACAATAAAAAGTGTTGGACCAAAAACGGAACCTCGAGGAACTCCAGCAGTTACCCAACGGACTTCGGACGTGATCCCACCATCCAGCCTAACTTTCTGTAGTCTATTACTTAAATACGATGAAAACAGTTCAAGTGCAACGCCTCTAATTCCATACGTTTCTAATTTCTTCAAGAGTAAGGAGCAGTTAATAGAGTCAAAGGCTTTGGTCATATCAATAAATAGTTCGTATATACATTTTTTTATTGTCAAGAGCTAAAATTACTTTATTAATAATAAATTCTGTAGTAGTCGTGTCAACGCTTTTATTTTTCAAGAATTCGTGCTAAAAGGAGGCGAACACCCCTGAGTGTAGTAAAAACTTCATTAATTAGTCTGTTGTTAATGGCGCTTTCATAAATTTCAGAAAAGGCTGGCAACAAACTGATCGGCCTATAATTAGCCACGTTATTTGGATCACCCTGTTTAAATAACGGCTTTACTAACGCCATATTTATTTATTTTTCCGGGGAACAACCTCTAATTGAAGTTAAATTAATAAGAAATGCTAACGGATCCAAAACAAAGTCTTTAATGTCTTTCAAAAGGGGGGGTTTAGATACCATTCCACACACATGTCGTTGACTTTAATTTGGACACGATATCTGATATTTCATGCTTAGTAATGTAATAGGGGTTAAAAAGAAAGAATCTTTATTAAAAGGTATATTTGTCTCCAGAAACTCATGATCAGGAATGTCAGACTCCATGTCGTTAATTTGTGAAATAAATAAAACAAAAAATTCATTAAATTTTTTAGCAACTTCATTGTCACCCAATACAACACCATCCCTTGATAAAGTAATTCATGCGTTATTTGAAGCTTTTTTTTTCAGTGAGATCACCAATCACGTTCCACATAGATTTATTTTTATTTTGTGATTTCAAATAGTCATATTTAACGGATTTTAATTTATTATGATATTCCAAATTATTTTTTCTGCATAAGGGTTTGAAAGCCTCATGTCTTACAGCCATATCACCAACAAGAGACTTTTTTTTCTCATATCGTATAAATCCGATGAAATGAAGTTAATTTATATTTAATTTTTTTAAGTGGAAAATATTTTTCAAACAGATATAGAAATGTGTCAGGGATGCAGTCAAAAGTCTTATTCGGACACTCTTGGTTATAAACCTCAGACCACGCTTCCGAAGACAAATCATGCCAAACGATCAATGACATCATCAAAAAATGCGTTTACGGGCATGTTTCTTGGGAAGTTTGCCGTTATCCACTGCTACCGAAACAAGCTGAGCATAATGATCGGAAATATTAGTCTTGACAACTCTAGCGCGAACTTGCAGAAAATCTGAGTGAACAATAAAATTATCAATACAGGATCTCGAGGTTGCCGTGATTCGAGTAGGCTGCTCGATAACATGAAATACCTATATAGACACCTTAGAAAATCAACAAAACAAACCCATTCATTACTATTGGACGTGAAGTCTGTTAAAATCCCCCTCATTACTTTTTTTAGTGTTATATGAATACTATCTAGCATGTCAGTGAACAAGGCCAGAAATTCGTAAAACATCGCATTTTTGTTTAATGCATTGTATAATTTTTGTATAGTGCTGTAATGTTTGTAGTGTATTCTAAAATAATCGATAAATAAATTACTTTTGATTATATTTATGATTAGAAGCATCAGAAATTAACTGAGTTGAAAGTGGATCGTTCAGGTCCAATTCAAAAACCTGAAGCGACTTCACCAAGCTGAATGGAACAATATTTCCCAGGAAAATCTAACTAAATTAACACAGCGCATGCCGCGAGTGGTCCAGGCCATATTGAAAGCTAAAGAACTTTCTTCGATGATAAGAAAGTATAATATTTTAATGAGAATGTTTTGTTTTTTTTTCTTCTTGTTATTGGTTTATATTTTTGTTTCTACGAATTCATTTTTTGCTTCTTTCGAATTCCTGTCGTTTTTATTTAGTTCAACTTCAATGGCCGCCAGTGTATGTATTTTTATACATTATTCAATTCTATGGAATTTTCTATTTGCGAAATCGGCTGTCCTATTTTTTTCCTTAAACGCCTATTTTGAAATACCTAGTTACAGACAGTAGGGTCTCTTTTCTGTATACGTTTTCGGTTGCACAACGACCACTTCTGCGGCCGTATAATATATACATAAACACACACATTCTTGTAAGCAAATAGGCGGAGGTATTAAAGCTATACTTAATTGCTTCCTATATGTAGCAGAATTGGAGAGGCAGTCTGACATTAACGCAGTCTATTTCGGAACTCCGCCAGTAGTAGTACCCAGTGCTTGCTGTATGTGTGCGAGCATAATGTTTCTAAAGCGAAGAATCAATTGATCAATCGCGTCTGTTCAGTATCCGCATAACACCCGATGCGATGTTGGTACATCAAAAGGAAATACGCTCTCTTAACAACTTCCCTTTTAAAAAATAGCAATAAAAAAAATTAGTCAATAGAAGTCAGTAAGGACTCGATTAAAGAACGCCTATGAAGTTGTATTAATAGACTGTCAAATCGGTTCGTTAATCTGTCAAAGCCGTATCTCTTCATTGCAAAAAAAAGGTGTGTAAGAATAAGGTTCAGAAGACACAAGAAGAAATCAATTAAACAATATTAACAGATCTGATTGAAAAATGGTTGTATAAGACTAGAGAATATGTCAACTAGAACAGAGGCACTGCGTCAGTATCCTTGCAAATGTTTATTACCTTAAGCTATGTTTTAGCTATAGTGTATGGAGTTTACTAAATAAACTAAATATATGCAACGACATTTCTAGTGCACATATGTATAAAAGTAAACAAACTTTTCAAACTTTTTCTTAGGTTAAGTTTTGTCAAAAAGTTTTTGAATCACCTTTTCTATTGCTAATGTTTATTATATATACGAGGACGTATTAAAAATGCTTAGCCTACTATAGAAGCATTCCAAATTTGAAAGTTAAAATATTTTATTATTCCACATATATACTCTCCTCTCAATTGAATACATTTACTGCAACGCAGCTAGATCTTTCAGAAAGAAATTTTTATCTGCATATGTTCTACAAACCATAACCAGGCCTCTACAGCTTCTATCACTTCTTCATTGGAAGAAAATTTACGACCTTTTAAACTTTTTTTCAGTTGAGGAAAGACATGATAGTGGGACGGACTCACATCTGGTGACTATAAGGGGGTGTTCTCGTAATTCAAACCCTAAATCACGAATTGTTTGCATGGGAACATACGTTTTATGTGCAGGGGCATTGTCCTGTAAAAACAAAACACCTTCGGACAACTGTTCGCGTCTTCTCTTCTTTACTTCTTGTCGCAGAGTGGTCAGTAACGTCGAATACAAATTCCCAGTTATTGTCCTACCCATATCCAGAAAATCAATCATGGTTACTCCATGGCAATCCAAAGAAACTGAAGTAAGAACTTTCCCAGCAGATTTTTGGACACGAAACTTCTTAGGCCTTGAAGAACCAAAGTGTCTCCATTCCATCGATTACTGTTTTGTTTCTGGGTCGTAGAAATGTACCCCAAGTTTAATCCATAGTAACAATACGGCTCAAGAAGTCTGCATCTTTTTTCAAATCGAGCATAGATCGAACGCGATGTTTCCACCCTTGCACGCTTCTGGTCAACATTCAGACATTTGGGAATTCATTTTACAGAAATTTTCTCATGTTCAAATCAACGTGAACTATATGATAGATGCGCTCATGTGAAATACTCATTACCTTAGATATTCGTTTTAGTCCAATTGGACGATCTGACAAAATCGTGTCATGAACTGCATCAACATTTTCGGAGACGAAAACAGAAACTGGCCTTCTCGATCAGCGCACATCTTCATTGGGAAATTTAGCCCTTTTGAAGGTCGCAATCCAATTCTTCACGGTTGCATACGAAGGACATTGATCGCCAAAGGTATTAAGCATATCTTTGTAAGTCTGCTTAGCTCTTAACCCCCTCAAATAGAGGTGCTTTTGATGATGGCTCGATACTCCAATTTTTCGATTTTCACAATTTCGGTCGACAATTTTTTTTTTTTCAAATTTTATTGCGCAACTTTGGTTTGACTTTTTGACGTGAAACTTTATACTAACACTTCTAATATGTTATTTTTAATTGCTATGGTATTGCGATATTTTCTTTACTCGCGGAATCAGTCTAGGCTAACTAGATACCAATACCATCGTATTTATAGGTAATTTATAGGTAATAAGTATACTATACATACATAACAATACATGCACATTACTACTAATTACGAAGCTAAAATATTATACATATACAAATACTTATAAATAAGACGCTGTTTTGCCTAAAAAAAATGTACATCTCTGATACAAAACCGCTATTTATAAAGTAAAAAAAAAACACATTCTCATTAATGTGCTTACATTCTACATTTCTACATACCACATGCTTCTAATTCGCTACAATCATGAAACACCTCGCACACTTTACGTACGCCTATTTGGAGAATTACGGGTCTTTAACTTTAATTCCAACCCAATTAACATCTACAAGATAAAAACGCACATTATGCAAATGAAATACATACTACCAAAATAGGGATACTTAATGCGATTTTAAAAACTCACTTGGCTGTGTGAACAGCAGATATATCGTAACGGTATTTCGTTTTTAATGTTTCATAGGTATTATTTCACATACCGTATGTATTATATTAACAGCTCCAGGTAAGCTGTTACAATGTTAAATTGATACTTCTGTATTGAAATAATGCGTATACACCTTAATAACCATGCTAATTTTTCATGATATATTTCCTGCATTTTTGTCATTCTTATCTGGTAGCCGTTAACCATAGTAACTTGTGGTAACTGTATATATCAACACTGCGTTTTTTTACGAGTTGCCACTAGATGAACGAAAATTGTAATATTTCTGATATAACTACATATTTTATCATATAAATTGTTAAAATTATACTATAATTAGTGTTATCTTAATATGATAACGCTAATTATAGTATAATCAAATATTTAATAATAAATTGGAAAGTAATTAAGCAGTAATGAACAATTATTATGGTAATATGCGAACGTGTGTCGATTCAATTTAAAACGTGTTACTCTGTACAATCAGATGTGGCTCTGATCGTTCATTCAGTGGCATGCGATAAATTAGTGTACCTACGTTAGGCATTTATGCGGCATATATGTAGCTTACGGCGCAGTATCACATGTCATAATTTAATATTTTATTAGGATATTTGCAAGCATTAAACGTAGTACATACAATACAGCAGTAACAGTGTTACGAAACAGATACATGTACATATTTTTTTTTTTTTTATTGCGGCGTGTGTCAAATTATTTAAAATTGTGTGGGTAAAATATAATAGTTTTAAGATAAAAATACTTTACATTAACTAGGATGATATGATTCAATTCAGAATATAGATTTATTTGGTGTACCTAAGCTATGAAAAATTTCATGGTTTATAAGAATGATGTAGTCTATCACTTAAGTATTTGTACATGTCCTATTTACCTACAACAAGTAACAAAGATACAAAATAGTTTTTTTTTTAATTTTATATTATTATTTAGATTACGATAACAAAGTAAATATTTCAAATAACTAAAAAATGCTGTCTGACTACAAGAATAATTGTCAGTGCTCGGCACTGTGCGGGATGGGTCTCCTACTATCACGGTAGGCAAGCGTGTTAGTCAGAGGTAGACGGCCGTCGGAGATCGACTATTGAAAGTAGAAACATATGTAGAGGACCGTCGCATACGGACTTCGGTTTAGCACTTTCCCGCAACAAAAATTAGGTTGAAGAATATTTAACATCTATTGATTATAGTAATAAAGTGTAGTATTATTAATAACTATAGTATTTCAAATCAAAATAAACTACCATTCATATCTTGCTTAGGGTAAAAATTATGAAAATGAAATAATAAATATAATAAGGGAGTTATTCCTGAAAGATACGTCATAATAGTATTTTAAGTAAAAAAAAAACAACCCATTTGCTTAGGTAAACAAACAAAGAAAATAAACCCTTTCTTTGTAAGAAATATATGCGGTGATGCATAAAATATCTATTATATTTCACTCGACGATATTTGCCTAAATAACTCATATATTCAATGTTGTGTTATGTTTTCGTCGATATAAAATCACAAAAACACCTGAACTAAACAAGTGACTCATGTACGTGCAGGAGGATCAAGTTGCCATTTTATTGACCATATTACGGATGAAAATTTTGTAAGCCAATTTATTGGAAAGTACTCGAAGATTGAGTATAGAAAAATGCTTCACATCTAAGGAATGCTTCTTATAATATAAAGGCATTAAAACGCTGCCTCACCCGTCCCAAAGTCCAGATGATAACCCAATAGAAAATTTGTGGCGTATTTTAAATGTACACATCAGAATATATCATGTTCAAAATTCACATGACCCTAGAAAGCATTTGGTAGAAGAATGAAACAGCAAAATTGGTAATTGGTCCATGCCTAAGTACTTGCAAGCTGTTACAGATGCAAATGGAATACGTACTAAATATTAGTATCAAATCAACAAACATTATTTTGTTTTCTTTTCTTGTGTGCAAATACTTTTGTGAGTTCAAAATTCTGATTTATATTAAAATATTGTCTTTCTTTGTATGTTATTGAAAATAGTTTTATATTTCTATAGTTCGTATTTGTAATTCGTTTGAATACAGTATGTACAAATACTTAAGTGATACACTGTATAATTAACACAGAACGGATCGACAACAGACTTAATCAGCTACGAATCACATACAAACGACAAACTTAAGTATAATCGTACGGAGCCAATTGAACAATTTTATTAGATACAGCGATACAATTATATATACAGATATACATATGTGCAATTCATATAACACACCCACGCCAAATGGATCATAACCAAAATAGAGGCCATCATCGTTCCGCTCTCTAGTATAATTAAACACAAAACAGTTAAACAAAGTTATAGCACCTTCTTCAGTCGTTTTGATTCAATGTTTTTTCGTCTACCAGTAAAGTCAATTACCACCATTTCTTAGAGTATAGGTATGTACATACCTGGGCTTCTTATTGTATTTTTCAAGTAAGTAAATCCATTGTGTTGCGTGTAGTCACTATTATATTTCCCTATACCTTCCCCAAGCTAGTCCCAATGCTGATCAGGTTGAAAGGGTAATATCTATGCTATTGGTATCAATTTCAACTCACGTTTAGGGGGTGCCGTACATTAGCTATTCTTTCATTTACTTAAGTGACCGACCCTAAAACGAATCCACAATAAATCCGCGGCATCACGTGCTCCTTCGCATAGCGATTTCGCCCTCGAATAAACCCGCTTGGGGTAGACAAGGAACAGTCGACCGATGCGGCAAGTGCCGTAAAACATCCTGATGCCAGGAGTTCGTGTCGGTTTCGCTAAATGCGCCTCATAACGCAAGGCAGGTGAATGCATTTTCGTTCGCATATACGGGTAATTCACGTTATCTCACGTGAATCTATTATGTGTATGTGGTTTAGTATCCTTAAATTTGGGAGGGATTATCTTATCTAATACCTACCTGTCAAAAATGGGTAAATAAAGAGTCTCTAATCGTAAATCTTGCGGTCGATAAGTCACTGGTGACAGGATAGAACAAATTCCACGCAAGAATAGTGTAACATATCGGCAAATAGTCAGATATATACCATGCTTTCAAACACTTTGCTGATTAGAGTAAGCCCTGTTTTTTTTTAATCATTGGTCACAGTGCACATAGGCTCTAATCACTTTGACAGTTTGTATGTTACCTGAATGTGCGCCAAAAATATTTAAAAAAAATTATTTTAAGTTGAAAAGATAATAGTAAAGTTCATTTACCATAACAGACGAGATACGTCATTACTTGCAAATTCGGGCCATGCAATACCATATTATTAAAATAACCAACTAACATATAACTTATTCATGGTCAATTAAAGATACTATGTTGGTGCATACTGCTTTTTAAATTGCATGCTTGTCACATCTTCCCAATGTATTCCCACCAATTTATTTATTGCTGTCAACTGTCAAAGGGTTATATTCTGCATTTGCAGTAAAGTGTGGGAATTTGCGTTTATACTTGGTACATATTTATTTAAAATAAGTAGTTATTACAACTAAACCATACCGAAACCATTGTGTAAACAGTCGAAGGAGTTAATAGTTTCGTTAATCGTGTATTTCGACGCAGAACGCGAGAACAACGGGCCATTACTCCCGTTAACTTTCGTGCGAGGAGTATAAAATCCATATATTTTTAATGTCATATTCTTTACAGTATTTCGTTTTTAGAGAGTAACGAGTGCTCTAAACATTCATGTTGCAAACATAAGTAAAATTTCATTCATGAGTAAACGAGGAATTACATCCACTAACCCAAAACGAAAGTGCATATGAAATAAATGTTGTAAAAATTGATTATTCTACTCATTGTCAATGTGCTATTGGAAACACAATTTATGACATGTACGAAAACAGTGAGTATATACAAATATTGTTTACAGAAGTGGTTCTTTCACATACATTTACATTAAATATTTTGAACAGTGCTCTTAAAGAAAAAGACATTTTCTATGGTTGAAACACATTGTTGTGGTAGATATTATTTGTTCTCAAAGAAAAGGAAGTTTGTTATGAAACGATGGATGAAATATGGCAGATCGAAGGATGCATACAATTGCATAAAGCGGATTGAATTAAATTAGTCTGGAAATTTGACGTACCTGGTGTACAACATATTGGAAACGAAATTCAGAAGTAATAAATCAAAGAGCTTGGTTTTGATAGAGAAGAAACTTGCATACTAATCGTAACTGTGAATACTTTAAGCGATAATGGTCCCGATTAAATTTTATTGTACTCACTTGTGCTTTTTTGTTATTTTTTTTTTCCACTGCTATCATGATTAACATACTTTAAATCCTGATTTTCAAAAAGAATCATCGCACTAATATTAACGGTAAATGTTATTTTTAAGAGTTTGTTTATTCACCTGTCAAAAGTGTTTGACAGTTAAATAACCTAACGGTTTATTTACGTTTTGACGAACAGAAAATTTGCAACACGGTCGTGACGTCATAGTAAACTGACTCACGTACCTAGTACCTTGTCTGTTATAGTAAATGAACTATATATATTTTGTTGCCGCAAATGAATCGGTTTTTCTGTGTAATAATACAATTTCGACGAATTCAATAGAACCCTCATTCTCTACTCGACCCAGTAATATACTCGAAACCCATCCAAGTTTCCTGTTAATGGCCCTCCTCTGATGTATACGGCGACCGACGTCTTTTGTGTCATCTGCTCCGTCCATTATTTATATATATACACTTTCATTTTTTATAGCGACTTCTCGTAGACGACGGACCGCTTAATAGCTCCGGCGCTACGGGTCCCTTACCCTTTTCAACACAATATTTAATAATACATAAATGTCAGGCCGGCTTATGCGCTGTCTGTACTAGCTGTTGTTACTTTATGCTTTGTATATACCTACATATATGTGCGTACTTTGTTGACGATCCCTCCCTTGATTTGTGGTTGATTTGAGAATGTTGGGAATCGAGGGTGACTGATGTTTCATCATTTTTGCTGAATAAACCGTCTCGGTAATCACTTCATACGTATAGTATAACTTATACTGGTAAACAATATAACTGTACAAAGAGCAAGAATTTTATGTACTCGAGTTGCAGGCTCACCTTGCCGTAACTTTCCTATTCGGGTCGTATCCGTCCAATTAGCACTATCAGGATAAACGCGCAACCTTTCTCAGAAAACCCTACCTACCACCGTGCGATCGTCGGACGTTCCCAGAAGAAGGTTTGTACCTTGATGCGGGCGGCACATTCCGAAAGTCCGTTCATTCCTTCTAATTTCTATAATGTTCGGTTCAAAACGTATAGATATGCAGGACGGCTGATGATAAACACGGACGTTTTCCTTTGATGGACCTAGAGCATACACGTCGTTCCTAATAAATTAAGCCATTATATTCATTATGACAAAAACTAATATTGTTTTTTCGCAAAAAGAAAAAAAAAACCAATAATCTTTTTTTTTTTTTCCTCTAATAATTCAAACTTATAAGGAACAATAAATTTCACTGCTAGATTTTAAGTTTCTTATTATTCGTTATAAGTTCAGGCATGAGTAGACATTATACTGGGTGAGTTTTTTTATCTTGACACAACAGAATATCTCTAAAACAATGCATCAAATCAAAAAAAAAGATCTTAATAAGATTTGTTATAATATAGGGGGCTCGCTGAATGGTGCCGAACTCGATTTTTTCGATTCGTAACAGATTGCGCTGTAATCGCAAAAACATGACTGTGAACGTCTAGAAAAAATGCACAAAAAAAAGCAAGCAAACATGATTTTGTGTTTTTTTTTTTTTATCAAATTAAATAACATTTCAAAAACCATTCAACAACGAAGAACTTTATTTTATCATACCCTCCATAGCCTCCGTTACTGTTTAAATATTCAACACTAACTAATTTGTATTGGATTGATAATTAATTATCTAAATGGGGATCGGACAACGTGTAAGTACTCACAGCTTGTCAAGTACTGAATAAAGTACGGTTTTGTATCGTTGAATAGCATTCCAATTGCGAATAAATAAATGTATCGAAGTGAAGGGGCACAGTTTCGAACACATAGCTTTTTGAAATGTTAGTTTATGTTAAAATAAAAAAAAAAACACAAAATCATGTTTGCTTGCTTCTCTTTTTCGTGTATTTTTTCTAGACGTTCACAATAATGTTTTTTGTGATTACAGCGCAATCTGTTATGGATCGAAAAAAGTTTCAAACAAAAACTACATACTTGATGGCGTAGAATCCGAATATGCAATACAAAATGGGGATTCCCATTTAAGATTACAAAGTTGTCTCCCCTCCCACTCTGGGGGAGGGGGAAGGGGGGATCGAGTTCGGCATCATTCAATAAGCCCAAATCTTATCAAGATCTTTTTTTGATTTGATGCAGTGTTTTAGAAATATTCCGTTGTCTCAAGATAAAAAACTCACCCAGTATATGTTGTTGGGTGTGCACTGTGTGTACTGACTATACTTGGTAAAATTATGGGTTACTTTAACTAAGGAAATCCATTCAAGATACGATTTCACTAGCTTATCTGGCTATAGACTTTCATTAAATCGGAAGAAGCCGTAAAATGTACATTTTTAATAAAATACGTGATGTAATATGGCACTATAGCATTTTTCATGTGTGCATCATTCAAGGATAAACTATAGGAATTCATTTTAAGGTTAGAGACCGATCAGGAAGTAAAGTATATAATTGCAAGAAGCGGTATGCACTATATGCACCGGTGTAAAAGGAATCTGAAACGCTTGGCGTGTAGCTTCTGTGAAAATACATACACAAACACATAAACACATCACTCTGATGTGGCATATTATGGTGGCAACACTGCTTTTAAGATTTAAATGTGCGTTATTTATGTTACGTGTGTGGTTTTTTCACGTTTATTTTATGCGGTTATACAAAGTCACAATCTTCCTGAATGTTCGTGTAATAAATAACCTTGACGTCTTCTATGTATATCTATTTACATAGAGTAGGTATACTAGAATGTATAGGTATACTAACGTTACATAATTGTATTATACTTAATAATTAAGTGTTATTTTTAACAGCCTCGCCTACATTATAACACCCAAAATTTATTTATCGATCGTCAATTTTTCCAACCTCGCTCTAGTTTCACATGTTTTTATTCTCAGACGAAAAAAAAATGCTGTACTATATCGTTTCAGTTTACATTGACACGTCTCTTTAAATTTATAATTTATACGTATATAACCTATAGATTCTCATAAAAAAATTTTCTGCCTGTAAACAGCAGACGACCTCTGTTTAAAAAGAGTCACGTGGCACATATGCCAGGATTATTGGCTATTCGAGGAAAGACGCCAATTCTAGCGATTTTTTGTTTGTTTGTTTGCTTGAGTGCAATTTTCGATGAGAATAGCGATATAATATTTACAATATGATTGATATTAACAAAGGCGTAAAGCGTATTATTGCGGGAACCGGCGCACTCTTTCCAAGTTTCCAAGAATGTAACCCTTATTGTTACTGTATATATAAACAAATAAACATTGAATGCTGTGAGTAGAAACATATGCGCCCGTTTCGCGGTATCCCGTCTGGGATTTGACGCCTGCGAATGCAATCCGAGAATCGAGGAAGAATTTTCCAAATTCACGCGTAAATTTAGAAATAATAATATATAGCCGACCTTTCGCGTCCTACGAATCGTATGTTTATTTACGCATCGCTGTTTCTATTTAGGCTGTCCGTATTCATCGGAATAATAAAATATGGTAACGTGTATAAACCGATTTATATACAAATTTAGTGATAATAATGCCAAGAATTTCTTGTATACAGGAAAGAATTAACGATATCTATATGGGTCATTCCATATCAACCGGAACACCTAAAAAATTTGATGACTTGAATTCTTTTTATATTTTAAATTTGAAGTCTTTGCCTAAAATTAAAAGACCCGTATTTTTTCCTGAAGCTCTACAGTATCTATTTACAAAGATATTTGCGAACAAAGTTTGCAAAATCGATAAAGTAATCGCAGAAGTAATATTGTTGCATAAATGCATAAATTAAAGCAAAATGCATATAAATCATGGTGTATTCTAAAGTTCAAACTACACAGTTTCATTTAATAATGCCTAAATTAGATTGTACTTCATTATGACCCCCTTTTTCTCCTGTTTAATAAAATAACGTCTTTTTTCTTTATGTTTACCGCGAAATCAATTTTTTGAAAAAATATCATAATATTATTTAAGCTATATTCTACAAGAATAGAAGTATTTGAAAATGGAGAACCTACGGGTATTCTATAAAAAAAATAAATTCATACAGCACTATACGTTGCATTACGATATATCACAATGTAACGCAGAGTAGTGCAGGTTCTCCATTTTCAAATGCTTCTATTCTTGTAGAACATAGCTTAAAGGATATTATAATATTTTTTCAAAAATTTAATTTCGCGGTAAACATAAAGAAAAAAGATATTATTTTATTAAACAGAAGAAAAAGGGGGTCATAATGAAGTACAATCTAATTTAGGCATTATTAAATGAAACTGTGTAGTTTGAACTTTAGAATACATCATTATTTATATGCATTTTGCTTTAATGTTTTAATTTATGCATAACCAAACAATATTACTTCTGCGATTATTTTATCGATTTTGCAAACTTTGTTCGCAAATATCTTTGTAAATAGATACTGTAGAGCTTTAGGAAAAAATACGGGTCTTCTAATTTTAGGCAAAGACTTCAAATTTAAAATATAAAAAGAATTCAAGACATCAGGTGTTCCGGTTGATATGTAATGACCCATATGTATTCTAAGTTTCCAGTATACTGAGTTTCATCCTTTATCAAAATATACTTGTTAGAGAGTTTTAAGACTATTATTTTCATCGCAGCTATTGAAGGCAATAGCATTATTGTATTTATGTATTATATTGTTTATCTTTAAACAGGTGTCCTACCGATCTCATCATTAGAATTTTTCGAACTTCTAAAGTAAAAAAAAAAACACTGTTTCTGATTTTTAATTGATAGTTGTGTATGTATGTGTTACGGGGCGTATAACTTGCCATCAATGATAAAAGATTCATTTCACCCTTAATACATAAATAACTATTATACCGGGTGTCCAGCCTAAGATGCAACGGTCCATAGCCGATTTATTATTGTTTTTTTGGAAAAATGTTTCAAATAAATGTTGCCTCGAATCATATTTTACACATTTTAAAATTTCCAAACACCGCAGACATCGCAAATGTCATTTTTTTCGAAAAACGTCATGTAATTCGGAAACGGTTCAAATTAGCTCCAATGTATGCCTAACGTATTGTTATTTAAATTTAACAAGGAATCCAAAAGTGCAATAATATACAGGGTGTTCCATTTAAAATAATAAAGTTAGTATCTACTTCCGGTACAACCGGAAGTCCGCCATTACTGAAACTAATTTTAAAATGTGTAGAATATGATTCGAGGCAACATTTATTTGAAACATTTTTCCAAAAAAAAAACAATAATAAATCAGCTATGGACCGTTGCATCTTAGGCTGGACACCCGGTATAGTCATTGTTCACTTTTATGCAAACATAGCAATATTGAAACACAAAAAGAAATATCAATTTATTTAAACTCTTAACTCTTAATTGATTGAACCAGAATTTTGTTTCTGTATAGATAAAGTATTGAGGTTATTTTATTATTTAAAACCTAATCTGTTGACACATTGATTAAATAACGCGATTTACAACTTCCTTCTATTAATTATATCGCGCTCTCTGGCAGTACAAAATTGTTTGTGGAGCCTCTGCTTCGATCCTATAATCTTGTTGAGTCTAATTAAAAGGACTGTTACGGCCAACAAATCAAAGATATGTAGATCTAATTTACATATTTTTTTTTATGAACAACACTTTTAGCCTTGAACCAATGAGACTGCCGAGAGTTTACGTTTGGATCACTTATAAATGTAAGCTCTGGTAATGTCATAAGATACTTAATAAGTGTGCAACTAAATTGGTAAATCGTTATTTTTTTGAAATACATTAAAGTAATTTCAGTGATAGCCTAAGCAGCTCATAATTTGGCTTCTACTCGCTTCTATACAAGAAATTACTTTATAGATCGTAATTTTCGTATATAGATATACACACATATATTGTCGAAATAGAAAAACAAACTATTAGGTTATATAACAGTCAAACAATACTATTGGTAAGTGAATAAAGGTAAATGTAAACATAACCTAAACTGTCAAAAGCTGATAGCAATAATAAGATTTCTTAATACTGCAAGCATGCGATTTCAACGACAGTAAATGCCAACATAAGTATTTTGAAATATGAGTATGGAAAAATTATCTATTCGTTGTGTAGTGTTGCGATGAACGTGGTTTCATTCGCTTATATAGCTATGAGTAAATATTGCACTGCCAAGCCACGTAACGAATGAAACAAATGCTCAAGGTTGCTTTCATGATGTGAAAAGCAGGAGCAAGTAGCTCCATTTACGGCCTCCCAGTGGTCCCAAATCCCGAAAAGCTGGCCAAAATATGAAGCTATTATTTGATTCTGGCGAAACTCAGTATATGAGGGTTTTGCAAGTCGCTTATCACCAATATGAAAGGCATTTTTAGAAAAAACAAAATGGCGGATCCAAAATGGCGGACTACTTACTGCAAAACTGCATGTATATTCATGAAACTCGGTATATGAGGGTGTTTCAAGTCGCTGATTATCAATATAATGGTAATTTTGAAGAAATAAAATGGCAGATTCAAAATGTCGGACTTATTAATATAAAACTGCATTTATATTCACGAAACTCGGTATATGAGGGTTTTGCAAGTCGCTTATTACCAATATAAAGGCTATTTTTTTAAAATAAAACAAAAAAACAAAATGGCGGATCCAAAATGGCGGACTACTTACAAGGGAACCTCGCGAACTGTAAATCGCAGGTTTTGATGAAACTTTGTCAGTTTGTAGATTCCATGGAGTGTTACTCAAGGACGCTTTTCATTGCTGAGTAACTTCAACTTTAGGGTAACTTCAACTTTGCAATTCACCCTTGCAATTTGGCCCAAATTTGGTTTTTTTCTGAATAACTTTTAAACGGTAAGAGATAGAAAAAAG
Organism: Protaetia brevitarsis; assembly: GCA_004143645.1. Classification (NCBI taxonomy): domain Eukaryota; kingdom Metazoa; phylum Arthropoda; class Insecta; order Coleoptera; family Scarabaeidae; genus Protaetia; species Protaetia brevitarsis. Next base: position 1,564,357 of record RXPK01000089.1, on the reverse strand, counting down.
TTTCAATGGCGGATTTGTACCGTTTAGTCAGCCCTTTCGATCGGTATAGATTTTTATATACAGGGTGTTCCAATAAACGTGGAATGACGTATGTTGTGCTTATTTTATCGAATTTCAGAAATCGGTTATAATGGCCTTTTTTTATGATCAAATAGTCTATAGAAAGGTAATTTAAAAAGTTATACAGGGTGTCCACAAAACTATAAATTTTAGCATATTTCCTTATTCTAAGGAGATACTCTGTATACTGTTATGTGACTGCATTGTATGTCGAAAATCAGTATAAACTTATACCAGGCGCTAAATGGTTATATGTGATAGTTTTCGAGTTATACGCGTTTGGATGTATGTAAGATTATATTATCCCTATTCCTAAAGTTGAAGTTCCGCAGCAATGGAAAGCGTCATTGAGTAACACTCCATGGATTCTATAAACTGACAAAGTTTCATTAAACTCTGCGATTTACAGTTCGCGAGGTTCCCTTGTTAGTACAAAACTGCATGTAATATTCATGAAACTCGGTATATGAGGGTTTTTCAAGTCGCTGATTACCAATATGATGGCAATTTTTGGAAAAACAAAATGGCGGGTTCAAAATGTCGGACTTACTTAATATGAAATTGCATTTATATTCACGAAATAGTCAGAAATGGAAGATAATCTACCACAAATATTACCAATTATTTCTATATTCATAAGTTCACATTTATTGTGTGCCCATTTTTTCCAAAACTGTCTCATGAATTTACCACATACGTATGTCGTGTAGCGCAAGGACCGCAACAAGATATGACTACAAAATATGGCCGTCTATTCCTGTATACTGTTTTTGATGTATCATTCGTTGTACCGGTAGATATTTTTAAATTTTCCCCTTCAAACAACATATTTCACTTGATTTTTCTGGCATCATTACACAAAATCTAGCATAAAAACCTTAGAGGCACGTATGGGCAGCCAACTACTTGATATGTTTTAGAGAAACATTCAATTAACAGCCTAGAATTTGTTTCAAGGCAAGATCCATCAAGACTTTTTACTTTTTGCTTTTTTTCTGACGACTTCTCTACAGTCAATCTTGTAAATCACGTCAATAAGATTGACAACTGATTTATTAGCATGTTGTGAACATTAATTTTGATCAACAGATTATTGTTGTATTCATCTTCAAGAAAAGAATCCATTTTATAGAATTGAAAAATGTTAACCTATAAACTTTTTAGCGTGTTTAGAAAAACGTACTTACACTTGTGCTTCATGATTTCAGCAGTGATGCGCTCGACCGTTACAAAGGAAGTAAATTTTACAAACAGGTGTGAATACATGGCTTGCTCTAATGTTGGTGATACATACTGTATGTAGTTCTACACCTATTCCGATAGTTAAAAGTTTCTACATAGGAACTTTTTTTTTCGATTTTTGGCCAGCTTTTTGGGATTTGGGACCACTGTGCGGCGTGGCTGTTATAATAGGTTACAATTTAGTGTTTGGGCAAATACCTTATTGATAATAATATCGGTGAAATAAATAGTAAATTGTTTACATACAAACAGGTTGCTATACGTTTATTCTCGTGAAAGCAATGTGAAAGATTTACTTCATGCACAAGTCCTTAATTCACGCAATGAATGCAATTAGACTGCTTGAAGTCGCATTGTGAGGCGGATCATCTACCGTGAATGATAACGAAAGTTTCTTTTCCACACATTAATTTGATGTTTCCTGCATTGATTTCAGCACTAATTTCTGTATCCGTTTTTCATCGATTAATCGGTGCTAATAACCACTATTGCTAATAACGACTCTCGCACGATTTTCAGCAGAAGTAATCGATCTTGTCTCTCGCTGTGTGCTTTATTATTCCTGAAACTGCGAATTTCTTGGTATTTTGAACGGTATAATCCATGGTAGTGTATTTAACGTGAGTGCTTTCGCTATTATCGCTTAGATATTCAATCTTGCAAAAATAATTTCTTAGAAGCTATGTTGTATAAAGTATAGTTATGGATGTAAGCAGAATATCAGGTAAATTCTTAAGATTTACGTTTTAGAACATAATTATCTCCAATAGGTACCATAAAATGTAGACATTTCAGTAGATAGACAATCTATCATTACTTACTTACCTTAAGCAATATACAAGTACCAAATTTCGAATTTGTATAGACCATGCGTTCAAATACTTCCCTCATTAAGCTGTTTTTTAAACAAATTCTTTAGTAAGATAGGCAATACTGGGCTACTTTTCAATTGTACTTCAAATTATGATAGCTGTCAGCTTGACTGTGTCTTCCAAAATAATCGGACAACTTTTTCAATAAGACTTGTTAGCATTAGTTCTTTATCTTATAACAGAACGAGGGTACTACGTGAGTCAGTTCGCTATGACATCACGACCGTGTTGCAAATTTTCTGTTGGTCAAAACGTAAACAAATCGTTAGATTATTTAACTGTCAAACACTTTTGACAGGTGAATAAACAAACTCTTAAAAATAACATTTACCGTTAATATTAGTGATGATTCTTTTCGAAAATCTGGATTTAAAGTATGTTAATCATGATAGCAGTCGAAAAAAATAACAAAAAAGCACAAGTGAGTACAATAAATTTAATCGGGACCATTATCGCTTAAAGTATTCACAGTAACGATTAGTATGCAAGTTTCTTCTCTATCCAAAACCAATCTCTCTGATTTACTACTTCTGAATTTCGTTTCCAATATGTTGTACACCAAGTACGTCAAATTTCCAGACTAATTTAATTCAATCCTCTTTATACAATTGTATGCATCCTCCGATCTGCCACATTTCATCCATCGTTTCATAACAAACTTCCTTTTCTTTGAGAACAAATAATATCTACCACAACAATGTGTTTCATTTAGAAAATGTCTTTTGCTTTCAAAAGCACTGTTCAAAATGTTTAATGCGCGTTATGTTAGTCTGAAAAATGTACGTGAAAGAACCACTTCTGTAAACAATATTTGTATATACTCACTGTTTTCGTACATGTCCTAAATTGTGTTTCCAATAGCACATTGACAATGAGTAGAATAATCAATTTTTACAACATTTATTTCGTATGCACTTTCGTTTTGGGTTAGTGGATGTAATTCCTCGTTTACTCATGAATGAAATTTTGCTTATGTTTGCAACATGAATGTTTAGAGTGCTCGTTATTCTCTAAAAACGAAATACTGTAAAGAATATGACATTAAAAATATATGGATTTTATAGTCCTCGCGCGAAAGTCAACGGGAGTAATGGCCCGTTGTTCCCGCGTACTGCGTCGAAATACACGACTAACGAAACTATTAACTCCTTCGATTGTTTATACAATGGTTTCGGTATGGTTTAGTTGTAATAACTATTTATTTTAAATAAATATATACCAAGTATAAACGCAAATTCCCACACTTTACTGCAAATGCAGAATATAACTCTTTGACAGTTGACAGCAATAACTAAATTGGTGGGAATACATTGGGAAGATGTGACAAGCATGCAATTTAAAAAGCAGTCGGCACCAACATAGTATCTTTGATTGACCATGAATAAGTTATATGTTAGTTGGTTATTTTAATAATATGGTATTGCATGGCCCGAATTTGAAAGTAATGACGTACCCCGTCTTTTACGGTAAATGAACTATATAAACATACCTATATAAGAAAAATTTAGTTAATTCAAGTTAAACAAGTTAATGAAATTTCTGCTTTTAACTGTAATAATTAGGACGAATTTTTCCAAGATTTTTTTTTCTCTTTACGCAGGATTCGAACCTGCATCTCATCGTTTGCCGGACGAGTGCGTTCCCACTTAAGCTAGTCGAGGATGCGAAATTCGAGTGTTTTAACTGTACATACACCGATATTAGATCTATTACAGTTTCTTACTGTAAAAAAAGCGTGCAATCTTTGCAAGCTAAGATTAAACCTAATGATGTAGCAACAAAAATCTTTAGTCAAAAAGTTTAACCAGTATACATAGAATAGATTGATCTCGATTAATCTTGTATACAGGTGAATTCCGAAAAAACGATTAAATGTTATTTTTTTGCTAAAATTAAGCGAAACTTCATATATTTGGATATAGCATGAATTTGTAACAACATTTATTAATAAAAGAAACTCAAATCATGTTTTTGACCTTCCTTCGTATACAATTAAATTTTCGGTATAGATTTGATAAGTGTTATTTTAGTTGCAGAGGTACCTAATTTATAAGAAAAAAGATTTCAAAAAAATTTCCCATATGCTGCGAACTTTCTGCCGGTCACTGTATATTTACAAATATTCTTCTCTGAACATCTTTTAAACACAAAACCTTCTTCCACAAACGGTGTACCTTACCTGAAATGAGATATGAAAGATCAACTTTCTAAGAGCGAAAGTATTTCCCTGAAATTTTCTATCAGTATATTAGTGACACGCACAAGACAGTCTAAGTTAAAAGACATTATCAAATGTACGAGAGTAGAAATAATCAATACAAGGAGCAGAAAAAAAAATGAGCAAAGAGAATGGATATTTTGATCTTAAAAGCAAGGAATGATTTAATACACGTTTCATTCAGATTGAACAAGGCGAACTGTCACGCAGCGGCAAACAAAAGGAAGATTTATCGATTCCCAGTATAATAACACCGATGCGAGATCGGTCAAAACATAAAAAGTAAGCTCCCTCGTTGAATGAAAAATATGACATTTATTGGCTTTAAATAAAATCGTTGTAAGAGCTAACGTCTCACTCTAAAAACTAATTGGCCACAGAGCTTATCACGTCGACGACAATTTAAATAACTTCTCGGTACATACATACTGCTGTGGTTTGGCACCCCGGGGTTTGTAAATTCAGTGTTTTTTTTTTATTCATTGAGATTGGTCTTTGTCAGTGTGTCGGGAAAATTCTCTCAGAGATTAATATTTTATTTTTAAGATTTTGCTAATTGATTTGATTGTTTAATTTATTTATTTAAATGTTCAGTTGGTTTAAAGTATTTTCACTCTGAATATATTTTTATTTGATCATGTAGTTTGTGTCCTTCCTAGAAGAATTCTTCTTCTATGATCTTTGCATTTATGCGCTGCTTTGGCACGAATCTGTTTGTTATATGTATGCGATGTTCGGGCCCCTGAAGGGCAGTTACTTGAACGACAGCGTGTAAGTAGATTGTTATTTTATTTTCTTTGCTGCCATTTTTTGGTAATTTCGTTTAATCTTAAAGCTTTGTTCGTTTAATTTGTATATTTTATCATCCTTCAAGGAACTCGTTTAATAATAATTGGCATTATATTATTGTGTGCACAATTTAGATGTAAGATCTTTTATCATATTTGTCCTAGAAGGTATTATTTTTTTAGTTTAAAGAGTTTAATTTTTTCCGTTTTCTAGTTTACTGATTTGTATTTAATAGTTAATCACCTCGGGTTAGGTGAAAAGAAGCATTGTGCTTGTAATTAAATTTCATTTTTGTAAATTTACTTGTTTTGTCCACGCTGAAATTTAAATTAGTGTGTTGTAATTTTGAGACCACGTGGATTTTTGTGAAAAAAGGATTTTCTTCTAGAACAAAATTTATCTTTTGTTTGTTTAAAGGATTTGCATTGTCCTTTAGTAAATTAGATTCATGCAGTTTTTTGTTTCGGCCAGGACTCTCAGTCTATGGTTTTATTTTCTGCAAATTTGTATCTAAATGTTTTTTTTTTTTTATAATAAAATTTATAATTGTTATTAACGTCATTCTAAATTTCTGTTCTTTAATTTTTGAATCAACCATATCAATTTTTGAAGTAATTAAAGAAAGTCAAATTTTTCAAACGCCCACATTTTACTTTTCATAATTAGTTTAATTGTGAGAGTAACCCTGAGATAAATAGTCTTCTTTTGCGCCCTTTATTTTTATCCGCAGAGCTAGTAAATTTAAATTTTCATTTTTTTCTTTTCATTTTGCATTTATGCTGGTACCATCAGTACACAGCAATACGTACTCAGATCTATTGCGGTTCCATCATACAATCCTCATTTGGGACCTATACGAAGACCGCCGCGCCGATTTCACAAAGGAAAAGATAGCCATCTTTATTTTATACCCGGCAGATTTTATCGTAAATAAATGCTATTGTCAAGCGTTCACCGGACATTAATATAATGAGCGTGTGTGGTGGCGTGGGAGGCACGCGCACGTTTCTCTCTCTCTATATAATCCGTTTTTTGATATCGCACGCGATATATATCACACGATGACACGATCCGCTGCGGCGCTACGATAATAGATATTATGCGCTTTCCCTTTGTTTGATCGAGGCCGAGAAATCCAGCTACGAAACGGGGGGTGAATCGGAGAAGAGAGTCGTAAATTTAGTTCTGATGACGCCGACCCTGCACACCGATCCCCCGGAATTAATTCGGCGCGGCTAAAAGGATTAGCGCGCCAGAGAACTTTTATTGAAAGCCAAACGCATCGGGAGTAAGTGCCCTTCTTCCGACTTCCCGCTACTCCGACGTCGAATAAATACCATAAATCAGAAAGATTAATTTGCTGTGACGAACGTAATAATAAAGGGGGAAAAATAGTTTCTCCATCATTAGTTTTAAGTACTTAAGTCGTAGATTTTATGTATTTTTCTGCGATAACATACCGGGTGTCTCAGTTCATAAGTCCCTGTCCTTTTTTATATGCAATTTTTTTTTTTTTATAAAAATCGAAATGTATTATTTAGGTACGTCAATTTTTCAATTGAAGACACGAGTGGATGAAGGTGTTATCGTATGTTACAAAATCAAACTTTTTCAGAAATTAAGTTTTTTTTATGTAATTTTTTTCAAAAGTAGTGTAACATAGCTTCTTCATACATTCACAAGACTCGAGTGTTTTTGAATTTCTGGAATTTTCGATGGTGCTATGTGAAAGATGGATATAAAATACTTTGATTCATGCAAAAAAGACAGTTTTTAAAATGTGACATAGCACCTTCATCAACTAGCATCTTCAATTATTTAACCCATCTTATACATTTTTGTCACTTCCGGTCTTAGCGGAAATATGGTCAAATTAAAATTTTAAATAGGACGCACACCGACAACATATTGTAACGAGTGTCAATTTTTAAACTGGTGGTTTCGTTAGGCGCTCCTGGATGGCGCTCGCGTAGCGGAACAAGGAACTACGTACGAGGTTCGAAAGAGGAACGACAGAGAGCAGTACCGGGTCGAAGATTCGTGATTGTTTTCTTCTCAATTTCGAAGCACGCACTAGAAATTTCAGGAAATACAAAATAAGGTGACGCTATTGGCCGGAGTCAGTCAGTCGATACGAGTTGAATAGTGCGGATAAGCGGATAGCGAGTGGAGATAAATACGAGCGAATTAGTACGCGAGAAATAAATATCGGTGCAAATAAATCGTTTATATAAATTGAGACATTAGTAATTAAGTGATTAATAATTAATAAGCGTTTTTAATAGTAATTAGTGAGTAATTTAATTCGTAGTACTTATTTGATCTTGATTAATAGATTTTAACTAGTCCTTAAGTGTGTAAATAAATCAAATTTTAAACCCCGACAACGTTTTTTTATAATAGAAAAACGTCACAATATGATTCGTTAGTTTTCGTTTCCTTGGTTATCAGTAGAGTAGACAAGAAAATAAGTTTTGCATGCCTAGCGAGTTAGCTATGTAAATCTGGCACCCGAATTTTGAAAAATGAACACTCTTTTTTTCGTGGGTAATGTTAGTATTTCGTTTGTAGTTCCATCCATTAATAGCGGACGGAATTAAGGACCTTCAAAAAAAATAGCACCAGACTTTGAATAGGACAGTAAGGGAGATTATAATCTCCTTTACGTCGATTTATTTAAATTTTATTCAATTATTTATTATTTTATCACTTTTTTATTTTATTATTTAGCGTCATCGTCAGCATTAATACTAGAATAATATGCATCAATCATGATATGTTTTTCTAAATTATCGTGGTAAATAAACCAATAAACAAACTAGAGTTAATGTAAATGAAAAAGCTATACAAAGCTGTGAACAAGACGATAGTACATCAAAGAACAAATCCTAAAAAAGCAAAACTAAAACGGTACAAATCCTTGACTTCAAAATATATGCAGCTAAACAGTACTGCGGTGATATCGCAATCTAATCCACATGCACGCTTGTAGCCCTACTCCCACTAAACGATATGATGAACAATAGTATATTTCAAACCAAGAGAGGAAAGTGCTCTATTGCAGGCCGCTGACAATTATTACAAACCGAGCCGAAGATGAATGTTAATACCTAATAATGTAGCAATTATTATCTCATAAATAGGCTCAGACTGGTCCAAGTGTACTAATGTCATTGATAAATAATGTCACATATTATAAAATCTATAATTTAATCATGTCAATGTCACTTACTTTTCCTCCCTCAAATGATTGTTTTTTTTTTTTTTAAATTTTCCCTGCTGGGAAAAAAGTTATATTTTTGTCTACTCTCTGGTTATCAGAAATGTGGTTTTTTATTTATCTACCTATAGAGTGCCACGAATACGTCAAAATAGTCCTAAACATTAATACTAACATAACACTAAGAAATTGCAAATGTTCCAATGTATTGTTTTATATGCCTACTACGATGTAACAAAGTACACTTTGACAATTTTTAGGTACATAAAAATGGAATCTCATGGGTCCTTCGCATTAATCCGTTTGGATCCACTGTACTCATTTGAGTACAGCACAGTTTACAATTTCTCCATGTTAAACTAATATCAGCGCATCAATGATGAAGATCGAAAAGAAGTGCTTAACATTCCATACCAGGAAATAGTGGAGGCTCTGTTATATCTGAATCAAGGGACGCGACCAGATATAACATACGCTGTGAATGATGTTAGTCGATTTACATAATTCGAATTTCGGTATTCAACACTGGAAGACAGTTAAACGAATAATGAATTTTAATATTTGAAGGGAACAATTAATTTGAAACTTGTGTACTCTAAGATAGGGATTCCATAACTGCATGGATTCTTAGACGCTGATTGGGCGTCCGAAGTTGACAAGCGGCGGTCATGCACTGGATATCTATTTCGAATGTGCAATGGGGCTGTATCATGGAACAGCAAACGACAACCCATGGTTGCATTATCGAGTTCAGAAGCTGAATACATGGCAGTATCATTAACTGTACAAGAGGCGATGTAGTTAAAACAGTTTGCCAAAGCTTCGAAGATAAACTGAAAGGATGGACCAGCCCTCGCAAGATCAGAGTGCTTCAGGCCTAGGTCGACGCGTATTGACGTGCGCCATCACTACATACGTGAGAAGATCTAGAAGAGTACAATTGATTCGAAGCATATATCAACTGAAATTCACGGTAGCCGACTCAAGAAGCTAGGACTAGTTAGTCTGTTTAACAAAGAGTCGCTCATATTTTAAAATCTATTAAAGATATGTATAGGGAATGCTGATATAAAATGATAGGGGAATATATTTCTTCCTAACTTCGAATTAAAATAGATGGGTGCTCTATTTTAAAAAAAAATTGAGATTTGAACAACAAAATTTTGAACACACTGTATGTTAGAATGTAAAGTTTCTTACAATTAGAGTTATATCTACATTTATAACATAGCAAATTTGGAGTCTCTATTTGTAGTATTAACCGAGTTATTAATTTCTGAATGATGCAATGATTATTACTAAAAAAAAAAGAGAAAATCTTAAATAACTCAAAAACGGCAACATGTAGCTATAGAAATAGCTAATGAAGACTGACGTATTTACGGTCGTAGAACTAAAAAATGTAAAAACAATTATAGCATTCTATTTATAATAATATTAAAATAATAAAGCTGACGTCCATTTCCGGTCAACCGGAAGTGGTATTTTGGTTAAAGTATTTCATATTTATAGTTCCAATCAAACAAAGAATGGTGCCAAAATCTCAAATATAAGTAAATAGCAGAACACCATAAACTTTTAATTAACCACTTACGTGAAATAACCTGTATACCTAGCTGATTTATATTTAATCCAACACTTTGATATGAAATCCATAAGGAAAATCTTTTAAATTTTATATAATGTAACTATTACCTCGTTGAAGATAATAAAATATAACTATCATTCATCATGCTTGTTTTCAAATACGGACGCAATTAACATGTGTATTATACCTATTTAGAAGTGGGTGTACTCCACAGGTAATCCCACACACACTTGCGTAGACATTTCTGTTGAACGATATCATATTTCTAGTTAATTAAGCAACTTTTACCCATTCAGTATGGACAAAGCCATATCCATACGTCCTACACTTTGTAATCGATGACGATCGTAAAAGAAATATTGGCTTAAAACCAACATAGCACTCAGAAAAATTCAATAGGGAGATCATCTGTTCAGCTTGTGTCTATGGCATAATATTTTGTTTGAGTAATAGTTAGGTAACGTTTTGAGCATTCGTGTGAATAAAAAGCAGTTCTACCTAGTTAACTACATGTGTGTAGGTATGTATTGGAATTTATAATAATTAAATTGCAACTTATATCTTAAAAAAAAAAACACTTTTATTTGACTCAAAAACGTGGATTGTGGGAGTATATAAAATTATTCATAATAAATATATGTACAATCTAACAAATTTATCACGGAATAATTAATTATACTTGCGTGTTGCAATTTTTCATTCCCGAAATTCTTTACGTGGAGATCATTCAAAGAGTAAATATTCCGATGGATATAACGAGTTAAATAAATATTTAAACGCATAATATTTTGAATCAACATCGCCCGGTCATAATACAAAGAGATACACTACGGACACCAAAGGCGAAAAATACACATCTATTTATAACATGTAAAAACGTCTTTGCTAATCAGCTTTCATACTATTCGAATTCAATTATTGCTATTCTGACGGAGCCTTCTGATATTAATCTATATTCTTGGCCTCAATAGAATAATAAATACGTTCGATACAATCCACAACTCGAATAAATAATTATAAGCTTAAAATATATATTTTTCACATTTATATCCAACGATACATAAACGTCAATGTCAAATTTTGAAATTTCTCATTGTCGAAAATCAAATCAACGATTTCTGTTTTTCATACATCCTTGACCTACTCAAATTCATGCAATTTTCATATTTTTTTTTTAATTACTATTTTTTTAACGTTAAAAATTAAAATATATAACCGCACATAAAGAAATTTTAGTACAAATAGCAATAAAAATATACAATTGACAGGTAATCCAGACGCACGGTAAGCAGATTTAAATCGAGAACAACCAATAACCCCGTGCGTTTATTCCTCGTCGGCATTCTCGAAACGCAGAGCACGTTATTTTTTTTTTTTGTGTACACGTTTGCTCGACGATATTTCGCCGCTTCATAAAAGCCACGGAGAAACGGGTTTGCTTACATGCGATCGCACCGGGCAGCGAAAGAAACTACCGGGCACTCGTCGAACGTCTTCGAAAGTGCCGTCGAAATGTGCAGCAGGCACTCGAGAGAGTGGATCGGAAAAAGAAAAAAAAATCGGACATACCTCGTTACGATAGAAAATCTCTCACTTCCTTTCCGACTCGAAATTATCTTTCCCAAACGGCTAAGGACGATGATGATAATAACACCGGAGACCGCGAGCAGCACTTTCCGTTTGCGTCTTGTAGTGAGTGTATCGACAAAACCGCGCGCGGTTACTGACCGTGTCTATTTGACCCGAGGAACGAGTCTACCGCGCTGAGATCGACGACTAACACCAACGTTGGCCGTGCACGAACTAAAGATCCGAAACGGCGAGCGAGCCAGAGTTCAGTCAGTTAATAACAGACACACACACCACAGCCAGAGAAAAAGCTCCCACCATAAAATGAGCAAGAGAAAGACGAACGCGATGATATATTAATTTCTCTTCTCTTAGCTAACCTCGTTCATTAAATCCACGACGTAATGTTTGTGAATAAAGCGGTTTTAAAAGGCCACTTTCGGAATCCCTCGCACGAAGCACACATAACCTCCTTTGTGTAAATACGCGAATAACGGCCGTCTTATAACATATTATTATCGTATGCATTTGCGATTTGTATTTTAAATATAAATTGCTCGTATACAGCATTTATAACAGGAAATCTATACTAAACTGGTAATTATTTACGCGCACGTAAAAGATATAAAACAAACCGCAACAATTACACAAGAGAACTGTCAAATATTTCGGTTATAAAATCCGGTTAATAAGTTTGAACCAATCAACAGCGCCGGTAACATCATCATCTTTGCCGGTATTTGTCTCATGCGCATTATAAAAACAATGAGAATGACAGATAGATATCATCCGAAGTATGTAAGAGCGAAACACACACAGCCTAACCAAATTAAATCAGCAAGCCAGTTGCGCTGAAGTTTGATTTCGCAAGTCGTTATAATTATTATAAAACTTCTGTGCGTGATGGTTTTTCTACAGGTGTTTCGTGTGATTATAATAGTGTTTTAAATGCGATCGTAACCTGTTATAAATTAATTTGCGGAAGATGTTTCAAAATTAAGCGATGAGTGAGTATTACACTTTTTCTACCTTTTAAATTAACGGTCATCTTGAGAGCCGTCAACTCTGAAACTTCGCATCAGTTAAAACGTTCGAAAAGCTTCAACATCTGCATCCCGGATGGACGTAATGCCCCGGTCATTATAATTATTGCAATAAATCCCTTGTCTAGGCGAACGGACGTTAAATCTTTCTTCTCCTACACAGTCCGGTTGAAAAGAGTTCTAAAAATTTATCATCGCGTCGTCGGCTTTTGCTATCTGCATACGTAGAAAGAGGCAAAGAGCGCACGTTATATTTCTATCATCCGATGTTATATATGTAGCACGTAATACGTATATAACACAATAATTGGGTCTCCGTTTGTGTATAGCGCGAACGCCGTTTAGATGGAGAAATGGAACGTGCCGGCTCTTTAATTCCCTTAAATTGATATCAATGGTGGTTTTATTGGATCCCGGCACTTAATTCATTAGGGCGATGCGGTGTGCGGTGACGCGGTACATGGACGGCGATATCTTTTTATTGTAATTCACGGTTGCGGCGGCCTCGTACCCGATCGGACCCGAATTTATTGAATCAATTTGTCGCTTTTAATGCGCGTTTCGAAGTTCCGATGATTGCTGTTAAATTCGATAATGACGTTTCATATAAATGCAATTTCAAATATTTCGTTGGAAAGCTGAACTAAATTATGGGGTATTTTATAGAAAATTGATCAATTTTATTGCAATAAATGATCAATCAAACAATTATGTTAATTACGTTTTATAGTAGTAATAAATTGATAAATCAAAATATCATATACCGCGTCATCTATAATTACATATCAAAAGTACCAGTACGGATGCAAACCTATTCGGCATTTAGTATATTAGTTCGCATTTTTATCGCATGATGACGCTAGAGTAGTTGTAAATTTTAAATTTATTTCAATTGTATTATACTATCATGTTATTTACAAATAAAATACAGATGATGGGTTCATATTAAAGGAAAATGAAACAAAAAATTATCCCAAAAGAGAATAACCAGAAATTTCACTCCAATGTTATTTTTTATGGTCATAATTTTATTTTTTATTGTTGTTTATATAATGCCACGAGTTTGCGTACATTGCAATACACAATCACTCCGAAAAATCGTCAAGAATTGATGGGAAAAGGATATAAACATGGCTAGAATTTGATTGAAACTGGATAGAATAGCTGTCCATTTAATCACCGGGTTGTTCTCTATTCTGTGATTGAAGTGTTCTACAAAAACAGCATATGTCCAAATATATAATTTTTGCATGTACTAGTAGTCACGTGTAGAACAGTAATACACGTCACTAAAAAAGTATAGAAGAAGAAAAGGAAGACTAAAATTTTATGCCTATATGGGCATCTGATTTTCCTGTGAGATAGCACACTAAATTTATATATATTTTTAAATTTATGGTAATGATATAGTAATGATGAAATACCATTGGAACAGTCACAAAAACTGCTTTATCTATGATAATCGACATATTTTCTCTTTTACAATCCAATTTCATATATTGCGCCATCTATGCTCGCGTTCCTTTTACAAATTTGGAATAAGGAAAGGCGTCAATATGCAGACCTGAAAATACGTGAAGGAAATCTATAATTTTTGTTAACATGCACTTCTACTTATCGACTTCAAGCTTGTGAAAGGAACACGTATCTAGTAGGGATCTATTCAGTATCAACTGTGTTGGTTTCAGTTTTTATCGCACGATGGCGCAAGAACAATTTTGAGTATTTTTTTTTTTTGTCGTGAAAGAATATTCAGCACAAACATTCCTGGTTTGCGTAAAAACGACTGTTTTAAATAACGTTAAAAATATATATAATATATTATATTTATCTGTGGTATAATCAACATATTTTATCTTTTATAGTCGAATGTTGCGCTATCTATAATGGAGTTCCTTTTATAAATTTTGAGCTAAAGCGTCAATATTTGAAAGCCGAAAATGTATGAAAGGAATCTATGATGCACTTTATTTTTAAATAATTATGACAAAAAAATAGCTTACTTAAATTAGTTTAACACTGATAGTTCAAACACATATTCAATATCAAACCGCTCATGTACATACATTTTGACGCTGCAGGACGATTTTAAGCTTGACGCTGGCAGTAACTCACAACTACTTATCGACCTCAAGCTTGTGAAAGGAACACGCGTTTAGTGGGGATCTATTTAGTATCGACTATGTTGCTTCGAGTTTTTACCGTACGATGGCGCTGTAATAATTTTGCGTATTTTTAGTTTTTTTTTTTGTCATCAAGGAATATTCAACACAAATATTCCTAAAAACTCCTTGGTTACGTCAGAAACAATTAATTCGTGTACATACAAGACGCTGAAATTTGTAATCAAAAACTAAGGTTAGTGAACGGAAGTTGAATATAACTTCCTCGACATTACTTTTGGCACACGTTTACTGTCACCCCCACTCTCCATATGCATTTTTAAAACCAGTTTCGGATTGGTTTCGAATAAGAACGAAAATTCACGACAATAAAATGCTTTGAGAACGTTTAATACAAAAAAAAAAGAAGATTTCATAATAATAGGTTTGTATTTATGTATTTTTAAATACGTAATTATAATTGCAAAAGCAAATTAAAAACATTAAATATAGGGCGAGGGCTTCATATTAAAAAATTAAATAAATAAAACAACACTATATCCAAAAAACATTTTATTTATATTATAATTGAAATGTTAAATGGAGAATGTGTGACAATGATGAATTTTTTAAATAATGTAAAAAAAAAAAAACGTGAACCACATACATACATACACAATAATAATAATAATATAATTATAATAATAAAAGATATCGTTGACACAATAATTAAAAATATTTTTACCTTCTCAATAACAACGGTCGAGTTTTTTTAAATTAATTCACATCTCTCTCTTCATCTTTATGTAATTCTCGTTTTGATAATGACGAACGACAACACTATAATAATAATAATAATAATAAAAACTAACAATTAAAATATATTTTTACTGTACACTAATAATGTCATTAGTATTAGATATATATATATGTAATAATATTAATTAATAATAATGAAGATAATAATATTAATTATAATAGTAGTAAGTGCAAATATCATGTTATGTATTAGGTTTATCTAATATTATGTATTATTTTTTATTAACAACGTACAAAATGCTTTTTTCTTCTCCTAATACATATTTAATTAATTTAAATTCCCTATAATGATACGGTTATTAGTTATTATACTCCTCGGAGACCTCAAAATATATAAAATGGCACATTCTTTTTTTCATTCAGTATATATCGATCACAAAAAAATTGGCAGAAGTCCTAGCAGTTAATAGATAGTTATGTTATAATATAAATACAAGTCGCTTATTGTGTTCTTGTTATACATATATTATGTTATAATAAGGCTATCATATAGCTTAATATAATAATAATTATTTTAGATTACAGTACAAGTGTTCGTTATGCTGCAAATTTACTTACACAGACATTAATCATTATTACATTTTAAATAGTTATTTATTATTTACTATATGAGTGTCCACTCGTGTGTGTTTTTGCTAGAGGATATAATATTATCTCATGCAGTTTCCATGTCATGTTAGCGGACTACAGAATATGTTTAAAAATATTTTTATAGGTACCCATGTATGTATATACAGAGGCGTTTCCTAAAAAAAAAAAAACAACACGGCATCGATAAATGCTTTATTTAACTTATCGCTAATTTATTTCCGATGATGTTCGCTCATCATTTCCTAATAGTGAAAAGCAGCACCTAATAATGTGTATCAGTTTTTAGATCGCGTAAAAGCGAGCCTATCCGATCGAATATGGCGTTTAGTAGGGTGTTTGATCGCTAGAGGGCGAGGCGTTAATTTCGAGAGACGCCAGATGGCGTTGCATGTATACTTAAAGCCTTTTAATCACTAAAGTGAACTAAATTAGCAACATATTTTTTTTTGGGCCGATTAAATCGTATGGCAAAAAATATATTGGAGGATTTATTGATATATTAAATTTGGTTGTTATTATTAAAATTACCGATTATTTTTTATTGCTCCTAGAGATGGTAGTTTCAATAAATAGTTTGTATAGAGTATTATTAGACTTTTTAGTAGTTTGAGTGCATTGTTAGGGACTTTTCGAGTTACAAACAAAAACACAGGAGCGAAATGGCTATTATGTAATGATACATTGGCTTTTACGTTTGAAATGCAACATAAAGAATTTAATTTACGGAATTAGGTTCTCGCAATGCATCTTCCAACGAAGATGTTAATCAATTTGGTAAAAGTTACCGGAAAGTAGTATTATATAAGACAATTATAAAGATTATCATTATTTATGTTCAGTTTGATCGTATCGCAATGCTTCTGCCATGTTATAAAACCTCAAACTAGCAGTTTTTGATATATTTTTTAATTTAAAAAATTAGAGTTGCGCCAATCAGAAAAAAAAAAAGCTGAAGAATTTTATCATAGTTTTCCTTAAGAGAAATGTCAGAGGTGGTAAATTCCAAAAAAAAGTGACAACATCGGCATATATTACTAGAAAATTATTTTGAAGTAACAAAAAGGATCGGTCCGAAAATGGAACCTTGCGGAACTCCTACGTTGCTCTCTTGACTATTAGAATTAACAATCACACGTGATACGTTGAAATGATCATTAATTAATAACATACTGTTTCCTGGTTCGCAAAAAATAAAACGAAACTCAGTCATAAACCACTACTCTAAATCCGTAATCATACGGTTTACTAAACAAAATCGAGCGATCGACGCTGTCGAAAGGCCTGCTGAGATTATAAAAGATCCTGATAGGAGAGCCGTACCAGTAGATGTCCCATTACAAAACTGGTATTGTTTGTCGGTAATTAGGTTGTTTTCGGTATGCAATAAATTTTAGATATACGTTCGAGGAAATAGTATTTAAAAATCTTAGAAAAAGCGGAGGTCACCACAATAGGCCGACAATTAGCTAAAACATCGCAATCGTTTTTTTTTTTACAAACTAGCACGACTCTAGTCAATTTCAATCCACAAGAGAAAATTCGCAAATGTGTTTGCGAGTACTCAAAATTGTGCGTGTAAATATTTATCGCCCAACTCATTTGGGAATACCAACTACAACGATTTGATTCATTTAGCCGGGTAAAATAAACAATAAAAGTTTTCCAGAGACTTCGACAGAGTTCATTAAATAAATCTATGCAAGAGGTTTTTATGAATAATGCGGTTAAATATTCAAATAAAGTTTAAGTAAATCTTAGAAACCACTGTTTCATTGTAATATACGAAATATTTGAGTAGGATTTTATTCCGTCAATATCAAATCCAACAAGTACATATAACTTTGATATCGAGTTAATAAAATGCGAGTCCCGGCCGGTTCCATCATCATCGCCATTGACAGCTATCTTTTTCAAGCTCTTACACAAAAATTCCCTAGAGCCAACGTTAGCATATATATAACAAATGGTACAGAGGTTATGGAAACGTCATGCAGTGTTGCCGAATGCATGATAACGTTGGTTCTAAACACATTGGTTAGGTGTCACGACGAGACAACGCAACGCATGAGTAAGCCAGACGTTCTAACACATGAGTTCTTTAAATAAAAAGGGATAGAGTTATTCCATAAGGTCCCATACTATTTTTTAAGGTGCGGATTGTAATGGGACGCCTATAATGCCTTTTATTTTAAATTTAATTTATCATTTATGTACTTAATAAAAGATATTCGATTTCATTCTATTTATGTAAACATATAAAACCTATGGAATTTGTAACATATTTTTAGTTCTATTTAAACGATGTGTGTGTACGGTGTCGTAAACGGCGTCAAGAAAGCAAGCGACAAATGAAGAAGTTTGCCGCGGTCACGAGGACAGCGCAACGTCCCTGATTAACGGACAGCCGAGGGAAGCGCGTGGGAAGGCGTAGGTACGCAAGCGAACTCCAAAGCGAGTGCACGTGCCGTGCATTTTATTTAAATTTAATAATTTCAATTCAGCACATTCAACAACATTCATTATTTCTTCACCACCAAATAATCGTTATTTAGGTCTAATGTTTTTATTTGTATATTGTTTTGTCTTCGTTGTTTTCAAATAAAATATTGTAAAGGTGGGTAAAATCAATTTTATTTTGTTATTTAGTATACTATTGTACTATATTTTAAATGCTCATAGAACCGCACGACCTGAGAGCGGTTATTTTAATAAATATATAATATAATAATAAATATATTTCCCAGCATAAATGAAGTATACATAAAAAAGGGATATGTCAAATACAAGAAGAAACCAAAATAGGGAATAATTCATACAATACAAATAACCAGATACATAAAAGAAAAAAGAAAGAATTTGAATTTCACATTTCAAACTAATGTTAATGAGTTAGAGTATCTTCTAAAAATTCCTTTATGATGTAGTATGGTGTATGTACGAGATATTCTTTTAAGTTTGTTTTAAAGTTACATTTTTCTTTCAATTCATTCGGCAATTTGTTATATACTTTGATACCCATACAGAGTACACTCTTATGAGTTAAAGTAAGCGTATGAATGGGTATATGGATGTCTATATTTCTAATACCGTAATCATGACAGGGATTATTTACTAAAAATAACTCATGCCTGTGTTTATGAATATAAGCAGCCGTTTCTAGTATACATAGATCGATAATTGTAAGAATATTTAACTCTTTAAACAAATGTCTACATGGGAACGAAAATGGAACGCCCGCCATTATACGAAGAGCTTTCTTTTGAAATAGAAGAATTCTTTCAAATGCAGAACTAGAACTCCATGCCAGGATACTGTATACCAAACCTCGACTCCACTTCTGATATATAAAAGAATCTCAGTATATCTATGCTAACGATACCTTTGATTTTGATCGATAAAAGATTAGCATGCTAGTTTTTTCTTCATCTTTATTTATTTCAATTAATTATTAGATATTTACCAATCTTACGGCGTCCGACAAAAAAAAAATATAATATTCATTCAAGTACATTAACGACTCTTTACATTTCCGATCTAATCTCCCGGAATAAAATATGTCTCTTCAAAAAACGCTACACATTAACGCATCTCCCTATCAACTAACCAAACACCCTGTAAATATTATCTTTACTACAACAGTACTATTCGCCGATTTCTACGCTTAAAGAACAAGCCTTCTTTTTCTCTTTTTTTAACTAGGTAGTAAATTATTTATTTATTTTTACTTAGTTACTTACTGCGTGTGTGTATGCGTAGGTTTCTTTCTCTGTCTTGTTCGCAAAATAATATCACAGCAGGAGATGGGAAAGTCATTATTACGATCAACAGTAGTTACATTAATTATTATTATTATTAAATCATCGTTCCTTTTTTTTTTGTTTTTAACGTTCTTATCTATTATCCGCGTCTGTTCGACTCGCCCAATTCTCGCAGGGATTAAAACATATAACGAATATCCGATCCCACCACCATAACCGCGCGCTTCGCTCGCAGATCCTTTCCCCGACGCCGTTCAGGCGGTATCAGTGCGTCTTCGTGGTGGTGCTCAGGTGTGTCAACTCGCTACGTTTCGGTGGTGGGGGCGGCGGCCGTTTGCACCTGATGAAGTCGTAGATCTTACTGCTATCGTTGCGCGGCATTGTGCACGGGCTGGTGGCGTATTCCACGACGGCATCGTGCCCGTCCCTGTAGACGTTCTCGTAGAAATTGTTGGCCCCGTAGTGTTCCTTCACCCAGTTCGACACGTTGGTTTCCTTGTAGTCGGGAAGCATCACGGGCGGATCACGGAATCCCAATACCTCGTAGGGCGTGGTCGAAGGCTCCTCTTTGCACTTTTGCGCCACCTGCCACTTCTTCCGCATCACCCGTTGTAGATCCTTCAGAAACTCCGTCGGAGATCGGTCAACTTCCTCGGACTCGATAACGCGTACTATCGGATCGCTTCGGCGGTGGGGGCTTCTTAGGCAAAGCCGGCGTCTCCTGCGAGCCAAATTGAAGCTGATCTTCTTGGCGAGCTTCTTCGGACTCTGCGGCTCGCTCGGATTATTAACGTGTTGCAGATTCAACGATTGCAACCCGCTCCTATTACCAACATTCCCCGGATAAGGCAAAGTCGTGCTGCTAGCCGTGCCGTTGACAGCTCCCTCCTTCACCACGCCACTGCTTCTCGCTGCGAAACCTCCGATTTGATTCGACGGTAAAGTAGAACTCTGCTGGACGTTCGGGTGGTGGTAGAAAGGTGGCGCCACGTAGGTGGGCGTGGTCAAGTTCGATTGGATCGGTGTGCGATCGGGCGACGCGTCCGAATTGGTGGGCGTGAGACTGCCCAAGCGTTTCTCAACGGTTCCCGTTTCGCTGGGCGGTGGCGGTGGTAACGACATCAGCGACAGTTGACTGCCGGTCAGTTCCGATTCGGAGATGGCGGGTAAGTCGCTGAGATTCGGCGGCGGCGGTAAACTGTCCAGGGATAGGTTCGAGTTGAACAGCTCGGCGGGCGGGGGCGGCAGTTGGTAGCTGGGGGACGTGACGATGTTGTCTTCGGTCGTTTCCGGCGGTGGGGGTAGGGAGATGATAGAGTCGGTCTGTAAAATAATGAATAACAATTAATTACTAATATATTTCATACTCTTAAGCGGTCTGAATTAGTGTTAAATTGTAAACTACATATTAACATAGTTGGGGTGTATAAATAAATATTTAAAATATAATAAATAATAATAATGATAAACGATCTTTATTTCCTCAAACACAACAACGCACTTACATATATGGAGTATAACTTAACGAGGAAACAGGGCGAAATTCACACGAATCTGTTTTTCAATTTAACCCTACATAACCAAAAAAAAAAAAACAAAACATATTTCAAGCACACGAGACGACGTACAATTTTAATCTAAATAAGTACATAATTAGAAATGAATGGAGCTTTACAGTGAGCGCGCAGCCACCAATCTAACATAGACCAGACTGAAAAGCAAATAGGTGATTAAAGTATCGCTTCTTAAACATGTAACACGAACCACTACCTTTAACAAATCGAGGAGCATTATTGTAGATATTTGTGATCTGATACGAGTAACTCTTTTTAAAGAATTGGTGTGCATGGGCCGGCGGTGTTAAAGTTCCTTTAAATCTGATGTTCAACGTATGAACATCAGTCCTAAAAATTATTTTATTATAAAGATAGGGTGGCTTTTCCGAGTGTATAATTTTATAAAACAGACAAGCAGCATGAAGTATGCGACGATTTTTCATATTTAACCACCTGACATCCCTTAACTTACGACTAATGTGTTCCCGTCGATGAATACCATGGATTAGACGCAAGCAAAAGTTTTGAACTTTCTGTATTTTTTGCACGGTGATTGAACTTAAGAACGGAGAATAAATTACATCGCAATAATTAAAATGAGACAAAACTAACGCTTCACAAAGCGTTTTCTTTATTTTTTGAGTTAAAAACATTCTGCTGCCATAAATTAATCTGAGTCTGTTGTAAGCTTTTTGAGTGCATTTATTAATATATTCATTGAACTTTTTAATTCCTCGTCTATTATCAGTCCCAAACTCTTCACCGAATTTTTGCAAGTTAGTTGAACATTGTTAACACTTATATTAATATTTGATAGTAACTTGGCTTTTTGATTTGCTGGCGCGAATAATATTATTTCCGATTTAGTAGGATTTATTGTAAGAGAATGTCGCTGTGCCGAGTCAACAAGACATTTCAGATCTTGATTAATATTCGCACAAGCTGTGTGAACATTCGTAGGTGTAAAGGAACAATAATGCTGCATGTCATCTGCATAAAATGGGACTTACATAATTTTATATTTTTAAAGTAACTGGTATAAACAGTAAACAGAAGCGGTCCTAAAACTGACCCTTGTGGAACACCGGATGTTACATGTTGAAATATTCAGATGAGTCGTCATTGATTACAACAACTTGGACTCTGTTCGCAAGGTATGACATTAACAGCTGTATAGCAAGATCCTCCAATCCCACATGGTGCAAAATAGATGCAAGCAAGCTGTGATTAATTGTATCAAAAGCTTTGGGAAAAATCTAAGAGACACAGAATAGTGGCTTTTCCCTTATCCAATTCCGAAATGATATCATCTATAATTGTGAGTAATGCAGTTGTACAAATAAACCCATATCGAAAACCTGACTGGGTCTCGGGTATAATATTATTTTTATAAACAAATTTCTGTAATTGTTCAGTTAATATCTTTTCAGTGATCTTTGACAAAATTGGTAATATACTGATGATTACTATTGGTTGGTATAATTAGGATTAAGTTACTGTTACATATTAGATTAGGTATTAGGTACTGCTTGTTTTGCTTGTTTCTCGTACTTCTGCTGCTGGAATAGACAACTGTTTTTCTATTGAATGTACATTAATCAACATGAAAAAAAAACCCACTGGCTTGTTAATTTAGCCAACATTGTAGCATCAATATTAACGGAGATAACAATAGTGACCACTTAACTTGGATCAGCCTGTATAGTACTTAGAATAGCCAGCCCGGTGTAATACATTTAAGTGAAGCACGGAGTTTAGTTTATTAAATATAATTTAATATAATTATTTAGCTTTTCTATGATGATTTAATATAATGATATTCTTTGTTGTCCAATGCAATTCTACATTAACAAGGAAAAAGATAATTTGGATGTGTAGATTTCAAGATAAAAGAATCTAACTTTGTTATTATTTTGTAGGGCCCTAATTTATAGTTAATACGGCCCACGGATTCATCAACTGTAAGCAGATCAAGTTAAATGAGTCGCCAGGCAAAATATTCTTATCAGGTCTACTCCGCATCACATCGTAAACATTTTAGCGATCATAGTTAGATTTTAATAGGTTAAATCGTATCATTTAGAATATAATAGAAATATATTCAGAAAAAAAAAAATACATAAAACATTAATATAATACGATAATTTTTATTCAAAAAGAGATTTTATTGATTATAAGATTTTGAGGTCATCTGCATACACTAAAACTTGACAATCTAACAGTTGGAACAACTCGTTAATAAAACGTATTAAAGAGAAGAGGACCTAAATTAGATTCTTGTAGCACACCAGCAGTGACTAATAAAAGAACTGTGGTAAAACCATTGTAGTGAACGTAGCAAGATTTTTGCTTAGATATGATCGTATAAAGGCCGTAATTCTAGGAGCAAATCCAAGAAATGACAATTTCTGCATAAGTACTGGTACTTCACAATTAATTATTTGTTACTTAATTTCGTTAAATATTCATTGATACAATCATTCATTCCAAAAGGACTGGAGCTCTGGTAAATTCTACTAATGTTGTCAAGATTTTTTTTAAACAACACATTCAAATGCCGATGGATTGGTACGTTTGTCCTATGCCACGGCCCCCAACATCAGCGTTTTGTTTTATACTATTACTTTTTTGGAAGTCACCTAAACGGCAATAACGTGCAAATACATAACTTGGACGAACTGAAAGACAGTATAAGTACTGCATGTCATAGAATACTGCTACGATGTATTAGAAATGATCTGAGTCCTTTTCAATACCGGCTTGCACGCACAATGTAGTTATTTTTAAAACTTGCTCTGCGATCAAGCTTTACCCTTGTTATGTTGTTTTATATGTCTTACTTATTAATACTTAATGATATTAAGAAATAATTAATAGCGAAATGTCAAAACATATCAAACGTCAAGTAATAACTAATATAACTGGTTGCCTATTCGCCGGTCACCAATGCATTGACAATTTTTTTTATAGAACTACACATAGGCAAATTGTATGTGTAAAAAAAAATAACCCGGTATAAATAACCAAAATTAAGATGGAAAAGTTCAGCGAGCTAAAAACTGGTTTGAGTGTGAACAAAAATATTTGTTATCTTCTAAGGCGAGACGTTTTGTCTAACCTAACTTACCATAGACGGCATATCGTCCGCTAGATTAACAGAATTCTTCGTATAACTATCTGAAGTGGGCAATCGATCCGCGTGTTCTCTAACGGGAGTATTTCCTAACGGAGTGCTATTTCCGCTACAGCTGCCCATACTTTCCACGGAACCCCTACCCTTGTGCGAATGTTGCCTCTTCAGCGTGCTACAATTGGACGAATCGTCTCCCGAGGTATTGGACTTCCTTCTGTGATGCCTTTTCGTGAGTGTACCTGCAGCAAACGATCAGATTTTCCTCCCCATTAGTATAACCGCAGATTTTCAAATCATAATCGTCAGCTTGTAAAAAGACAGTCACAAGTCAAAACTGCAGATTTTGCTTTTAATGCTAAAATATCTTCAAAATGTGTTTATAATTTTGTGGACAATTATTATTACACTTAGTTGTTAATATCTTCTACACAATTATATACACATCTTTGAGATGTTTTAGCACTAAAAGCAGCTTTGAGTTTTGTAACAGTCTTCTTCCAAGTCAACGGTTATCATTCGCAACTATCTTATCACCTGTGCTAGTGTACGTAGTGACTGGACTGCCGGCTATCGAAGTGTTGTCGTTTTCGTCACGCGTTTCGCCGACCTCTTTCAATTGACGCGTCGTACTTGTCAACGGTAAGCTGGGCTTCATCGAAGGTTTCCTCTTGATCGTGCCTGAAATCGTTGAGTTAACGATTCTGGTTCAACGTTGGCTAACATTTAAGCAAAATATTACCGGTGGAAAATTCTGAATCGAAGGCGTTCTCGCATGTGGACGAAGCGCCGTCCGACATGCAACCACTCGAGCTGGAACTGCTGGCTCTGCTGTGTCTGCCGACGCTGATCTCGCTGGGTGTGGAATAGGTCTCGCTGTGACTCGAATAGCCTTCGCTCGGGTTGTAGCTAAAATAAGGATGGAATTGCGTTTAGAAAGTAGTTGCAGTTTGGAGGAATATATTTTTCACGTGAGAAGATGAAAGAAAGAAGCAAATAAGTGTTTTATTTTTTATTTGTCATCATCAAGTTGAGGCATGGATGACTCATCTTTATACCGTAGTTGGTCGTAGGAATATTGTGTATAGTTAGGAGAGGGCGTTTTTCTTTGCTAACAGTATTCAAGAGACAAACCGTTTTTGAAAAAAAATCTATGTAATTCTACGCCTAATGACTTTATGACTTTGGTCTCATGTACAGTGTTGAAGGCAATCTGGAAACTGGGAATAGTAGAGCCTAAAACATGAGGATTGAGCGCAATATGCCTTATACAAATTTGTTGCTCGTTTAAGTTATACAGGATGTTCAAGTTAAATAATTTTATTTCTAAATTTCCCAATAATAAGTTTTCATAGAATTAACATGAAAATACGTTTTTCAGCATACACAAAAAAGTTAAGCTTTGATTTACCTATTCAGCAGGATGTAATTAGGGCCCTCTATGAGGAACGGTAAAAGTGATGATAAATTCCTATTCATCATACTGAAAACCGTAGTAATACCAATTTTCACGTTGACTCTATGAAACCTTGCTGAATTATTGGAAAATTAGAAATAAAATTATTAACTTGAACACATCCAGCATGTCTTTAACGAGCAACCTTTGTATAAAGCATGGTGCACTCAATCCTCATGTTTTAAGCTTTTCTATTCCCAGTTTCTAGATTTCCCATTCTTAACGACTCCCCCAGTATAAATAACCAAACTAGTTTAGATTGTATTTGCGACAATTTAGTTATTATTTTATATACAGGGTGATTCTCAATATATGCGACAAACTTTAAGCGCTGATTCCTAGGGTTATTTTGATCATCAAAGTTCATAAGAACATATGTCCAAAATCGCTTAGATTTAAAGTCGTACAATGTTTAATAGTAAGTTAACATGATTAATGTTTTTATTATAAATTAACAAAATAATTAGTAAAACAAAACTAACTTATACTAACTGTTGAAAATGACCGCCCCCAACTGCAATACAAGTTTCTATCCTCCGTCGTATTGACTGGCGAGTCCGTTCTAAAATACCAGGGTATTTCGAATTGTTTGAAAAGCTGCGATAATACGATTTCTCAGTTCATGGACATTTTCAATGGGAGTCGTATAAACTAATGATTTAAGGTGACTACAGAGAAAAAAGTCCAAAGAATTTAAGTCTGGACATCGAGGAGGCCACGGTTGTGGACCTCCCCCATCCTATCCACCGATCTGGATACGTATTGTCCAAAAACTCGCGAGCAACTAAAATAAAATGCGCTGGAGCACCGTCATGCATAAAATACATTTATAATCTTAATTGCAACGGAACTTCTTCTAGCAGTAGAGGTAGCTCCTCTTCAAGAAAATTGCGATATACCTCGCCATTTAACCGCATCGATAAAAAATTTGGACCTATCAAGTGATCTCCAACAATTCCGGCACATACATTGACAGAGAATTGATGTTGATGACGGGCATTCACTAGTTCGTGCGGATTTTCTTCGGCCCATATGTGATTATTATGAAAATTAATAATCGTGTTTCTAGAGAAAGTAGCCTCGTCGGTGAAGAATATTTGAGCCAAATAGTCAGGATTTTGTGCGATTTTATATTGCATCCATTGACAAAAAACCACTATTTGCGGAAAATCTGCCGGCAAAAGTGCCTGCACTCGTTGAATGTGATATTGATACAACAATTATTGATCTTTCAATATTCTCCAAACTGTGGCCTGACTAATGTTTAAAGCAAACGCAATTTTTCTGGTGCTCGTAGTAGTAGGATGTTCCTCAATTTCGTTTAGTACCATTTCTTCAACTTGTGGAGTTCTCACTGTAGATGGGCGCCCGTTATCAGTCGTCCGTTTTTTTTAAATTTCCCGTTTCACTAAGACGTTGGCGAAGACGGGCAAATATTGAATGATGCGGGATGATACGGTTCGGGTATCGTTCTTCATAAAGACTTCTAGCAGCACGCGAATTTCCATTGGCAAGACCGTAAACGAAATGCATATCACACAGCATCAGCATTCGTGTAATTCATTTTAGGAAACAGAAACTGGCAATGAACTGAATGAATACTCTGACAACTATTGACAAATATTAAGATGACAAATAAACAATTCCCTCTCAACACAATAATTTTTGAAGAACCAACTGTAATATTATATCGTGTTAGTCATAGTTCATAATTTATTATTAAACATTGAATAACTTTAAAACCAACCCGTTTTGGACATATACTCATATGAACTTTTATGATCAAAATAACCTCAGGAATCTTAAAGTTTGTCGCATATATTGAGAATCGCCCTATATCTATATCTATATATGTCTTAATTACATTTTACAACTCACGTATTATCCTTTCTCAGAATTTCTTTAGGTGTATTTAAATCTAAATTACGTTTATTTCTTTTCTATTCAATTAAGCCCCTTGCATTAATCTTTTATTACATTGTAGAAATTGGGAATACCGAAATCATTTGAGTGGTTTAGAGATTTATTATACCTGCCAACCGATACTAATTTCTTAAAATTCAATCTGGCAATTACAGTATTACCTAAATTCCAAGTAATTTCGGTACCTAGGACAATATGGAAATAATTTCCCTTTTTTTTTTCTAGCCTATATAAAGGGATCGATTCAGACATATTTACTTACTTATTAACACAGTATAATCAAAGTTTCATAGTGTAACATACATATTATAATCAGTTCTGGTTTTCACAAACAACAATTCAAATATATTCATTATTTTTTAATTTATTAATAAATTCCTTCAAACCAGGAGGAATCAACAGATTGCATGATTATTTTTTCTTAATCCTTATGATTGGAGTTTTTGTTTCTACTTAAATACCAAAGTAGAAAACATTTTTCACTATTTATAAGAATCTAATCATAAAAAAAATGAATAAAAAAACCAACAGTTTCTTTATCATTAGCGTAAGACTGTTACCGCGCGCCCTTCCCATCAAATATGCTTAATGACAGAGATAGATTTAAGAGGAGACGAGAAGAGAAACACTCTGCGCCTTGTACAACTTACCTCTGGACTGGAGTAGCAGCGTTCGATTGCACGGCAATAGAACTGATCGAACAACTCCTAGCGTGAGCCAAGATGTCCAAATCCTCTTGCGCCAATTCGTCCACCAGCATCCTATAATTATCCATCAACTGTTTGCCGTACTTCGCTATCCTAATACCGACGATCCACTGCTCCAACGTGCTCCTATCCTCCGCGCACAGATACTTGATATATTTGGCGCTCTTCGGATCTTGCACCTTGGGATGTTTGACGGCGAAACAGAAGTCCGTGGGCGCTTTAAACTTCTTCTTCCAACCCACCCCGTAGTAGACTTGATTGCATTCGAACGTCGTCAAACAGATCAGATCTTTGGCCGACTTCGCCCTTCTCCTTCTGGAAGTAGTAGAGTCCGGAGGCGCGCAAGACGAAGTGATGCTTCTTCCAGCCTTTCTTCGAGTCGGATTTCAGGTAGAGGGGGCCTTCGACTTCCGGCACGCGGGTGTTGGATTGGAAGAACTCTTCTATCAGCATGGTTCTGGAGTGCTCGTCGTTTTCCATGGAGCGGTACTTGTCTCCGCTGGATAATAGGAACTTTTCCGGTTGCATGAAGAGGAAAGTCTTCTCTGGACGCTCGACGAATAAGATTTTGTTCTTGGAATCCCGCGCCCATAGCATCAAATTGTCGACTAGTAGCTCGTGGTCTTCATAGATACGTTCTAAAGCAGAATAAGGATATAATTAATGTCATAATCGATTCATTGGGAATGTCTGGTAATTACCCATATATAAATCAGGTATATACTCGACTATAGCCCATTTCGGGTCCATTCCCACGTGATTCTTATCGGCTAATAATCTAGTTACGTATGCACAATTCATTTTCTCATCCACCAATAAAGATTTAGCAGATCCGTCTACGGTAAAGACCTTGACAAAGAGCTTCTGTATGTTAGCTTCCTTGATCTTTTCCATCGCCATCTTAATCTTCTCCGCTTTGATTTTGTTCGTACCATCCTGCAAAATATTCCAGTCAAATCTGCCGATCCCAAACAATAACCCAGGCAACCAAATTTAAATTTCCCACAATTATTTTTTAGTAATTTCAACATAAAGGTATTAAAATAACTATTAATGCAATACAAAATTCTTAGTAATTTCATGATTCAAAGTTGAAGTTACTAAAAATAATTGTGGGAAATTTAAATTTGGTTGCCTGGGAATACGAGGGTAGCACCGACAATTACTGCAAACAGTTAGATCAAGTGGCCGTAGAGAATCAAACGAGCTGTCAAACAATTGTCAAATTTCAAATTTGGTTTCCATAACTGCAGCACAGTTACTTTTCAGTTTGTTGTCAAAGTAAGTTTGTAAAATACACAGTACCTTGAGATCGAGAATGATTGCCCTGATCCTACACGACTTTCCGCGATACGCAAATCAATATTCTCATCCAATCATTGTAATGAAATTAGTAATACAGCGTTTCCTCAAGTTTTGCTGTCAAAATTGCTGAAACTAGTACGCAGTCATTGCATCAAAACACAGTGGAAGACGACCTGGTATTGTTGCCACATATGTTGAAGCAGTTGAACGGTCTGTGTGGCAAAATGTGCATGCTTTCTTCTATAAGAACGAATTACACGCTTTGAATAAAATTTTGATTGACATTACGAGACGTCCAGATTTACCATAAATGTGCTGTTCTTTCCTGCACACATTCATGTAGCAAATTAACTTCAAGTACATGAGAAGGGATCGTAAAAGCATTCTTATAGAACGAGACAACATCATTAGATGGAGACGAAAATATTTAACTTCAATAAAGGAGTTTAGAAAGGAAGGTCCCAACCAATTTATTATGTGGAGGAAACGTGGGTGAATGAAGGTCATACAAAAGAAAAAATCTGGATAGACAATAGTGTAGAAAACCGACGTCAAGCATTCATTCATTCAAGAAATTCGTCAGGAAAAAGAAAGAGGCTTATTGATTTACATATTGGATCTAAACATAGCTTTATTGATGGAGGATTGTTGCTTTTTGAAGGCTTTAAGAAAACTGGAGATTAACTGATGAGGAGATGAATGCGGGAGTTTTTGAAGAATGGTTTGTCAATTTGTTGCGAAAATTACCGGACAATGCTGTTATAGTCATGGACAATGCATCATACCATAGGAAAAAGATATGCGGAAATGGCTGCAACCTAAGCAGATTGAATTCAGAGGCGATATGGTTCGATCTGAACTTCTGAATTTAGTCAAAATTAATAAAGAACACTACAAGTTGTATGTGATTGATGAAATGGCAAAAACGTAATAATAAAATAGTTTTAAGATTGTCACCTTATCATTGTGAACTTAATCCAACAGAACTGATATGGGCAAAAATAAAAATTGAAGTCGCATCCAAGAACAATACATTTAAATTGATACAAGTGAAAGAACTTTTATTACAAGCTATAGGAAATATAAAAAAATGTTAATTGGACGACTTGTTTGGAGCATGTGATTTCAAGGAGAAACAAAAATGTGCACACTAGATGGGATTTTAGATGTCAAAACTAGTTAGAGACGGCAAACAATCCCTCAATACATTGGGACAAGCCAACACGGTGTCTCTGATTTGGGTGCTAGGACATGAGGATATAAAGGGCACCGTAATAGCCGACGAACTAGCCAAGGAGGATTCTAAAAGACACTTCATAGGCCTAGAGCCCGTATGTGGGATTACTAAGGAGTCCGTAAGAAGAGAGATCTGGACCTGGTTAGATAAAGAAAGTACAAAAAAATGGAGGTTGACTGAAGGTTAACTCCATACTAAAGCGCTAATAGGGGATGGGGATGCTAGATTCTCTGATAACCTACTCAGATGCAGCAAGAAAGAAGCTGGGCTGGTTACTGGATACTGTCCCCTGAAAAAGCATGTAACACAGGTCGAGTAAGCAAACCATTATGGAGAAGATGCGAATTGCAGGAGGAAACAAGTTTACATGTAATCTGCACATGTGAGGGCCTGAAGGTACTCAGGCAGAAATATTTCGGGATGGATCTATTGGAGCCCTCGAAGGTTCTCAAGTTTCCACTGGACAAGATATGGGGCTTTATAGAGAACACCAAGCTGCTCGAGTGGAAATAAGAGATTTAATAGCGATGGTACAATAACCACCTAGCTCAAGTGCCCGGAGTAAAGGTGCTCACCCTAACTGAATGAGTGATGAATGATGATGGGATTGTAGATGACCTGATTGAACCATTCATTATTTCTGTTGGTGCCGATAGTGACAATGATAGTTTACCAGACATTTCAGACCTAGAGTAGATAATCTTTATTACGTTTACTTTATGTAAGTAACGAGCAGATAAAAAGATTTCTCACTAGACGTGAGCTTTTAATAATTTACTACACACAATTTTATGCGAGAATGAATGTATAATTTACTGGGGATTAAGCCCAGTTGTCTATCGAGTATTTCTTTCACAGAAAAGAATTGTAAGTTCAGTTCTTGCTATTGCATTTTTTGAATCACGTAGATCTGCCTTCAAAGAACACAATTTATTAACTTTAATTTGTATTTACGTATGAGTCACGTTTGTATATTTATCAAAATAAAACTTTTTAACCCACAACTTAGTTCATGAACATGAATTAGAATTAATGATCATTTTCATTTGTCTTTGCCTCTAACACGGGTACCAAAACGTTATGTGACATTTACGACAGGCTTTAAAAATATTTCAAATTTACCGCCAGGATGACCTAGTGATTTATCCGGTAATATTTACAGTGTAAATGTGGCTTTTTCATTTGCTCCTCTTAGTTTAAAAACAGACTAGGGGAGGGCGGGGCAAGATGGGCCACGAGGCATGATGGGACATCGTCTTATCTACAAAACGGCAGTAAGCATCTGTCAAATAATAGCAGTCCTAATATTGACAAGTGCTGTTTTATGTTTGTTGTAATGTAGGAAACTTTACTAGTCGTAATAACAAAGTTATTGCTGTTTGTGCGTGAACTTTACAATTTCCAGAATTTCGTTATTATTTTGATGGTGAGTTCAACTGCCAGTATCGGAAGCATGAGTAAATTATTTACAACTACACTTTTTTGTGCTTATTAATTGACATGTATTGCAGGTGTTTTCTATAGTGCGTTATTTGTTTATTTCAAATATTTAATATGTTATTATAACATAACCAGAAAATGTCCCAAAGAAGTAAGATGGGGCTATTGGTATGGGGCAACATGGGGACATCACTATCTCACTCTTCAGTCTGGTCCGTTATGCCTGGATATGCAATTATGCTTTCTCG
This sequence comes from Protaetia brevitarsis, assembly GCA_004143645.1. NCBI lineage: Eukaryota > Metazoa > Arthropoda > Insecta > Coleoptera > Scarabaeidae > Protaetia > Protaetia brevitarsis. The sequence continues at coordinate 1,531,484 of RXPK01000089.1, read as the reverse complement.
AAGACATAATGCCTCTTTCTCACGTTAGGAATAAAGTACATGTTCAATCAAAGCGTAACAAGAGAAAGACAGCAATCCTTACAAGCACTACGTATAAAAATCAGCTACAAGAAAATAGAAGTCTGGAGAATCCCTAAGGCAACTAGAAGCGCTGAGGGAGAGTTAAAGGAAAAAGAAAATGACAAAGAAGAAAACAGCAGATCAAGAAGAAAGAAGAATTTTGTAAGGAAAGCAGCAAAGAGATAGATAGATTTTTAGAAAACGTCAAGGAAATAATCAAGTTCTTCTGTTGAGGAAGATGACGCTCAATGTTAGTATTGTAAGGGGAAGTATTGATACAATGCCATGGATGGCGATGAGTTCGTCTTCTATTGTCTCAACTGTGAAGATTAAGTTTAATATTCTTATCGTTATTCTATTTTTTTTATTTAAGTAGTTCCGCTTTAAAGAGTTTAAGCTTTATTCCTGCATGTTTTTAAGAATACTTTAAGAATCTATTTTTTTTACCTATTACCTAGATTTATGGTACGACTCACTCTTAACTCACCTGGAACCCCCATGGTGGGGCAAGATGGTGTATTTTACACATTCCTTTTCAAAATTTTCTCACAACATCAAGAGTACCCATCGAAAAATTGTAAATTCATCCATCAGCAGATAAATGTTTAAAGATTACAACAAGCGTACTTAGAACCTTGTATATCAATCCTGATGCAGTGTTCTAAAGCTTAATGTTCCCATCTTGCCCCACCTTCCCCTATAAGTATTTTGACAAAAAATATATTTGATGCGACATAATTTGATATACCAGTTCGCAAAAATTATCAGTGCTACCATGGCATAAACATTCTTACCTGTTGACTTTGACCGGTAAGGTGTATAGGTTGCAGCTTCGATCCAGCACTTCCACCACTGCTGGTCGACGATTCACTGGACAGCATCGAGACTGTATCGCTGAAAGCCGAGTCATTATCGGAGAATCCGTCCGTACTGATTCCGTGTGATGATACAGGTTGTCCACGTCGGCACCATTTTGCTTCAACAGTCTGGCTTCCTCGGAAAGAGATCTGCTGTGCGATCTGGAATGGTGTTGAATCTTCGGACGGTCCAAACCTGATATTTAATACAAAAGGAATCGTTAAGTCCTTGCTTGTGAATTTAGCTTGTTATCTGGTAAATACCTGACGATCGTTTGCTGTCCTGCACTTGCCCGATTTCCTTATCACATTGGCTCTCTAGAGCGCATAGTTCGCCTAATATTGCGTCCAGGTCAACGTCTGGAGCGTCTTCCAAATTGGCCATGGAGAAACGGTAGCTATCGATACGCGGAGTCGTCAATTCTGAAGTTAAAGGACGAAGATGCGAGGACAAACTCGAAGAATCGACACTCTGAAAGGACAAAACAAGTTTATGAACACGACTGAAGAACAAAATGGGAAAAACAAAAATAAAAGTAACAGTATCTATCTTATCGAAATATGCGTGCTAAATGTATTGCTGTTTATTCAATTGTATAACGTATAAATAAATATATAAGTGATAATCAATGTATATATATATGTATATAACTCTGGCGAATTTAAATAATTATTATCTGAGAGCAAAGGAAGTAGGTATAATAATTGATGAGATTGCGCGTAATCACAGGTTCTTTTTTGGTCGAGATGATATTAAAGCCCACGCGTCGTTGTCGATATATAATTGTGGTGTATACAGGGTGTGCCACTTAAAAAACTTCCAGATGAAAGATTTCGGAAACGGTTAAAGATATTTGAGTTTTATAAAAAGCAGTTGCTAAAGAATATGATTGGCCCCAGCTTGCTAATTACAATTGTATACCCAGTGATATCAGAAGTGTTAAACCTACACTGTAAAAAATTACAGTAATTTTGCCATGGTAAATCAGGAATATTACATGTAATAACGTTGTGAATTTACCACAATAAATCATGTAAATTTTGTTTTACATGTTTTTTCTAGGATATTTAACATGGAAAAAGAAATTTCGGTAAAATTTAGAGCTTTTTCATGTAAGTTTAAGATGTAACAAAAATTCAAAAGGAAAATACAGGAAAAGACATGTACAATTTTGTATTTACTCTCAAAATTTACTTAAAAGTGTAAAATTGACATTTTTTTGGGGTATTTAGTGCACTTTAAAAGTAATTTTACTAGTGAACTATTAATTTTGCTGTAAAAATATGAGGATCCTTTTTTACTTGAATTTTCGGGTAAAACTATAGATATTATGGAAAATACGAAATTCATACGCCGCAATGTGATTGGTTATTCGATTATTTATCTGTGCGCGTAGGTAATTCTATTCGTTTGTCGAACTTATTATTGGCTCAATGATATCATGTATGTCACAAACAATCGTAGGTTTCGCGTAAGCGTATTCATTCTTGATCCCTGGTTGAGCGATTCAGTATGACCTATTAGGTGCTATAAAAGAATTAGGTAAGTTGCTTGCTCTCTTTATAAAAATACATATGAAAATTACTTCAGTGTTCGGTAAATATAGAGTTCATGTAATATTACATACGAATTTTACAGTACAATCTTTTGAAAACACATCAGCATGTGAAATTTACTAGATGGTAGAAATTTTACCTTATGAAGCAAATTTGCCTGTAAAATTGTAGGCAACTTTGTTACCAACGATTTTACATGTATTTTACTGCAACTTTTTTTACAGTGTAACTCTGGTCTGGTTTTTCATTGCTCTTGTGTCTAGCATGGTGATTCCTATAATAGACCATGAGCCCTGCCTGATGACATTCTATCGGTTATTGTATTTAGGCGATTTTCTTTGGTATTTGCGATTAGTTTCGAAAATTTAACAGTTTCGTGGATATCTGTGTTTAAAGAAAGCAAGAGTAATAGATGTGAGTTAATTTTGACTAACGTACTTAAAAAAGCGTTAGGGATACACTTGATAGTAATTGACATAAATAAGGGGTGGACTAGGAAAATTATTGATAACGTTACACATTTTAGGGTGGGTTAGTTTGATAGCTGTCGTATCAGACGATAGAGTTAATAACGGGTCACGTAAAATTTAAATCACATTTATACAGAATTGGGAGGGTTAATGATTCATGTTGTGAGTGAGGTGGGATAGGTACACAGGGGTATGTTTTATTTGAATATCCACCCACTGATGAGTGGCGGTCGCGTATAGACGTTAAGCTAAGGAGTTAAATCGGCCGTGTGTGTTTCACAAGTGAATATCAACAGCTAAAAAAAAAAAAATAGGGTCGATTGTTTTTCACTGCTCCACATACCTGCAAAATTTTATCAAAATCTGAGGTGACCAGTTGAGTGACTTTGCTTGTTAGAGTAGGTAGACTCGAGCACAATAAACAATTCTTTTGATCGTAGCGCGATAACGCTATTTTCACGTGATAACGCGCAATTGTGATAACAAACTGGAGTTAATCCGTTCTAACGACCGCTTCTTACAAAATTAAACTACATATCTTCATCCGTTTCCGAGATATATGACCTGGGATTTTTAAGTAGCACAGGCTGCTGTATACACGGTGTTGTTATAGTATTAATAATTTCTGGTAAAGATTCTGCAATATATGTATACAGATTTTCCTGGTTCGATGTGGGATGTTAGTAAATAGATATTTAATAAAGTAGGCCATGGAATTTATAAGTGTTTACATTGCCTTTCGATAATGGACTAGCCTGCCTGTTGGCTTTATGATTAATTTTAGTATATAGTTGTCTAAATATCTGTTCGGTGAAGTCACTCGTTAATAGTGATGTGTTTAAACTGCTATTTTATGTTAATAGCTGCCAACCTGTCACTGTTACATTTTGTAGCAGTTTTCTTTACATATTAACCATTTATCAGTAGTAGAGATGGTGATTTTTGTTGGCATGCAGTAGCGTACACAGAGAAAAAGAATTCTTTAAATCAAAGAAATATTTCTTTGCGTCTATTTAAAAGAAGTTTTTTTCAGTCATATTTTCTTCAATTAAAACTAGTGTTGTATGTATGTATGTCAATTAAAACTAGTGTTGTATGTATGTAAGTGGAAGGGTGATGTTACACTGCGACCTAAAAGATCTGTTGTGTCCCCTATTCTGGCTGCTTTATAGCTGGCCTTCCAATCCTATTCCTTTCAGAAAGTGTAGGATGTCAGAGGGCCCCAGTCTAGGTAAGTCTCCCTCTTCGATTTCACATGCTCCCAGGTGCAACGCCCTGGAGTTGCACAGTGCTACGCAGTTTGAGAGGAGATGGATGGGTGTTTTCATCCTGTTCCCCACAAAATCTACATTCGGATTCCTTTTCCAATACACGCTTACTCAGGTGTCCTTTCAGTCTACTACAATGGCCTGAAAGTATTCCTGTTAGTATGCGAACATTGTTCTTACTAGTGTTATTTTAATGAAAGAAATACGTATTAACTGAAGGAAATAGTTCTTTAGATAGACGGAAAGAAATGTTTCTTTGATTCGAAGGATGTTTTATGTGTAATATTAGTACATACTCCCCAGGCAAAGCGTGTGAATCGATTTAATATACATATACGCCACTGCCTGCTAACAAAAATCACCATCTCTATCTATCAGTTAATCGAGTATATGTTTCTTTTTAAATACCAGTAATGTGTTCTAATGTTAAATTTACAGTTTTACAAAAGAGTATTTCATTTTTATGACAATTTAGTTCAAACATTTCACTGCATTCATATTTGATCATTTAATGGCTAGATCAATACCTAATATTTAACACTACAAAAAAAGTGCTGTAATAATAGCCTTTTCATTTGTTTCGGTGTACATAAAACTGTTTTTGTGTTTCTACTGATTTGTATTGGAGATTAGGGTTTTAAATATTTTACCAGTCTTGGCAGCGGCGGCTCGTGCATCCATCACTGAGGATACTCCGACAATGATCGGAGTTCCTCGTATGTTTTCGTGCGATATACCTCATGTGACGACGTGAAGTTATACGAAGAACTTACGATACGATCATTGTCGGAGTCTCCTCAGTGACGTATGCACGAGCCGGCGCTGAGTATTGGCAATACACATTAGGTTTGTTCGCTGTGCAATCAGAAACTATCCACAACTGAACGACGCATGTGTAATAACAGCTGTGCGTTCGCAGTGCAACAATTTCGTATTTCGACCGTTGGTAATTTAAAATTTGGTGTTCGCACAGTATCAAATTGTAGTCAGTGACAGTTTGTGATTAATCCAGAAAGTTCACGGATTTCTTGTGGATTTTAAATTCGCTCATGCGCACTAAACGAGAGAGATACACTGCGCCGTGTGCTCTGCCGGCTGACATCTACATTCCAATTGCTGGACACAGATGGCAGTAGTGTCGGTTTTGGATGTGTTCGCAGAGCAAATTATCAAACTAATTTCAAACTACAATCCCTTTTTGAATCATGCGCACTGGAAAAACCGAAATAGTTTCCAATTAAGTTTTGATTCGCACAGCGAACAAACCTATTGAGAGATATTTATCTGAAAACTATATGGTACGAGAATATAAGACATTCCATTAATTTGTAGGTATCACGAATGTTTAGAACATTAACTCTCGTAACTACCATTATAATAAATGCAAAAACTGCTTTTATTGCAAATTTGTATTGTGGCATAAAATTTAGATTAAACTCAGATTTTTACTGCCGTTTACCAATTTTATGGAGTTTGGTTGCATTTTATAAATCAATTGGGTTTGTTAAATTAATATAACGATATGGTTGCTTTCACTATAGGTTTTCTTGTTTTGATCAACTAAAATCTTGGTTAACTAAACAAACATTACAAATCATTTAATACAGTTACTTTAATAAAACGAATTAAACATATGTTAAAAATGTGATATATGCCAGTTAAGATATCGAGTATAAATTGTGTTGCAACTAATAATTTTAAATCAAAATTTATATACCTTAATCTTATTTTTTATCCTGGTACATAAATTAAAATAAAACCAAACTAATGCAATAAAGCAATATGTGTAATAGCAAAACTGTGAGTGTTAAACATACAAGCAATAGGTGCTTACTAAATACTTAATATATACAGCGTGAGCGCAAATAAAGATCATTTATGCTGGAGCTGTTATTAGTAGTTTTAGGAGAAAAAGTAGTGAATAAAAGTTGAAGTACTAATTATTTTACATAACTTTTATAAATAAATATATAACATAATAACATAAAAGAAAAAAAAGAAAGGAATATACTACAGTGATCGGTAGAACGTGCACATCATATGTGAAATTTGTTTGTCTTTGAATTTAGTAAATCTTTCTTCTTACAAATTGCCTCTGCATGTCCAGAAACTAAAATAACCCTCATCAAATCTGCCTAAAATTTAATTGTATACGAGGGAAGGTCAAAAATATGAAACTACGCTAAGAGTAAAGTATCTCGTTTTTTGGGTTTAGAAGATTCTTTTATTCGAAAATGTTATTTCAAATTTACCCCCTATGTCCAATTATGAAGATTCGTTTAATTTGAGCAAAAAAAAAATTAATCGTTTTTTTTCGGAATTACCTGTATACAAAATTGATCATACAGCTGTCATATCCTATTCTGAGAGGAAATAATATGCGTACTATAGGTTTGTTCGTTGGTGCTACACCAATAACACTGGTGCATATTTTATCTTTCTTAGGTACCTACAGAGTAAATCTTCTATCTTATTTTAATCACAAGCCAGTGTAGAAAGTGTAGCACCAACGAACAAACTTTATATCAAAATTAGTTAGTTTCAAAAATGTTATAGATTTGAAAAGTAAAACTTCAAAATAATATGTTTTGCTTTCAATTAAATGAAACAAAATAATAATATTTAATTAAAATTATAAAGAGCTTACTTCATAAATAACAGACCCTTAGATCTTAGATCGAGTGAGGAGAAAAGACATTCACAACTCTCCTTACTTTGAACAAATAGAAAAAAATATTTTTTTACAAATACCTACCTTATCACAACATATATCATCACCTAGAAAAAGTGGAAGTTATGAAAACATATGTTCTTGGTTCAATAAGTTATTATGTCTTAAAATCTACACATACTTTTTTAGGAGGAAAAATGTTTTTGTGGTTGTTTCATACTTTTTTCAGAGAAAAACCGGAGTGAGAACTTAATGATGTTATGTAAATAAACAAAATTACAGAACATGGTCTATAAAGAATCCAAACAATCACATTGAAGTTCTTTTGCATCATGTTTGTCAAAATATAATACAGTAGCTTCGCAATTGTGAATACTGCTGTATGGGAAACGCTGAAATATGTGAACAACTATATAAAAATATGATTAGTTGACATAATCGCGCGTCTACTATAAATCAGTCAGCTATCAATTGTTATTATATTATGATTGTGAGACTGTAAGCATGTATAATGACTGCTTACAGACTCACAGATAACATAAGACACGCTATAGAGATATGCACAGAATCTCACGTATAATTTGTATAAATGGCACGACCATTGCATTCTTCTTACAGTTAGTTCAGTGTAACATTGACAGAATAAATACTGCATCTCTTTCTTATTCCGGGAACTACATGCGCTCCAGTGAATTAGTAATCTTAGAGCGTGATCTACGAGAACTATACAACATAGTTCGGAGTTCGGATCGAATGGTTACCTTCTCACGAGTCCACGTGAATGACGCGAAGTTCCAACCATTGAATGTCGTCATTGTTCGTTGCGGTTTGATAGTGTATTTTGCCGTTGTCATTATTTATTATTATTATCATCGCTAAAAGAACAACAGATCGTTAGAACCACAGTTAGAAAAGTTACGCAATTTCTTTTCGCGATTCGTAGAGATTGCGTTTTCCCTAAATACGACCGCAGATGATAAAATGCAAACGCTATCGTTTTAAACAATTACGTGGTATTAGTCAACGGTTTAAAATTGAAGCGATCAGCTTTTTTCTGTATGAGATAACAATAGATTATTCATTTCCTGGTATTCTTTTGAGGATTTTTTATTCTAGATTTTCCATTTGCGACTCTTATATTAACAATGACGTTGCATTTGGAATGTTTAGTAAATGTAAGAGATTTGAAGGATTAAACAGACCTGCGAATGTTCATATATCGGAGGGCAGGTGTTAATATATCGAAAACCAGTTCGGGGAACATAACTACCTACGTGCATAATATGTGTATTGTATACGTACAGCCGTGACAGACTAAAAGTTATTCATCTGAAGCTAAAATCCGACGCGAGCTTTATTTAATGTTTTAATTATGTCAACAAAACAAAATCATTCCAGGAACCAGAATAAAGATGTAATTATTAAAAAAATCTCAACATTTTCTTTTATTTAGTATGGGAAAAATATAGGAATAAAGAAGTTTAGTGTCTTAATACAATATTTATGAGATTATCATGGATATGTCGTCTGTACACAAGGATAATGATGATGGCACAACTAAAATGTGTACTTTTTAAGGAGAAGCGAGTAAACATTTTATTGTTACCGCTGTGCTTATGCTGTTTTCTTGTTTACTGTTAGATTCTAATTCTGCTTTCAAATGAAAATATGTATTTATACGATTAATAGCCAATTCAATGTGAATTCCAAATAATCCAAACTGCATCACTTTTCTTGTGCATAGCCGATATTCCATTTCTTTTTGCGTTAATTACTAATAATTATAAATCCAATTGAATCCTTTTCGAAACAAAAATTAGAAATAAGTGATATCTTTAATAGAAGATTTTAATATAACATTATTTTATTAAAAAAAAATATTCTTAAATTTAATTCTAAAAAAACTTTTCCGAATAGCTGTCATATAACCTAACATCAGCATAGGTTGTAAAGGTTGATTATATATGCTAAAATATTTTTTTTTTCAATTATTAGACACGTTATATTGAAACGCTGAATTTAATAATCAAAACTAAATTAAAAAAAAACATCCTATTTTATCATTTTCCGGTGTTTTAAACGAATAATTTATTTTAATCTCAACCTCCTTCCTCGCTGTTGCAAATAAAAATTATTTAAAAAGCCATTCTACCCCTCCCCCTTCTTCCTCCCTGGTTATAAATAAAAAAAAAATTAAAAAAAGAATTATTTTAATCCAGGTTCATCCCTTCCTAGCGTTTTTTTTTAATATTTAATTATTTAAAATAATTACGACCAAGAAAATAGCGATTAAAAGAAAAAAAGATTTCAAATTAAAAAAATTAAAATATATTAAAATTAAAGAAGGAAAAATATTTAAAAAAAAATACAGCATCTTCACCGGATTCCCTTTTCTGGTAAAAATAAAAAATAATACAATAGTACAAAAAATTTATTCGCTCCTCTCTACTGACCCCCTCTTTCTAACGTAATAAATAATAATTTCATTATTTAAATTAAGAAAAAAAAATTTACCCCCTTTTTAATAATTCCCCTCTACTTTAAAAAAAAATACGTTCCTTCCCCATCGATAACTCAGCCCTGGCTGATAAAGCTTAAAAAATAAATATTTTTTTTTAATCACACGTCATCGGAATGTTGTTAAAATAATTTACTTGAATTAACTTGAGTGGGTGTTATTAAAAAAAAAATCATTTAAGAAAAAGTCGGGTCCATCTTTCTCTGTACCTCTGTTAAAAAAAAATATTAGTAAAAAACAATAATAAGCTCCATCCCCTTCTATCAACTACACCGTCTCTTGGTATAACAAAAAGAAAATCTCTTTACTTAAGCTGTTGTTAATAAATAAAATTTATTTAGAACAAATTAATACAACTCTTCACTGAACCTCACTCCTCTTGTAATAACAAAAATCCCCTTTACTTCTGCTGTTCTTAATAAATAAATTTATTTATTTAGACAAAAAAAAAATATGCCCCCTTCACTGATCTCTCCTCCTCGTAGTATAACAAAAGAACTCCCCTTTACTCATGCTATTCTTAATAAATAAATTTATTTATTTAGAAAAAAAAAAATATGCCACCTTCACTGATCTTCCCTCCTCTTAGTATAACAAGAGAACTCCCCTTTAACTCCTGCTGTTATTAATTAATAAATTTATTTAAAAAAAACAATTATACGGTCCCTTTAATGATCTTCTCTCCTCTTGGTATAATAAAGCAATTAATTTCTATAAATTAAAAAAAAACTATGAAGCAGTCAAAACAAGCCAGGCATATATAGCACCATTTATTTTTGATCAAATAAATTTTATTTATATTGTAAATTCATTTTAATCAAAAAAAAACGTCTTTTATTATTGATTTGATTAATAATATACATTTCAATTTAACGGTGAAGAACCCACTGGTTATACTGACACGTTTGGAAACGTACAGAAAATTTCACGGTAAGATTGCTTGATAACTTTCATCGTGTCGCAGCTGTACATTGTACAGCATTATACAAGCGAACGGCGTATTTTTTTCTGGAATTAAGAAGAAATATAACGGCCCTCACAAGTGCTTATAAGTACGCCTGAGTACGTATATACATGCATACACAACACAGGTATAAGAAATGCTTTCGACGGAATTGGAGCACGTGCTTGGCGGATAGCGCCAGTGTCGCAAGACAAGACGTTTCATTAGCAGAATAAATAAATTACCACGTTTCGGAGGCTTAATTATATCCTGATGAGACGGGTGTTTTTTCCTATTTGCGGTTGTTAGGATTTTATTTATATTAATCCGTATACATATATGCGTAAATTAAATCGATAAATTAACCGAGAGCCTTTATACGTACATACATAAGTGAAATGAATCCTATACATAATTCATTCGATCTATAAAGCTATTAATAACGTTTATTATGTGAGAAAAATCAATGAAGAAGAAAAAAAAAATACCAGTCCCAACATCATTAATTTATTCTTCTTTGATAGAACGAAATTTCTACATACATATATCTCATTATGTGGCTCCCTCATCATTAATATAATTATTCCGCTAGCTCTAGCATCGGGGCAAGACAGTCGCCTGTCGGTCGCTCGGCCGTCCATATCAACTCCTTGTCAATTTTAACGAGTCTATCGACGACCGTTAGCTCGCGACCGGAAAGGAATCGATTACAGTACATACATATAACAATTATTGCAATAGCGAGACGGCACACATAGATAAAACAGGCGCCTGCTGTCCTCACACATAACCACTATAAAGTATGTGCACTGTGCAACCGCTCATTGTGTCGTCACAGTGACGGCTGTGAATTTACAATATTGCACCAGAAAAATATATATGTACTATCTTCAAACTTCAAATATTTGTATAATAAGATTTGTTAAAAGAAATAAATAAAAATAACGTTGATCATTAACAAACAAATAGTTTTAAAGCGTATACAGAATTATGTACACTTCTCCAGGAAAAAATCGGGACACCAGCAATGAGAATATTAAAATTTCTTCGGTGTAAATACAGCTTTCGCAGGACATATTAACTTATTAATCCCATAAATCACTTATTTACGTGTATTATTGCGATCAAAGGTAGAGACTAGAAATGTAAATATGTATGGAGAGAAGAAGGTTTGGTCACAGTTTAAACAGTCAGGCCAATGGATGAGTTATCGGGGTGTAATTTTCTAAGTCTAACTTCAGTTCAAACAACAGCCTCCCAATATGGCAGTTTTTTTATTGTTTACAATGGGTACCTATATAAATTAGTTTACTCGTCCGTTTAATCTACATGATTTACTTGTTTTATTTATTTATTTCACGTATTTTATTAGCTTTAAATTATTCCTGCAGTTTTAAAAACAATTAATGAATCTTAATGATAAGGTGCATTGTGTAAAAGATAAGGTTAGTGGCCATAACATTTACATACTTAGGCATCACCTATGTAATAATAATAATAATATAATAATAATAATAATAATAATAATATAGATTTATTTCCATAACGCCATAGATTAGCGTAGAACATGTCATAAAATTACAAATAAAAACAATACAAAAAGCAAACCTATGGTAAGTGCAGTCATATAACATATACGTACATATAAATTATAACAAAAAACAGGTTAAATAAATTAATAAACTGGGAAAAATTATAGTTCTAGCGCTTTTTTAACAAAGTCTGTTACATATAAAAACATTCTTTTAACAGGTAGTTCTTAAGATAGTTCTTAAATGATGAACGGCCTGTTCCCTAATTTTAACTGGTATAGATGATTAAAAACCCTAATACAATTGCCACACCGCCTTGTCTTTGTATTTTAGTTAAACTGGTTGTGGAGGTTAAACAACCGGTGTTATTTACCTCGAGTACGTTTTTGAGCATGAGCAGGTTCAGTATTTTTTAAAAAAGCTATTATAATTTTTTTTAACACATTACAGCTGACTCCAAAATGTACAAAGATGTAAGGGTAAGTAATTTATAGTTTTTAAATATTAACTTACAAGAGTCTCTATTTTGTAGTTGAAACACTGCCCTTACGCAAGCCTTCTGGAGTATAAATACTCTATGAACGTTCACAGCACCACCCCAAAAAACAACACCATATTGATTGTTTCATGATAATGTCATGTAAATAAAAGTTATAAAAGTAACCCCATTTTTTTTTTAAATGTATCCTATTAAAATCAATAAAACTGTTTTTTTTACCATTTCTTTCAATAAAATTTGCATTGAAACAAAATTTTTACATAATTCACATTTTTAAATGTTATTTTCAATTTGATTGCAAAATAATTTTGAGAAAAAAAATCATTGTAATTAACATAATTAATTAAACATTAATTAACATTATTACTAAATAATAATCCCATTTGGCTTGCTATTTATGCTAATATGTTCGGTTACTGGAATGAAATAGGAGAAGCGCCATCTATGTGACAGTTTCTGTAATATATATATAAGTGATTAACGTATTTGCTGTACTCTATAGAGAGAAAACTACTACAAAATAGATATGATGCTACAGTCGTACAGATATTCTTCAATTTCCACAACTCAAAACGTAATTTTATTTAATGCTTCAGATTCGTTTATTTAATCTAAAACCCTATCTAAATTTACCATTAAAATTTTTCATTCAGCTGTGATTTATGGTTACGTAAAAATGAATTAATATTGTTTCAACACTTTCTATGTATTAAAACAACGCAAATTTATAAGTTTGAGTTAAGGTTGCACTTTATTTCAAAAGAACATAAGTAAGGTGCGCTTCAAAATATCGTTATCCACAAACAAAATTGTAACGCCCCAACAATACGATCTTTAGTCAAACACACAATAGCGGATTTCTTTAACATTACTTTAATTTGGGCTAACATAAAAATGGTAACACAAAATTTTATGTTGGATTAAACCAACCATTTTTTCTCATTGTATCTATTTTGTAAAATATATAAAATAGGTCCACTTGTAGATCACCGTATATGAATCTTTTTTAAAGCAAAAAAAAAAAGAAAAACATGAGAAGGAACTAAATCACACGTGCACCTGTTGACGATAATACCCAAGTCGGCTCATGCCATCCATCCACTCCCTTTCCTATACATATACATATTACACCAATTTTGCCAGGCAACCGAGCAACTGTTTTACCAACTCACTACACAGCACACATCTGTCGCAGTTGTCCATGATTTTATAAGTAATTTAAGTGCCCGTGGAAGGACCGGGGCAGCTGCCCCGCTTTTTTTCTTCCTTCCTATACCCGAGACAGAGGATCGCAAGGTGTAACCGCGTATTACTTACAAGACTATCGCGATCTGCCAGGTGTACAGTTTGATTTAATTAGTAGTATTGAGGCTCACGTTAACATAATGTGTTAAAAGTTGAATACTTTGGCTTTAAGAAAGCTGTTGATGGCTGCTTGACATGTACAGGGTGTCACATCCAACACTGGGTCTTTGATTACAGCTCTATTTTTGATTTTAGGAAAAAGTATTTTATACAAGTTTTACAGAATGTTGCATAACCTAAAAAATACTTTTGACTATACAGGCTGCTCCAAAAGTACTTTGTTAATATAAATTGCTAGTATATACGACCACTTTAAAAACAAATTTTAAAAACTAAACTTTAAATACTCTTTGTAATCGAAGTATTGACTTTAATTTACTTCTTCAAATAATTATTTATATAAGAACACGTTTTAAGTATTGGCAAATTATACCATCAGACAACCTGCGAATAATCGATGGCTAAAATAGACAATAAAAGAATAAAATAAAGGTATATGTATATACCTACAGTCGTTACGAAAGCTAATTCCCTTGATGTTATGCGACAAATGTGCCGTAACGTTTTCGACCCGAGATTTAGGTACATATATTCGCAAAATTTTAGTTTATAGTTTCCGCCGATGAATTCATTAAAAAAATAATTCTTAGAATCTGCACCTGCGCAATCGCTGGTAGATTAAAGGAGGTGTATCTTTCCTTATGTTTCTTTATTTCTTATTGCAACGATACGATCGATGCAACTAGATATATTAACACAACATTATGAACTTCTGAAAAATCTGCTTAAAAAACTAGAAACAGTTATTATTTTCATCCATTATTGAGGTATCTATTTTCAAAGTGTAGTGTTATTTGTGGGTTTTAGAACACAAGCAAAAACTTTTATGAAGAATAAATTTTTTTGAGAGATCAGTAAGTAGAAACTAAAAAAGTGTTTCCTCTTGTCCGGCAACACACTGTATATACTTAGAAATGTGTTGTTGTCAGGCAAAAATAATTTATAAGGTCAACTTGTACAATTTATTATAAAAAAAAAAGAAAAATAAGTTAGTTCTTGATTGAAGATTGCTTGTTGCTAAGAACCAAGGAAATGAGACAAGAAAAATGCATTCATATAGAAACTTGACCGTTTCTCAAACCTCACCGATATCTCAAGAAAAAAAAAAGAAACAAAGTTAAATAAAGGTAAAAAAGGTCAAACAAGAAAGAAAAATAGTATTCCGGTAATATCAAAAATTTCTGTATAATAATAATCTTTATTCATCTCGTAAAACATTTTTAACAAATATGTGAGATAAGTCATCAGTTAGTGCAATTACATAACATACAATATAATAAGAGAAGGGACTACAAACATTAAAATACTCATCTATAGAGTATATAAATACTCTTGGAGAAGGAATGGCTTACTATTTCTGGATTTAATATCTTGAGGTAGAGCGTTGAAAATGTTTAAACCCAAAATTCGTGGTGACTAAGTCGGAATTAAACTGTGGTATATGAAAATCAGATTTCAATTCAGTATTACGATAGTGAACGTCACTATTACATAAAAAATCGTTTTTGTTTCCGAATATTAAAATTATCAGTTCGTATATAAATATTGCTGATAATGGTAAAATATCCCACTTCTTAATTAGGGTTCTACATGACTGCGTACTATCTATTGCTGCCATACTTCGTATGAGGCGCTTCTGTGCTGCAAATACGCGCTGGACTATGCGATGATATCACTGCGTAGCCTTTCACGGCCGGTGTAACTATAACTAACAGCTTCTTGCGGGTTTCGCCGTGTGTCAAAACTTTCGCTCGACGTTTCGCTGTTCATACTGACAGCTCTTCAGGATAACTGAACTGATTCTCCATGGTCCGACATTCTTTCTTATATACGCCCTGGTGCATCCACCGTGTAGTTTCCGCTCATTGACCGTGACGGTTCGTAGTAGGCTCTTCCACGTGTTGCTAAGGTGGTACCCTTCTTCTGTGTTAACGGTTTTATTCTTCTCTATTTCTATGGTTCCCTGATGAGTCTTTTCCGTATTCTTGGTGGTAGTTATTACTTTACATTCTTGAAATCCATTTTGTGTCCGTGTCGTGCATGTGTTCTGCCACCGCTGATTGATCGGTCCTTCTTAATCTTGCGTCCCTCTCATGTTCTTTTATTCTTATGTCGATGGCTCTTCCTGTTGTCCGACGTAGCACTGTCCGCATGGCATGTTATCTTGTAGATACTTCTGTGCGCCGCTTGGGTATCTTATCTTTGCGGTCGGTAGATACTGCTGGATCGACGTTGCAGTCCCGAAGCGTACTTGTACGTTACGTTTCTTCAAAATCGGCCTACTTTTTCGGTGACTCCTGCTATGTAAGGTAAACACGCCATCCCTCTTCGTGGTTCTGTAGTTGTCTCCAGTGTCGTCTTCTTCTTAGTGGCTCTCCTTATGTCGATGTCAGTGTAACCATTCTTCTTTAGTGCTTTCTCCAAATGTATCTTTCCACGGTAGATGTTGTTCGTCACTGATGGTTTCGGCTCTGGATAGCAATGTTTGTATTAATGTCTTCTTCTGCATCGGATGATGATGAGATCTTGCATGCAGATATCTATCGGTGTGCGTCTTCTTTCTAAATACTGCGTGCTGTAGCATTCCCTCTTTTGTTTCTTACCATAACATCAGAAAGGGAGATTTCCTTTTGTTTCTTTCTCCATGGTAAACTTTATGGCTGGGTGCTGCGAGTTTATGTGTTCCAAGAACTGTTGTAGTTTTTCTTCTCCGTTTGCCATATTACAAAAGTATCGTCGACATATCGCAGCCAACACTTGGGTTCATATCGCTGGAACTTAGGGCTTCTTCTTCAAATGCTTCCATAAACAAGTTGGCTATACTGGGATAAAGGGTTCCCATTGCTGTTCCGTTTTCTGCTCGTAGTATTTTCCTTCATACAAAAAGTATGTCGTGATAAGCACAGTTTACTAATTCAATGACGTCTTCTTGTAGTCCAAGTTCTGGAAGTAAGGCCAGTGCGTCCTCCGTGCGAAACTTCACGGTTGGATGCACCAGGGGCGTATATAAGATGAATGTCGGACCATGGAGAATCAGTTCAGTTATCCTGAAGAAGCTGTCAGTATGAACAGCGAAACGTCGAGCGAAGGTTTTAACACACGGCGAAACCCACAAGAAGCTGTTAGTTATATGCGATGATATCTCCAGAAATGCTACTCCAGAGGACAATCTACTATGTATATTCGCATAACAAAATGATAAAAAACATTATTAAACACATATTAAAATCGATTATAGTTTTTAAATTACGCACTAGATAACACAATGAGTTAAGTTTAATTATTAAATTATTACAGTGAGTATTTTATGATAATGTATCGTCAGAGGTATTCCCAAAAACTCCAATTTTTGGACGCGTTCTATTTTATTATCTTGTGAAGAAAAAAAAAAAAAACATGACTATTAAATATCGGTTTATTGTGCATATTATGAAAAATCGTTTTCTCTTCATTTAAAAATAAAGAACATTGAGAAAAAAACTACTTGCATTTCTTTTAATGGTAAATTAGCACTATTCTCACTTATATTGGTATCCGGATGAGACACAACTAAGCTGGTGTCATCAGCATACATTACTAAATTAAAATCTTTCAGATAGTAAGTTATATACGATTAATAAATATCAGAAACAAAACAGGTCCCAAAACACTGCCTTGAGGAGCGCCCTGATTAACCAGTATGCTCGTTGATTTTATAAAATTGACTTTACCATACACTTTATGTTTAATATTAGTAAATTGAGACGTTTCTTCTAAATAACTTTCAAACCATTTCGTGATAACTCAACGTATGCCACAACACTCCAGTTTAGCAATAAAATTTTATGTACAACTTCATTTTTATCATACGCCATGGCATACATACTAGAGGAAATAACTATGATGTCGTTTGTGAGCTGATTGTTTACAGTAATTTCAGATATAATATTATGTACAGATAAAATTAAATTAAAAGATATTAACACAACATTATGAACTTTGAAAAAAAAAATCTGCTTAAAAAATTACAAAAAGCTACTATTTCACCCGTTATTATACATTTATTTTCAAAATCTAGTATTATTTGTGGGTTTTAGAACAAGGAAAACCTTTTATGAAGAATAATTTTTTTTGAGAAATCAAAAAAGTGTTTTCTCTTGTGACCCCTATATCCGACAACACACTGTATACCATAATTAGAAATGTGTTATCAAAAAATATATATAACGTCAATTTATATACAATTTAAACCAATTAACGAGCGAAGTATCAGAAACGAATCATTAAGAGAATGTTTTTTTTTGATTACTTCTTTTTTAAATAATTTTTGTGGAGTGAAATTTACTTATTTAAGTATAAGTACAAAAACAGGACTAGCCCAAGAACATTGTACTCTTAAGACATAAGCAAAAAAAAAGAGATGTATGCAAATGCTAAGTGCAAAAATTAACAATTGATTACATATATATTTGTACAAAGAAAAAGTGATAACAAGAACAAAAAAAAAAATTATAAGACTGGCAATAACAAATTATATCAGAGAAAAGAGGGAACAAACAAGACCTTTTTTAAATACGGCCGGAGGGCCATAAAAGATATGGAGATCATTATTGAATTTAAGATTATCATTATACAATCGCATTAATCTGTTAATAGGGGACTTCTGGAATGCAAATGTGCCACACAAAGGACTATGGAATAATATATCACCTAATTGATTTTAAATTAGTTTAAATTCATATATAATAAAGTACTATTAAGGAAGGAGCCATTATTTTTCATGCAAACAATGAAAATTATTAATATTACTATTATGATTCTGTATTTTTCTCTTAATTTTATGGTAAATAAAGCATACATAT
The DNA here is from genome assembly GCA_004143645.1 of Protaetia brevitarsis. Lineage (NCBI taxonomy): Eukaryota > Metazoa > Arthropoda > Insecta > Coleoptera > Scarabaeidae > Protaetia > Protaetia brevitarsis. The sequence continues at coordinate 1,512,903 of RXPK01000089.1, read as the reverse complement.
AATTTTGTTAATAAAACTTTAATTATTTTCGAGCTTGGCCATTAACGGGTTAAAGTACTTTGTTAATTTAAGGTCACTTGAAAATGTTGCTAACGAACGTAGTAAGAAAAATTAAAATACATTCATTCGTTTCTCTAACTCCACCGATATCTCAAGAAATAAACAATAAACTACATTAAATAAAGTAAAAAAAAAGTTGAGCAAGAAGGAAAAAGATACTACATATTATATTAAAGTTTGCTGTATAATCGAGGAGTAAGTATTAATATTTTGGGTAGCGACTGTATTTGTACTACATTTTCTTCTCGTTTATCTGCTCCGACTGCTCATATAAACGTTGCTTACAGTCAGTGAACGAGACATTCCTTCTCGGGAGAATGCTAACTTAATTACTCCGGCGCCACTGTCAAAAATAAGAACACGTGGTGAGCGTGTATAATGAAAACAACAGTAGCGCTATTCACTTTATGTGAATGGCGGCACTTTATTAGATTATGCAATGGATTTCCGTGTATATATATATAAATACAGTAAAATTTTCAATAAAGAATACCAATTTCCAGGAGCTTGAGGCAGGAATAAGTATTTTGTGACACGACAGAGACTCGATTTGATTCCGTGCAATCCATCCGTCGCTATGAGGATATACGCGATAGATCAATAAAGATTATTATCATTTTTATTAGACGTATATACGGGCTGTTCGTGTGTTGTCGTTCGGTATGTGTACCACTTATCGCTTTCCTAATTAAATATTGTCGTCCCTGATAAATGTTGAATTAATTCGTGCTGTGAGCGCGTTAGCCTCTTGCGTGGAATTTAGAACGTATCACATAGTTTTAAATCTTATCGACTGGCAATATAATATACTTACGTATACAGTGGGAGCTATACAATGTTTTCCTTGTGTTATAATGTTATAATTCTCTTTAAATAAAATAAGAATATTTCTTGTTTGTGCCACATTTATTTTAATTTAAGACTGATGTTTTATTGCTTGTTTTGGTACTTATAAGCGCAATATGCGCCTTATAATGTGTATATGATTATCTCCTATTATTTGCATTTTTTTTTGATATACCATTTTGTACTACACGTTGATTTTTCTTAAATAACACTCAAAGAAGAGAAGAAAATACAAGCGCAACAAAAAAACGTCAAATTCATACAAAATTATATGGCGTAAAGCGCTTTGCATCTAACATTTTTATTAAGGGTTGAAGGGGGCAGTTTTAAGCAAAAATTAAAAACGCTATTAAACAAATTTCTTTATCTTATATCACTTCTAACGCCATAACGTCGTACCAGTAAAAAGTTGAGATTTGGAGTAATGTATTAATGAACATTAAAAATATTTTGGTAAAATTCCTGTACGATCTTGGGGCAATTTTGTAATTTTTCGAAGGTGTTTTCATGCAAGCTGGAATATTCATATTAGTAAAATTTCGAAATGTGGATAACTTTCCAAGATTTTTTTTCATGTAGTCTAGAATACTCACAAGTAGAATTTCTAAAGTAGTGCTAATTACCATAGAAGTTTTATTTGTTTAACAGTAAAATTACAAAGAAAAGTTCAATGTTTCTGATTTTTTTTTTCCTAATAAATAGGAAAATATCGTTAAAATGAAAATGCCTGTCAGAGTATATTTAATTAGAATTTAATGCATAAAAGACGAACAAAATATGAAAAAGATTCTAATGCTTACCCAAAACCACTGCACGTCAGTTACCCTGCCCTTGCCTGTCCACATTGGCGGTTAATTCGTAAAAATCAAAGGCCACCGTAGGTATGCAATCGGGCAACTGTCGTGATAACAGCTCCTAAGAAATATTCATCTGATGGCAAGTAAGTAATAGATAAATATTTGATAACTATGTCTGCCATGTAGAAAACTTATATCGAGTATCGAAAGTTTGTGTAGTGAAATAGGAGAAGCGCCATCTTCAGGGCAATTTCTCTACTTGTAGAATATGTTTAACGTATTTGCTACTATAGACCAGAAAACTTTGCTATTATATGTTTAGAACATCGTGACGTGATGATTTACAGTTTTTTAATACAATTTTGGCGTAAATCTACTACTACTTTATCTATAACTGTACCGACTTTGTATAAAACAAATAGTTTCTTTAAGAAAATCGTAAGTACTTGATATCATATATCAAAAACAACTTTTTTTGCTGTTAAGGTAATTTATTTGAATAAAAGATATTATTTTTAACTGTAATTTTACAAATTGTAAGAAATGATAAGTTTTTCCGGAGAAATATTAATATTTTTCTTAGTAATATTACAATGTCAAAGATTTTTTTTCTAAAAAAAAAAACAGAATTTTCCATTAATATTCACGTAAAATATTTTGTACATTTACCCCCATTGAATGCGCACAATTAGCAAAAAAAAGTGATTTTTACCAAGTAAAATTACCTAAATTTTTTAGTGTGTGGGTGAGATGTTAGCTGATAATACTGAATTAATTCCAACGGGCATTCAAGTTGTTTCGGATATTCCATATTCAAATTGTAACAGAGTGCGCAACAGACTTTAAAGCGTTAAAAGAACAACAAACGGATTTTCTAATATATTAGGTAAATTAATACCATCTACTAATTATCAGTGTAACAGTTCTAAAATAACAAGAAAACAGAACCATGTGTGATCGAACATCATCAGGCTACCTCGTAAGTTGTAGGTGAGGCCCGGGGAAAGGAGGAGGTGGATACACGATGACGCTGTGATGACGCGCCTCACGATCATTCTCGAGTCAAGAAATGTTCCACTGGCGCACTATAGATGACACCACCAGCATTTTCTATTGTTGTACGTTTGTAGTGGTAATATTTCCATAAGAGAATACTGCGGTGCCATCTATAGTACGCCAGTGGAACATTTCTTTGACTATATAATATAATATTTGGTATTGAGGTATTCTGTTATATATAAAAGAACATTGAAATATATTTGCAAGACACGTTCTTGTTGGCAACATTAATTGAAAATTTTCTAAATTAAATTTTTGTAAAAAAAAATTATATTTAAACTTAAAACAAACAAAAAAATCACTGAAAAGAGAGAAGTTAAATCTGAAGGACGCAAATTTGCCAAGAAAAAAAGAAGAAAAAAAAAACAGTACATAAATCTGTATTTCTAAGTTTTTAGTTTTCTTTTAAATTAATATTATTTTGTTGGCTTAATTTACTTATGTTTATTATTATATAATAATAAGAAAATGTTTTTTTTTATTAGGAAGAATAAATATTTAGTTTGATAATATATAATCCTTATCTTTTTACCAGCTTACTTTACCTTTTCTTAGTTTCTAATTAATGTTATGCTCTATATATGTGTGTAGTTCTAAGTTTTATGTTATTATTTATATAATATTTTTACTTGATTTACTTATATTTATTATTACATAATAGCAGAAATTCGTTTTTCGTTTGGGAGTACAAATCGCCATTTGTTTTTACATATATGCACCACTTTACTTATTAAAAACATGCATACATGATGACGCGTTCGCGCTCTTTCTCTTGATTGGCTGAAAAGTTACGAGGTAACCTTGTATATATGGAGCTTGATTTCTGCGTACCTCTGACTTGAACCAGAAGATTCTAAGTTAGCGCATGCGCGCCTTGTTTATTTCCTTATCACTTGGAAATTACTATAGCTGCTTTCTATTTGCCGGTTGATTCACCAGTGTGGCAAATTTAGCGGATTTCCCGCTAGTTCTAGCTTGATTACCACTGCATTTGGCGGTAGAATTGCACGTTTAGCTGCTGGCGAACTTTTTAGCCAAAAACTAGCAAAACCAGCTTAATTTCTAGTGGATTTTTGTAATAATATACATTATACCAAAATGTTGATATGGATTATAACATTTAACATTGTCATATAATGATTTAATACACTGGTAAATTTTTGCAATGACTAATAACTACTAACAACAAACCAATGTTGAATGCACTTGCAAGTCGATCAAAGTTCGTTCGAATTCATTTGAATTTAGCGCCTATTTTGTCTAAAATCAATTCAACTAAATTCGAGATTTGAAATCAGGGAAACATGTTCTTTCCATTAATGTATACATATATAAATCACCAAATCAGTAAGATTCATTTGGAACTACTGCCATATTCATTGTAAGTATATATCAAAAATTAAGTGATTGTGTTTCCCAAACAATCTTTTTTCCAATTAGCATGGGAAAGTCAGTACAAACAAAAGTTAGTAGGAACGGAGTTCAAACTGGTTCAAATATTTGACGGATTTTTTTTCAAATCTGGCGGAAGAATTTCAAGCGCCGTCTAACGGATTAAATTTTTATATGTTGGCAATACTATCTCACTCACAGTGTTGTGCGTTAAGTTACGAACTGCTCACGTCAAACGCATTTTCTCGCCAAGTTACATCATTCGTAGTAAGTAACTCGTAGCTTAACGCACAAAACTGAAGTGAGGTAAGCTAAACGGTAAATGGAAAGCAGCTGATATCTATATATTTATGACTCTAATTTCCCAAATTGTAAGAAAGTGTTTCCTAAGAGATATTAATATTTTTCTTATACTATGAAATTCAAAATGATTGTCGTGAGAAAAAACTGTTTTCCGGAAAAATTTACCTATACTTATTACCAATTTAATGAGCGAAGTTAGCTACATACAAATTTCATACATTAAATGAATTCTCTTGACATTTAGCGACATTGGCGTTCGTGTTGTAGTATCTTTCGATTATTTATCTTATAATTTTTTTCATATCGTTTATATTTACATCAAATATCATCAACAATAGTATTTCTGAATACTGTAAGAAAATAAGGAATTTATCTGTGGTAATCAGCTCAACAAACAGGTAAAAAAAAATATTAACATTAAGTGAAATAGTTTATTACATTTTATAATTTTATAGGCTCATCATACACTTCAGCGCAATGAGCTGTCAAAAGAATGTTACATTTTCATCCCTATAAAGTTTCTACGGTACAGGAATTATTACCATTAGATCACGATAGGCGATTGGAATATTGTCATTGGTTAATAACAATTTCAGGGACGATGACTTGCTAAACAAAATTTTTTCGATGATGCCTGGTTTTATCTAACAGCCTATATCAATTCACAAAACTATCGTATCTGGTCTGCAGAAAATCCACACGAATTTCGAGAAATGTAATTGCATCCCGTAAAAGTTGGAATTTGGTTAGCTATGTCCAGGCAACGAATAATAGGGCCAATTTTCTTCGAGGAAACTGTAACAGCCAACGTTACCACACGATGTGGATTGTTTATTGTAGATTTACAAGAAAATGAGCTTGAAGCAGGTTATTTTCAGCACAATAATGCTCCAGCACATACTGCTCGACAACCGCCAATATCTTCAACAGTTTTTTGCTGACAGGGTCGTTAGAATACAAAGATGGCCACCAAGATCGCCTGATCTAACCCCATTAGATTACTTCATGTTCGGCTATCTAAAAAATAGGATTTATAGAAACCACATGCATACCATAGAGGAACTGAGAGCTGCAGTTTTGTCACTTAATAATTATACTAATTGTATGTTATAATTTAAAGTAATAAATAAATTTAGTTAAACACCAGTTAGTACTGAATTGTAAAATCATAATTTAGTAAAGTTAAATTAATTACATTTCATTTTTACAATCAGAAACACCAATCCATAGTCGTTTATATAATGCGAGTTCAAATATAGGTTACGTTTTCCTTATTTATGACAGATGCGTTTACTTTCTTGTGTTCCAACACTGACTTAGTTCAAACCTTCGCCCTGTAACTATCTATAGGAGCGGAATTGACAATCTTTTTGAATCTCATAGTATAATGTTTTTTTTCTCAGAAAAAAAAATTCTCGTTAATATTCACGTGAAATACTTGCATATTATGGGAAAACTCCGACATTTTCCTTAAGTTTCATTCATTCAGTGCGAAAAATTATCAAAAAGAAAGTGATTTTTACCAAGAAAAATTACCTAATTTTTTTTTAGTGTGTATCGATTTTGGGAAATCTGTCGCAATACGCGTATCTATAGACACATAATGTATGTATAAGTTTACTTGTAAGTCCGTGCGCCCACCACCTACCTATTCCCGTGGTATACGTCGAGATTTCGAAACGTCATTTGTAAAGTTTAAATAATGGCAGTATAAATATAAATCGTGTACCAACGGATTACGACACGTAAACACACAGTCGCTATGGTAACCAAATAAAACGACGTTAGCCGCTTAGAGAAGACATTGTACATACATACACAGATAGATAGATAGGATGATACTTTAACCGAATGCCATTCACGTGTTTATAAATGCGGTACGTTTGAGCAATTTTTTCCTTATACTTACACGTTACATGCATATCTATACGATACAGTTTATTTTATAATAATATCTATTTACGATGATGGTACATACATATACATATTGCGATGGTCACGCAGCGCATAATAACGCGCACACACAGGCGAAAGAAATGAAAAAAAAAAAGCGCGTACAAGACCGCGAGTACCGCAAAGGTCATAAAAATGATACATGTGCGGGCCAGCGTACATAACAGTGGTGCAGCTGTTGACCATAAACTCGGGGTCCGCGCAAAGATGATACACACAAACACACACAGAGCCGCATGTCTTTTAAATATATGTTCGTATTGAGATACATCCACTGCTTATTTGTTTGTGTTTCCGCACCGTAATAACTAATAAGCGTCTCGAATGCGATTTATAAGTCATTAGGAAGCGGCCAGATCACATCGAACACATGTATAACATACGACACAGTGTTGACAGATAGTCCCCACGCGTTGGAAAAGAATTTACAAGGATTTCTTCGGGAGTTCTGTCTAGAGAACAAAAGGAGAGTTATCTTTGAATGAGTATAATATACAGCGTGTCCAACCGAACTGGGTTATTAGATTGTTTTTTTGAACTTGACTTAATTTCTTGAACATCACTAGCAGCGAAAGAAAAATAAAGTTGTGTGTTATCAGCATATTCTTAGATGATAAGAGCAATGTAGTAAACACTTAATAATGTTAGAAGAATAAATACAATAGAGCAGCGGCCCAAGCACACTGCCTTGAGGCACGCCAGATACTATGAGTCGAGACTCTGACAACTGGTTATTTAAACGTATTCTCTGACAGCGTCCGGATATATAGCATTTTAAAAAGTTTACCGTTTCTTGACTGAAGCCGACGTAGTGCAAGATAGATAACAATAGCGAATGGTTGAGAGTGTCAATGCTTTACTGTAATCCAATCCAAAATCCAATAAGATTAATACCGTAACCTCACAGAAGCACAACCATAGCCCAAACGAAATCCCGATTAATGGCTAGGTAAAATATCATTATTTTCCAAAAACATGCGTATTTGACGGTCAATTATTTTTTTTTTCTAAAATTTTAGATAACAGGGGTAAGATGAAAACCGGTCGCGAATCACTAACATTTGATGGGTATCTGTTAATGGCACAACGATACCGCCCTTCCAACAATCAGGAAAAACATTCTCCAAAAGACATGTATTAATGAGATGAGTAATAATTGATAATAAAAAAAGGACAACATAACATTAATATCTTAAGGGAGATGCGATCAGATCCTGCGGATTGTGATTTAATGGAAAATTATAATGATTTAATTACATCAACTGATACTAGTGTAAAAGAGAACTGAATGTTAACAAGGACATTATCACTGCAAAAGTATGTAAAGTAAACGATATTAATATTTTTTGGCCTTCTATAAAACTGCAGCATTCTAAAATTTAACTTGTTCCACATATATTAATAGTTTAATTATTATTATTTTGTCAAAACGCAAAATAAAGTTTCAAATGCGTATATTATGTTTTTTCTTTTTTCTTGAGGTAGCGGCTTTTTTAAAAATGAATTAATTTTTTTTACTAATTAAAACATTCTTTTTTGACGTTTCGACAAGTTTTTTTTTATTATTGTCTTCTTCAGAAATTATTTACTACAATTCAATTTTTTATCTATTAATTAATAACAGTTTAAATTATTAAAATTTTAAATTCTATAGATGAGTTTATACTTATACACATTTAAAGACAACACAAAACATTTTAAAAATTACTTTAAAATTTACATTTTTCTAAACATTACTAACAATATTGTCATGTACAATATTAACTATGTAATAATAATAATATATAATGATATATGCTTTTATTGTGATTCCTTGGTAGCTTTACATTGAAATAAAAAAAATCTTCTAATTTTTCATGGCACCATAACTTTTCGATTTTTTCATCCAGGTACTGGCAGCCTGATATGCAGTTTGTCCATATGTTTTGTAGATCATTGCATATAAGGAACTTCTGTGATTACTGTTGACCATTTTTCACTCAGATCGAATTGTTTTGAACGTCCAAAAAGATGTTTTAATTGGTAAAAAAATGTAATTCATTTCTAAAAAAGCCGCTACCTCAAGAAAAAAGAAAAAAACATAATTTTACATTATCGGCTAAGAACAATTCCATCATTACCAGATACATATACCAAAAAAAAAGCGAAGAATTCTATATGTATCAAGGATTTTATGAACATCAAAGCATTTTAGATAATATGTATAGATAATTTATAAATCAAGATACAAACTTAAGATATCGATGTGTAGATTGACATCTTAAGTTTGAACAACATTGTGACTCGCTTGACCACAAACTTTGTTCAGCAATATATACTCTTTGAAATTATTCTAGTTATAATGGGAGTTGCACCCAAAGATTCGTGTCGTTCTTTGTTTGGTGCCCTCGGTATTTTGCCATTGGCTGGTCTATTTATTTATTAAGTCTTAATGTTTGCTAAAAATCGTGATATATTTAACGGTATGATGACCCGGAGCTGCTATAATTTAAGTATTCCAGCTCATAAAACCAAATTTTATGAATCTAGCCCTACTTATCAAGCCACTATTATATACAATCAAATGCCAGAATATATCAAATCGCTCCCTTCAAAAACTCAATTTAAAAGAGAACTTAAGAAATATTTACTGGCACACACATACTACACTGTGGAGGAATATTTTTGACATATCATTAGTGTTGATTTCATATAGCTGCTTATTTTGTATTTTTATATTTGTTTATTAATGGACTTCTCCTACTGACAATGTCAATGTTTTCTTAGAAAACCACGGCAATAAAGTATTATTATTATTATTATTATTATTATTATTATTATTATTATACTAACACTTCTGGTTAGATCAGAGGTGACAACAATTAATTATAACTATGACGAAAAAAAAAATTATTAATACTTCTAACTTCAAATTTTCCTACTGCAAATATTTTAAAAGTAATAGCGGACAACCAGTTATGAAAAAACAGACTGTATATATCCCTTACCTTTCCGAACATACGTAGCTTAAACATCCGTAATTCCTATAGCCGGTATAATAATTCAATCATGAAACCTTCAATGGCTTAAATTAACAAAAACGCAAAAGCAACTTCGCCCCCTTAGATTTTAAGCACACCATTCGTTATTCGGGATTTTTAAAAATCCCGCCAATCCAGGCAGGCGGCACACAACCTCTCTCGCAGTTCATTTGTTTCGCGAAAGGATTCACGCGTAGCACTATCTATACCCGGAAGCGTCCGACCGATTAACCTCCGTCCACGAGGCACCGTCATCATCGCGACAATTAAGGGGCTTAACGCCTACGGTACATCGGCTATTTTCCCCGAAAAAAAATGAAGGAAGAACAACACGAGGGTTGGGAAATCGCTTTACCGTCGCACGCACACACAAGCATCAGACACCGGTTCAACCCTTTCCCATCGTCGCGCGCTGTACCGTAACTGGCGGCGCGGCCAAGGGTATATGGTAGGCACACAAATTTCCGCATGTGACGTCACACGGCTACCCCGGGAAATCATTTGCTGCAGGATAATGGTTCCGCTTCGGCCGTTCCAGGAGTGGTCGGCGCTGCGACTTCGTTCGCCCACGCGCACGACCACGTGAACACGCTGCTCTACGGTGGACCTACCTAGAGATACGGTGGTGTGTGTTTGTGTGCGTATATTATATAGTATATTTCATATTAGGTTTTAGGTATATTTACCGTGTGGATAGATACGGGGTTAGTGTACGAAGTACCGAAACACACTGATCGATTTTATCTGTGGTTTGCGTAAGGGGATTTCTTGTAAATTCAGCATAGATTTCGGAATTACTGACGGGTGTGTATAAATTACGAGAAAACTTTAGTTGTAATAAAATGAATGATGGGACAAAAGGCAGAGTAGGATTTGGCATGTAAATAACTTGTTTGCTTGTTGCCGTGGAAATGCGATCGTTTCATTTATGGATTTTATTTAAAGTTTATTGTTTGATTTAATTAAGAATTAACGCCATCTAGCAGCGAAGTTTCGTATTTCTTGCTCGTTCCACGACGTTGCATTTTCCTGTTTCCGTCCTCTTGCTAAGCAAGAGAGACGCAGAGGCTTCTTACAACATCAGACACGCGCTGTCAAGTTGCTCCGTTGAAATTTTATTAGTTACAACGTTGTTGTGGGATATTGTCACGTGAGGAACCTCCAATTTCGAGTGCATTTTCTGTTTTACCTGGGGCCGCTAGGAGAAATGTTTATTGCATCGATATTTTCCTGAAAAGGGTTTTACAAACAGTAGCGTTAAGCCGGCATTCATTTTCATTCATTCAAGTTAAGGTTGGCACTTGATGTCCGGGCAGTTGAGCAAGGTGCTCATTTTACCATGCCGTGAATCCGGAAAAAAAGTGAGGTTAGATGACATGATATCCAAAATAGTAGTTCATTTAAAAAAGTTGCTTACAATTCAATTCTGAGACTGTATGCATATTTTTGTAAACATATTAAAAAAAAATAATAAAAATCACGATTTTTCCAAATATTGTTTAACTAAATTACAGTTGTTTCCTTTATTTTAGTTTTTAGCAGCTTAACTGTAGTGATATTTCTAAATCTGATTGATACTCAGACAGTTTTGTCAATTTCTCAAAAGTTCCATATGTAATCTAATGGGCCGTTTTAGTAATGTCAGTTGACCTGCTGCGATTTGACACCGTTAGACTATTTTTTGGGGGATGCCGTTAAAGATCGATGTTACGCCGATAATTCAGAAACGATGCAGGCACTTAAACAGAATATTTTTCGCGCTATTGCCGAAATATGAGCGGAAACGAACGGAAATGTGTTTTGGCAGGATGGGCTATTGCATGGCCAGCCGTGGCAGAAGCCATTTGAATGAAGTTATATAATGGAGGTTTACTCTTTCAAATAAAGCGAAAATAACTGAAATATATTGAAGGGAGCTTTTTATATACCATTTTTAAAAAGAAACCACTAGTACATGCATTAGTGCTGCGGAAATCGTCAGATATCACAAACCGTTTAATCGTTTTTTTTTCTAAAACCGGTTTCAGTAAAACCAATTAATCGATTTTCAGTAAAAATCGGTTTTGAAAACCACTTTTGAAATTTCGGTTTTTAAAATCGATTTTTAAAACCGGTTTTAAAACTTAAGCTAAAGAAGAGATGACGCATCATTCACATATGAAATAAGTGTGAATATTTCAAAAAATATCAAAAATAAGCACACCAAACCTTAACATTAATCGATGTAGAATCTTCTGCTGCATTCAATGCTACACTGAAAAATACCACGTTCTATTTGAAAAAAGTTTTGTTTACTTTAAAGATATCTATATTGGACATGAGTTTCTGGAGATCTGTACATGATATTGTAGTTATCGCTGTCGTAGTTAATACCTATACCGCGTACTTCTATCTATATCAGTGGAATATCTTAATGTCTATATAAGAGAGATATTTAATTTTATTGAAAAGAGGGCAAACATCAAAATTTTGACAAAATTACAAATTTATCAAAAACGATGCGAGCAATACATTGGACCCATAAAAATTGGATTATTATTATTATTACATTATTTGTGATGATTGCCTAACTTCAAATTTGCCTCAGTCGAATACTATTTTGTAGCCGTTCCAAGTAAGGTTGAACAGTAGCTTAATGACAATTTATTACACATCTGTCAAGTCGAATGTAGTGTGCCGACCTTCAATAACATTTTTGCCTGCCTAGGCCGGAAAACGATAAGCTTTGAAGTAATACAAAATGAGTGTTCTCAATGAAGGCGCAAATAGTTATTTGTATTACAAGGACAGAAACTACAGTTTTACGAGTATGAATACGGTTTGTACCAGTACGAATACTCGCAAAAGAGTTTCTGGCCGTGTGATATATAATGTTTTTTTGGTCGACAAATCTTAATTTTGAATTGAAAATAGAAGACAAATCTTGACGCTAGGGAGTTGACAGTACAGGTTGGCACACGTGTTACATACATACCTTAGTATATTGACGTGTCCGAGAATAAGTCTTTTTTCTGTAATTTTCTTTCTAGTTTAATATCTATTTATCAATAATAAGTAGGTATAACGGAGACACCGGTTCATCTTAGTAAGGTTGCACAGTAACTTAATGACAATTTATACCTGCCTCTTTGAAGTAATACAAAATGTGTGTTTTTGGACGGAGACGCTAACAATTATTTTTTTTAGTATTACTTTATTTTTGATTTATTAAACATTTGTTACTTTGTTTAGTACATTATACAATTGTTTTGTTTAATAACTCTAATGTCCTCAATGTTAAACACCGCCTATATTGCTTTTACTTTGACTACCAACTTGACAAACGTTTTCCGTAGCTCGGCATGTCAAACTAGCGAATGAGTGTTTGATCAATCGAACGTTAGGAACTTCCTATATAATCCGCCCACTTATACAAAATAGATGGGTATATTTTTTATGCGTGTACCCACATATCCACGGAAATTTTATAGTTGTGGTCGACGTCAAACGACCATATCCTAATATAACGATGTAATTACATGTTTTATGTTTATTTTCACGAACCGACCACCGCAAAACTATCAACGCCGATGTATGATTCACTAATTATCGTGGTTGTTCAGACCGCCATCATCGCAGAAAACCAAAATTGCGATGTGTACTTAATTCTCGTTCCGGGTTTTAGTTTAGTTTATGCCAAAATAATGTAAACATTGTGTGTATAAAGATCTCCCGTTTTTTTTTTTTGTTATTCATAATAATTAGTATCTATTTTAAACAAAATTTTTTTTTTGATATATTTACATTAGAGAATAAAAGCCGGGATAACATTCTCTTAGCGGGAAAACCAGGATCGTTGGCCTAATTTCCTTCTTGTGTGTCTGGTATTAGTAATTAACTGGAACATCGTTATGGTCTGCTTGGTGTACACGACCCGCCTGTGTTTATAATAATAATAATAACAATAATAACCCGGGAGGTCCCTCTCTGTTGTGGCTTCTTGCACGCGGGATCGTGTCTATTTTTGGCGAATCTTTTTCACACGCGAAGATTTCGATTGAACGAGGGGAAAAAGCGCGCTTGCGAACATCTGCGTGTTTACTCGTCTGCTCCGATGGATTGAAACAATATACAAATAAGGCTATGTAAAGAATAATTGTGCGTTAGGCAAAAAATACCTATATTTTTTTGTAAAAACTTATATGTGGTTTAAAACGTAATATAAAATTATTTTTTTATGATAATAGTGATTAGTAGAGACCGGATTATATGCAAAGAAAAACTGGAATATATGCAAAAAAATTGCGACAATATGCAAAATTTTTACATAAAATAAATAAGAGCAGAAATTTAAACATTAACTTTATTGCACAAAATTTTTTCACAACATATTTCTAAAACAATTTATAATTAAATATTTTTCAAAATTGTGTAAAAGAAAGTTTTTCTTCTATCAGAATAACATGTTTCGAAATAGAAAAGCTTCTTTCAACATCCGCAGATGTATTGGTTGCATTTTTTAACTTTGCAATACATTCTAAACAAAATTTAAAGTCGAAATCGTTTACTGTTTCATCTTCCAAAATTTTCTTAACTTTCTCCAATTTCAAATACCCCGCATTTTATTTATCACCTTTTTAAATTTATCGTATATAGAATTACCTATTGTACCCTTAACCTTCTTACATAGCATATCAAATTCGTCTACTATTTCGACTGATTCCGAAAGCGACATCCCTTGCGTTTCTAGTTTACGAATGGAACTTGAAACAAAGCTATAATTTGACTTAATACAAAAGGTTTTGTAGCAATTCTGTTGCTGTTACTATCTTTTTCCAATTTTCTAGAGCAATGCAGTCAGCAGTGTTTTCAAGAATTACATATTTTATTCCTTCAAAATTATCGGCTAAAAAAAAATTGCAGCCTGTAATCATGTACCCCATCTCGTGATAATCGGTTCAGGAGACTACTTAACACCGGGAAGTCGCTCCTTATAAAATTGGATTCGTAAAGGTGCTTTTAAAAATACCTTTTTGATATTGCTAATTAAATCATTAATCAAAGGGAATTCCTAATGTCTTCGGCTACATGATTGAACCCATGAGCTAAACAAGTGGTATGAATAATGTTACTATAATTTTTTTTTTTAATTTTGCACGGCTTTTATCATGTATAGTGCAGGGTCGGACAACATTAGTAAAATTGGGCAATTGTCACATTATTTGTTTTTTTGAAGTTCTTTACAATAAATTAAATATGATTTACCTACAATATCTTCATGAGAATTCCTATTAACAAATGGGCAATATAACGGCCACACTTATCCGTACTGTCATCTACCATGATATAAATAAAATTATTCCCTACCAATTGTTGAATTTCTGCTATTGTTTGCTGGTAACAAGATGTGACATAATTTTTTCGTAAGGTACTATCGTCAGGTATATTATGTTCGCAAATTTTTTGCAGAAATGATTTCAAATTAACATTGTTTAATCTTGCTAATGGTATGTTAGACGAAATTAATGCGTTATACAGATCCGTATTATATTCTTCTTGTTCTAAGTTTCGTGAAGTTGATGCTACACATTGACGTATAGATTGCTGCACACATGCGGATCGCTTTAGTTTTTCACATTTTCCAATATGTGATGGAGTTTTAACGTGTTGATCAATCAGGTATTTTCTCTCAGAAGACACCTACAACAACAATTGTCAGTTTATATCAAAAGCTAAAGAATTTAAAAACAATTGTAAAACTTTTAGTAAAATTAAACTTACAAGTTTACTGCTCGATAAAATATTTTATCGCCATCCTTTACCAGTTCAGGATATGGCTTAATCCATAAAGAAATTTTGTTCGCTATACTCATTGTATGTACGCACAGTATTTAAAAACGTAACACAATTACATGCTGTTTAGCTCAAAGATATTCAACGAATGAATAGTTTATTTGGGAATTAATAATAATAAAACGTATTTACCACATCCCTTCTGCTAGGCGAAATTAAACACGTGCAGTTCTTGGAAAAAAGTGTTAGAGAAACCAATGTAAAAGATTTATCGTTCTGAGAATTGTCGGTTGTCGATCTACATTAGGAATTACTAGGAATTTTTACTAAGAGAAAGGATAAGAAAAAGCTTAAATATGCAATATATGCAACTTTTGTAAAAATATGCATAGAAATGCCTAAATATGCAATCACTAATTAGCGCTAATTAATTTCAATTAGTGTAGTACGTGTACATATAGACTATAATTAAAGATATGCAAAAAATAAAATATAAGCACTTTGCATATAATCCGGTCTCTAGTGATTAGCTACAATGACAAAATAGGTACTTGAAAGATAATGGAAAATTACTTTTCTAATTACAATTCCAATTAATTGTTTAAAAACAACAAAAAAAGTTTTCCTGTTAATAGTTTTGCGTTTTGTCATGAAATATACAAATCCCATTTTTATAGGAATATCTATGTATACAGGGTGTCCCACCGAACTGGGTCATTAGATTTTTTTGAACTTGCAGCAGGAATTTGATTTTGAAACTTGCAGTGTAGTCATGGCCCACTGTGGTCTATTTCAGGAAAATATTTTCAACTTTATAGCACTTTCGGTATAGATATATATCGGTGTTAATAAGAAGTTAAACACAACTTTTAAAAATTTAGTGGTTCAGTTTTTGACGAAGTAAGCAGATTACTTACTTATCAATATAACACTTAACTCAAATTTAAATGGACATACTGCTATCACAACATCACTTTAAGTGCATGGAATCGTCAGTTTTTCTCAGTTTTTTCTAGCCAATAGAAAGCCATGCTGGGCTCTTGTCAAAACAATTTTTGACAGCCATTGAACAGTTTTTGAGGTTTTTATAACTTATGAATTCACATTCAAACGAGTAACAGGTATGACATGGAAATATGTTAACCTGACAGTCAGCAAATTTTGAATGTGCGCGCGTAATTACCACCTTTTTTGAGTTTGTTAAAGTACCGACGCTGTCTGTCCGTTTTTTTTGAGATAGACAGTACTACCAACTGAAGGTAAACTTTTTTTCCGTACAATTGACGATTCGATAGGCCGTATAAAGCAAACTATGAAATTCATTAAAGGTCATTAAGTAGGTGGTAGAATTTAGTTAGTAATAATTAAGAAAACGCTTGACTCTAGTGATACCAGCAGGAATATACGCCAGGAACAAGCCTAGTTTCGTATAATATGCATCATGCGCTACGTACTTACGCATTCACAATATCATACGCACGTCCAGGATAAATACAAGACGCATATAATACGCCATTTCCTCGAGGTCTCTTTGTTCTTTTCTTTTCGGTCGAGATTTATGGGCACAGCGCGCATACGAATGTATGCCCCGTACTTATTTATATACATATATATCTATACATACGCATCCATACGAATAATCCCGGTGTCGTTCGGCGCTTCCGGTATAAACATTAATGAATTATTTAAATTCTTGTGCGCTTCGTATATGTACTTATGTCTTATATTATATTTATAATGCGGAGTCGTTTCGCCTTTGCGGTGCGTGACAGGAAAAAATTTTACGCGTACCGCAGAGTTATATGTATTTATACAGGGTGATTCTCAAATATATGCGACAAAACTTTAAGCTGGCTGATTCCTGGGTTTTTGATCATAAAATTCTTAAGAAAATATATCCAAAATCGCTTACTTTAAAGTTGTACAATGTTTGATAGTAAGTCAACATAGTTAATGTTTTTATTATAAATTAACAAAATAATTAGTAAAACAAAATTAACTTATATTAACTGTTGAAAATGACCGCTCCCAACTGCAATACAAGCCTCTATCCTCCGTCGTATTGACTGGCGAGTCCGTTCTAAAATACCAGCGGTATTTCGAATTGTTGAAAAGCTGCGACTAATACGATTTCAGTTCATCGACATTTTCAATGGGAGTCGTATAAACTAATGATTTAAGGTGACCCCAGAGAAAAATCTAAAGAATTTAAGTCTGGAGACCGAGGAGGCCACGGTTGTGGACCTCCCAGTCCTATCCACCGATCTGGACACGTGTTGTCCAAAAACTAGCGAGCAACTAACTAAAATGCGTTGGAGCACCGTCATGCATAAAATACATTTGTAATCTTAATCGCAACGAAACTTCTTCCAGCAGTCAGTGGTAGCTTCTCTTCAAGAAAAATTGCGGTATACCTCGCCATTTAACCGCATCAGTAAAAAATGGACCTATCAAGTGATCGCCAACAATTGGGCCCACACATTGACAGAGAATTGAGGGTGATGACGGCATTCACTAGTTCGTGGGATTTCTTCGCTCATATGTGATTATTATGGAAATTAATAATCGTGTTTCTAGAGAAAGTGGCTTTCGTCGGTGAAGAATATTTGAGCCAAATAGTCAGGATTTTGTGTTGCATCATCATTGACAAAAAGCCACTCTTTGCGAAAAATTGCCGGCAAAGTGCCTCACCCGTTGAATGTGACATGGATACAACAGTTGATCTTTTAATATTCTCCAGACTGTGGCCTGACTAATGTTTAAAGCGAACGCAAATTTTTCTGGTACTTGTAGTAGGATGTTTCTCAATTTCATTTAGGAACAATTCTTCACTTGTGGAGTTTTCACTGTAGATGAGTGCCCGTTATCAATCGTCGGTTTTTTAAAATTCCCGTTTCACTAAAGACGTGGTGAAGACGGGAAATATTGAATGATACGGGATGATACGGTTCGGGTATCGTTCTTCATAAAGACGTCTAGCAGCACGCGAATTTCCATGGCAAGACCGTAAACGAAATGCATATCACACATCTCAACATCGTGTAATTATTTTAGAAAACACAAAACTGGCAATAAACCGAATGAAACTCTGTCAACTATTGACAAAAAAACATTCCTCTCAACACAATAGTTTTTGAAGAACCAACTGTGATATTATATTCGTTAGTCATAGTTCATAATTTATTATAAAACATTCAATAACTTTAAAACCAAACCGCTTTGGACATATACTCATATGAACTTTTATGATCAAAATAACCTCAGGAATCAGCTCTTAAAGTTTGTCGCATATATTGAGAGTCGCCTTGTATAAGAAATTTTGATTTGACTAACACGCAAAGTCATCACCCAACTGGTCACCTTCGATTTTGATAAAATTTTGCAGGCACGTAGAGTAGTGAAAAATAATCGACCCGTATTTTTGTTTAGCTGTTGGCATTCACTTATAGGAGGAGTGGTATCAAAGAAAGCGCTCAACAGCCTCACATCCCGTACAGTCTTTTTCTCTTAATTGAAAAAGTTTGCAAAAAATTAAAGTCAAATAAAAGCGGCCCCAAAATGGAACCTTGCGATACTCTCTAGATTAAATTACCGATTACAGAGTTACTTACTATTTTCCTGTTTAGAAGATATGATTTTACAAATTCAAAAGCTATACCACAACAAACACAGCTGCAACAATTAACTCCTTATCAACACTTTCAATCACCTGATAATAAAGATCAAGGCAAGTTGCCAGAAGTTGTATATTGTATATTGTAAACTTCTCCTAAACCCCTAAATGGAGAACTTTACAGCATTACCAGTACCACAGTTTGGAGTATTTTTGTTAGATTATATTTTGAAAAAAAAAAAAAAAAAGAATTGATACAAGTTTGTCGGCAATTGTTACTTAAATAACTTTGGGAATATACATGAAAGTAACCTATATACTACATGACTAAACAACCAATTCATCTCATTTAACTTTACAGAATGTTTACGAGCTCAAAAATATAAAATCCCCTAAATCTGTGCGATTAATACAACAGTCGAGATTTTCCCAGAAAAATGAACAGGTCTGTCGCGTTACCTCTGATATATGTATCAGTTCTTCAAAAAGACGAAAATTTCTCCTAAATACTATAACGTTGATATACTGATTCGACTCGCTGCATTATATACCATCTATTTGCATACATAGAGAGGAAACACTGTTTTTTTTTTTTACATTTATTTACACAAAAAGGAAGCCTTCATCTACATCCCACGGATTGGAAATGAAATTAACAGGAAAACCTGCCTATAATACAGTTCCTCATCTCACCGGCATACTCGGAACTTGGAAAACTTTTTGTCGCTCGCTCACCTGCGAATCACATTACAAAAATAGAATGAGAATTGGGCAAGTTGTGTGTTTACCGGAACGCGATAAGGAGATTTAATCATTGTGTAAATATAGTGAGTGACTTTCGTTACAATTTCACGGGAAAAAGGATATATAAATATGGACGCGTAATAAACCCAGCCGTGATTTGGTAATGACGTGTGTAGAACAGTCCGATCTGTCAAACAAGCTACGTATTTATTTACATATACCTGCGGTTCAGTTACATATGTAGATGCTTTGCAAAATCCGTGATTGGAGAAATGTGTAGATGTTGATATATACAGTTTGTGTTGACATCGTTTTGTGGAAACTTAAAGAAATTACATTTTATTTTTTTATTGTTGTCTAAAGAATGCGAACTTGATGAATATACTGATGGGAAGGAGTAAATGAAATATAAATAAACTTTGAATTTTTGATGGCATTTGTCGATTATTTCGAAAAAGCATAAAAAAGATGCACTTTTAAGAATATGCCAATTTATCACATCAGATCCAAAAAACTTAAAACTTTCGTCAGTAAACAATGCAGCTTTCCCGAAAGAAAAATCCTTATTGTCGAGCTCTTTTGCAAATGTTAATCTGATGGTCTGATTCTTTTTGTTAATTGGTGGTTTTTGTCTTCTCCTTCTAATATTTAAATCTGCATCCTAACTCATTTTCAGCAACAATAGTCAGATTTTGGTGCACTACAAAAGGGATTTGCCTTTCTTTCTGAAAGATTTGACTTTTGTTCAATCTTCACACACCTTTTTTTTAGGAGTGTTTGATCACTAATTTTCTTATCTTAGTTCAATAACCGTTTGGTCTCTTTGTCTAGACATCTCGAATAGTTCACATGATTTTCGCACGAATTTAAAAACACTGTTCTAAGAAATTTCGGAACAATGTTTATGTTATGTTCTCTGCCAATACAGTTATTCTTATCTATTTCTTTCATCGATTCTACTAATAATAAAAAATATATATACACATTCATAGATTTAACCGGTGTTGATTGCTGTTAATATATCTTTTACACACATAAAGACTACGGTAAAATGGTGATATTGCAAACAATATATTTAATAATAGTGCTAGTGTACTCAAATATCGAAAATCGGTTAAGAAATCTATTAAGCATTAACTAACAGCTTCTTGCGGGTTTCGTCGTGTGTCAAAACTTTCGCTCGACGTTTCGCTGTTCATACTGACAGCTTCTTCAGGATAACAGGAACTGAGTTTAGTATAGTTACACCGGCCGTGAAAGCCTACGCAGTGCTATTAAGCATTAAGCTAGAGCAAAGTACACGGTCGATTCGTCATCAATCCAGCCTGGCATTCATACCTCTACTAAGGATAAAGGTCGTATCTGTTCTCTTTTTTTCCTAGAAGCACTGTTTTGACGGCTTTTTAGTCCAAAAAGGTAACAAACATTGTAAATACGTGCAAACTAAATATTTAGTAAATATCCACAAAGATATTTGAACTTAACAGAAGAATAGAGGATTGTAGTAGTATCTAAAGTTATATGACAAAAACAGTATCTATAGCAAAAATGCCTTTATCCTGAACCCGGCAGCGTATATGAATCCCGACTACGACCGCTTTCGAAATATATTTTCTGCAGGTTTTTTATTAAGTGAACTGTGTTTTTTTTTTACAATAAAATGACGTATGTTGATTCTTTCATAATATTACTGAATTATAACGCGTTAGCAGTTACTTTTACGTATTTCATGATTAATAATTAAAGAATTATAACAACAGTTTTTTGACTAAATTATTTTCTTAGCATTTTTCAATTTTAATCTATAAAATCTATTTAAGGACAAAATACATATTATTTATTCATCATCTATGGCAAAACTGACTTCTTTACAAAAGATGTCACTTTTCTTCTCCATTGATCCATTCATATATTATATGTATACTGGGTGAGTTTTTTATCTTGAGACAACGGAATATCTCTAAAACACTGCATCGAATCAAAAAAAGATCTCAATAAGTTTTTTATAACGTAGGGGGCTCACTGAATGGTGCCGAACTAGATTTTTAACTTCTATTATTGTATTCTAAATATATTGTTTTGAAATAAATTACTTATAATCACTTACATATATCTTAAGTGTGTGTACAGATAAACGGTAAAGGGATTACAATCGCTTCACAGAAATTAATACACACCAACAATAAAATGTATTTAAATTTTCCTAGAAAGTGTCAATTGCAACGTTGCCAGGTCTACTAATTTCTCCATTGATGTACTCTGATTTCAATTTTGAACTACTGGTTTACTGAGATCTGTCATTAATCTGTGATAATAGAATTCTGTACACATTAATAAAATATTAAATCTCCCTTAGTTGATCATAGGTATACAAATTGGCGTAATTTATATATTAGAGCCGTTTTACACGTACGTGAATTCTTACGCAAATTATAACAAAATTTATCCCGAAAATTTTGGTGACAATTTTCGTAAGAATTTTTGTCGCGACACTTTCAGGTCGTTTTACACAGGAATAAGGTTACTTCCATTTGCACTTCTCAGTTGTAACCTAAATCTAAACAATTATGATCCATATTTTGCTGGTTTATCGTTTAACTGCTATTTATTTAGAATTTCTATGATAACCATAGTCAAATAACAATTTAATTTAACAAATGCGTCTGTTTATAATAACAAATATCGTGAAAATTCCGGTTAAAATTTATTCCTGTGTAAAACGACCTGAAAGTGTCGCGACAAAAATTCTTACGAAAATTATCACCAAAATTTTCGAGATAACTTTTGTTATGATTTCTGTAAAAATTCTCGTACGTATAAAACGGCTCTTAGGAGGACTAAAAGAGAATATTTCGTATTTCATCAATGTATGCAGAATTTAATTATGAAATAATTTATATAAACAAATAAGTTCTTGGCAAGCGCCACGCTTATTTTAATTTATTTCACCAAAACGTTTCGATGTACATCTTTTTGAATTTGTATTTACTAAAAAATTGTGAAAACAATAATTTAAAATTGTAAAAAATATATAGTAAATAACTAATAAACAAGTTAAAAAACAAAATTCAATCACAGACTTGATTCATATAAACTGATTAATTACGGCAAAGTATCCCAAGCACTTATCTTATTATTTGAAATAATTGATTATATATCGCAAGTTTCTTATTTTCAAATCCGAGTAACCAAATTTAAATT
The DNA here is from genome assembly GCA_004143645.1 of Protaetia brevitarsis. Classification (NCBI taxonomy): domain Eukaryota; kingdom Metazoa; phylum Arthropoda; class Insecta; order Coleoptera; family Scarabaeidae; genus Protaetia; species Protaetia brevitarsis. The sequence goes on along the minus strand of RXPK01000089.1, from coordinate 1,490,143 downwards.
TTATACTAACAGCATAAGAGTAAATCTATAGCTTCTTTAAGCGTTTATTGTTTTGTAAATATTCGATAGATACACTACATATGCGAAACAATAGTCCTCCACGTCTTGCTTGCAGCTTAGTATCTATGTATCTTCGGAGCGTGTCAGTATGTAATATGGTAACCAACCAAACAGTGCAACAGAGCACACAGCGCCTTTTATATTATATTTATATTTATTACCTGTTTGTTGAGCTATTACCACAGATAAATTCCCTTTTCTTAGAGTATTCAAAAATACTATTGTTGGTGATATTAGATGTAAATATAAACGGTTTGAAAAAATTATAAGATAAATAACGGAGGATACGTACAAACGCCGCCATGTCGTTAAATGTCAAGAAAATTAATTTAATGTATGCAATTTGTATGTAGCTAACTTCGCTCATGAAATTGGTAATAAGTATAGATAAATTTTTCCGGAAAACAGTTTTTTTCTTACGACAATCATTTTGAATCACATGGTATATAAATTGATTAATTACGGCAAAGAAACCCAAACACTTATCTTATTATTTGATGAAATAATTAATTATGTATTGCAAGTTTCTTATTTTCAAATCCGAGTAACTAAATTTAAATTTTATACTAACAGCATAAGATTAAATCTATACCTTCTTTAAGCGTCTATTGTTTTGTAAATATTCGATAGATATACACTATATATGCGAAACAATAATCCTGCACGTCTTGCTTGCAGCTAAGTATCTTTCTTCGGAGCGTGTCAGTATGTAATATGGTAACCAACCAAACGGTGCAACAGAGCGCACAGCGCCTTTTATATTATAAGTATCCGAATGCTGCATTTCCATCGAATACTCACGCTCTATACAACACATCGAATACGGCGTTATGTGTGCGTTCGCCACCACGATTCTATATTAGGAAAGTGAGAAATTTTAAAAGCAGCCGCACAGCTGTTTTGTTCTCCTAAAATAGAATAAACGCCGGCTATTTTTAGACGCACGCATACATTCGTACTTCCAGTTGTCGGGTTGGGGTGAGTTTCCTGCGATAACACTCGGAAAATACTCGGGATAGACAAGAGACAAGAGTTGGCAAATACATTCAGTGGCCTCGATGACCCAAACAAGAGACCGGGGTGGATGGAATTCGATTGATATTTTATACATATATAAGAGATGTATATACATATAAGGGTTTATCTGTCAGTCGTGACTCGTCGATTCGATCTCTATGCGCTATCTCTGTCTACCCGGCGTATGGAAGAATTATTGCACCTAACCTCTTACCGTTTCGTCCAAAAATCCATTGTCCTCCTGATCGGTTAACAGTTCGTGATTATTACTGTTCTGTTTCGGCGAGAATCTGATCGGTTGGCTGCTGGTGCTGTTCGCTGGCCGTTTCATCCAAGACATGTCCGTACGTAGCCGGACACTCACAGCACCACAATAACAACAGATAACAGTAACGACATAATAATATCACTATCTATCGTATCCCCGTAACGTTTTCAGATTCCTTCGGCGCGTATTACACGAAACACCATCGGAAGAGAGAATGTGTATCTTCTCCGTTTTCTTATTATTAACAGGACGCTAAACGTTAAAACACATGCTCGGATTATAGAAAAAAACACCCAGCACACGATCGCATATGTCACACTCGCCAACTAACTAATTCACTGTGCGGACCCGATCTTACGCCACAGTCACACGGTTCACCAACTCACTCGCCCTTCTTTAACGCTGCACCGGGTGCTGAACGCGCGATCCTCTCGGTACGATTCGTGTAATGATCCGAATGCACTCACTCGCTCTCTCCCAACTGACACGACTGTGACTCTAACCTCACTCACTGTGTGTGCGTGAGGATTAGTCACCGTGTGCGCGCTGATGGTGGTGTCGGCGAGCGGGGGGCCTCCTCTACTCTCTACTCAGCTCTTATAGCGTAGCATCATCGTCGTTTCGATCGCGGACGAAAGGAAGCGAGTAGGAGGATATGGAGAACGCGAAACAGGAAGTCGTTTCTCGAATAAATATATATTTCGAACCCCGCGCTGCTCGCGGAGAGGAGCAAAGTCCGGCGTTGTATTCTGAGCGCGTAGTAAGGTCCTATCCGCCGCGCGTCGCCCCTCTGCTGGTATTATCTCTCGGCGGCTCTCTTCTCGTGGGCGCTCCTCTTCGCTCGGCCAGCGGCGTGCTGCACGGCTGTTAGTACATAGAGCCGTACAGGTTAGGAACATGCGCGATGCCGCCGAACGATACGCCCAGAATGTACAGCGCGACTCAAATGTGTTAGGACGTATGTACACTTCTCGCAGGAAAAATCGGGACACCAGCAATAGAGAATTTTAAAATTTCTTGGGTGTAAATGCAGCTTTAAACAGAAATGTAAATATATAGAGAAAAAAGGTTTATACACTGAATAAACATTGTAGTTTCGGCGGCGGCGTTTCCTTTAGAGATACCGAATACGGAAATATTAAAGCAAAAAAAAATACGTAACCACAAAAAGGCCTCTTGAATAGACGGCTTCATTTAGAAATATAGTATATGTATTTAACTGTAACTAACAGCTTTGCGGCTTTCGCGTGTGTCAAAACTTTCGCTCGACGTTTCGCTGTTCATACTGACAGCTTCTTCAGGATAACTGACTGATCTCCATGGTCGACATTCTTCTTATATACGCCCTGGTGCATCCAACCGTGTAGTTTCCGCTCCATTGACCGTGACGGTTCGTACTAGTAGGCTCTTCCACGTGTTGCTAAGGTGGTACCCTTCTTCTCTGTTAACGGTTTTATTCTTCTCTATTTCTATGGCTTCCTGATGAGTCTTTTCCCGTAGTTCTTGGTGGTAGTTATTACTTTTACATTTTCGAAATCCATTCTGTTGTCCCGTACTCGTGCATGTGTTCTGCACCGCTGATTGCTCGGTCCCTTCTTAATCCTTGCGTCCTCTCGTGTTCTTTTATTCTTATGTCGATGACTTCTCCCGTTTGTCCGACGTAGCACTGTCCGCATTGGCATGTTATCTTGTAGATACCTTCTGTGCGCCCCTTGGGTATCTTAATCTTTTGCGGTCGGTAGATACTGCTGGATCGACGTTGCAGTCCCGAAGCGTACTTGTACGTTACGTTTCTTCAAAAATCGGCCTACTTTTTCGGTGACTCCTGCTATGTAAGGTAACACGCCATCCTCTCGTGGTTCTGTAGTTTTCTCCAGTGTCGTCTTCTTCTTAGTGGCTCTCTTATGTCGATGTCAGTTGTAACCATTCTTCTTTAGTGCTTTCTCCAAATGTATCTTTTCACTGGTAAGATGTTGTTCGTCACTGATGGTTTCGGCTCTGTGCTGGGACTCCGTAGAATCGCTAAGTTATAGCGATCGCTATGATAGCGAAACGAAGATATTGTTCGTTATAGGATATTAGTACTCCGGTTAGCGTTCGTTATCTTGTTCGGCAAAGATCGGAATTCGCTTCCTTATATCGTTAAATTTTAGTAATTTTATATTTATGTAGTTTGAGACATTGCAAAATGAATGCTGACAAATGTATTTCTACAGCTGTTATTAGCATAAATATGGCATGCATAAACTTCCATTTGGGATGTTACCTACAAATATATATATATAAATTAAACAGGCTGTGCAGATGGCAATACCTTAATGGAAGTTAACCGTGGGAAACACCCTGGTGGATATTACACTTAATTTTTTTTTGACAGAGATCTTCGATAAGAAAGATATTTTACATAACCTAGAATAATAAAAGCATTTCATATTTCAGGGACCTAAAATGCAAAATTCGACAAGTCCACAGGAAGAAAGATTAAGATACAGTAAAAAAAAACCTCATAATACTCAATCAAACATATGAAGTATGTATTTGTTATATCATAAGTGATTACTGATTTTAGAAGCTTAATTAACACAATTTTGCAACATATTCTACTCTACTTGTTTTTAAAATATTTTTTTTTTCCATAATTAAAAAAATTCCCGAGATCTGGTATTTAATATTGATACTTTACAAAACCTTTATACAACATTTTACCTAGTACAATATAGAATCCTTTAATAGTCAAATCTATAATAAATGAAGTTTTAGTAAATTTTAATATTTTCTATAAAAAACAACAATTTTGGGCGCCTAAAAATAAATAAATTAACAAGTTATTGTGGTTCTTATGTAATGTGCAAATATACAGTATATACTGTGAGTATAGTATCACTTTAAAAATAAATAGTCATTCTTAAGAATAGCACAGATGATAAATTAAAATGTAATAAACATCATTGCTTTCGGATTTTTTTGTTTCTTAATTTCAAAATTCTTGAAAAACATTAAAAAGGACTGTATTTTTACCACTTGCTACTTTCGTTTTAAGTTTGTCGTATATTAATCAGCCCACAGCCGATAACGGTTATAGCACATATATAAAATATAGATTATTTTATGCCATAATCAACAATAACCTAAATTAATTGTTGAATTTTATGACTGTACTTGTCCGATCGTTCTCTTCGGGGCGTGCGAAGTTATCCGAAGGTCGTAACGACAACAAATTTGTACACGCTACAATAGCGAGTGATATCTCGGCATAGCGAATTTTATCTGCTCACCGGAGTACCAAACTTTCGAATTCGTTATGGTTTGGTGATGGTGGGGTGCGGGGACTTATCATAACGATTCTACGGAGTCCCACTACTGGATAGTTATGTTTGTATTAATGTCTTCTTCTGCATCGGATGATGGTGAGATCTTGCAGATATCTATCGGTGTGCGTCTTCTTTCTAAATACTGCGTGCTGTAGCATTCCATCTTTTGTTTTCTTAACCATAACATCCAGGAAAGGGAGATTTCCATTTTGTTCATTCTCCATGGTAAACTTGATGGCTGGGTGCTGTGAGTTTATGTGTTCCAAGAACTGTTGTAGTTTTTCTTCTCCGTGTTGCCATAAACAAGTAGGCTATTACTGGTGATAAAGGGCTTCCCATTGCTGTTCCGTTCTTCTGCTCGTAGTATTTTCCTTCATACAAAAAGTATGTCGTGGATAAGCACAGTTCCACTAATTCAATGATGTCTTCTTGTAGTCCAAGTTATTAGTGTTAGTTATTATGTTAGTGAATAGCGATATAATGTCGAAACTTACTAAAATCTCTGTAGGATCAGTCTTTAGCGTAGACAGAATATCCACGAAATGTTTCGAATTCTTCACATACGTTGCAGTTTGTCCGGTATATGGCTTTAGTAAGTTAGGTAAATATTTCGACAAATCGTAGGTCGGTGATCCAATGTTGCTTACAATCGGTCTTAATGGCACTCCTTCTTTATGTATTTTTGGTATTCCATACAGCCTGGGTGGTCTAGCGGCTCTTGGTAGCAATCTGTTCTGCATCTCTTTAGGTATCGATGAAAATCTTTATGCTCTCCCTTACTGTTTTTGTGATCTTCTCCGTTGGATCTTTTCTTATTTCCTTGTAGGTGTTCTCGTAAAGTAGTTCATTCATCTTTTTCCGGTAATTTTCTTTATTTAGTAGTACTGTTGCATTCCCTTTGTCTGCTTTGAGGATAACGATGTCTTCTTCAGCTTTCAAATTTGTAAGTGCTGCCTTTTCTTCCCTGGATAGGTTGCGTTTCGGTGGCTTTGCTTTCTTCAATGCTCTGCTTACTTCTTGTCGCACTTCTTCTGCTTCGATGTTCGAAATTCCTTTGATCGCTGCTTCTACCTCCGTGATGATTTCTTCTGTTGGTACTGTTTTGGGTGCAATGTCGTAGTTCATCCCTAACGCAAGTACTTTTGTTTCGTCTGCAGATAGTAGCTTCGTTGATAAATTAATCACAACGTTCTTCAGTGTACCAGGTTGCTCCTTGATCTTCTTTTTTTCTTCCATCCTTGCAAACTTTTTCACTTTTGTTTGTTCTGGATTTCTCGAACTCAGTTTCTGCTGCTTCCCAGGTTATGCGGTCGATAAGGTCCCAATCTTCTTTTGACATTTTGTTGGCTAATGTCAAATGTAGATCCATGATCATCTTGGAAATCAGATGTAGCTCCGTATACACTTGATGCACTCGTTCTCGTAGTAAGGCTTCCTCCGTTCTTCTTAAGATTTTCTTTGCGGCATCCGTTGTTATGTGATGTTTCAACTTTACGAAGTTAGGTGTAATCTTCTTGTCTCGGCATCGACGTAGAAATGCCAAAGTTGACAATAACTTGTTCTTCTTGGTGCGTAGAGAATCTAGTCGTTCTAGTAGATAAGTACAATTCCTCCCCGTACAGGCTTGTGATAACACTGCGTAGGCTTTCACTTTTACTTTTTTTAACACACTTCATAAAAAATATTTCAAAAGTACGCATTTTCACGAACGTAAAGTTGATGACGTATAACACGAAACCTCTTCAAAAACATGTTTCAAAATGTCAAGTTTGTAGAAGCTGCGCAACAAAAAGCCACTTCATATTTGGAAATAAACACATCACGTACGTAAATTGTTTTTTTTTCATTTAATTACCAAGAATTAGTTAACACCTATAATAAAAAAAAAATAGAGAAATGTAGAAAATTTAATATTGACATTATATAAAAAAAGGCTTATAATGCTTATAAAAAAAATTAATATAAAATTACTATGAATTATTGATGAATGTTGGGAAAGGTGAATTATTGAAACATGTTAACCCTATGCCAATACAAGCATCTGAAATTACTTTTTATGTTCTTCATTATCATTAGCATTTATTATAAAAAAAAATTAAAAATCACTTATTCCACCTGTACTAGGACAAACTTTATCCTGGATGAAACATCTACGTTCTTTCATTCGTATGGTTCTGATGATCCAAACAAGTCTGCAACCTCGCTGCGATTACTGCGCGATGAAAAAAGAAACACTACTCGCAATGAAGGCGAGACCTATCAAACGTCACCACCACCAGACACCGTACGGACGAATATTAATCAAGCCAGTCTACGTAAAGTCACTTTTGACGTACCCATCAGTCGAAATTCCAAGTATTATTAGGTGACATGTCAGCAGAAAAATTATAAGTGTTTTTGTTCTTCATCCGCATCTCTCGACAATTCGCCCTACAAAATTCTAGTCATACAGAATAATGGCCATCCAAAAAAAGAAAGCCCTCAGACAGGTAGGTACCGAATTTCTTCGCCAGCGAAACATTTTCAGTAATCGAACTAAGTTCTCTTGCCTTCGCCTTCCTAGCTGAAGAGCGAGATAGGCGAGCCGGTGACGCAGATCAGGTTGAGAAGTAAGAAAGCGAAGGCGAAGGATGAGGAATTGACGGCGACGAAGAAGACGCCCAAAAGGCAAGACGACGAATTGATGCCCAAGAAGACGCCAACCAAGAAGCAACCGCCCAAATTGAAGGTACTGCCGATAAAGCGCAGAGCCAAAGCTATGAAATCGGAAAACGGCACGCAGACTACCATCAGTCTGAGGAAGATTACGAAGAAGAAGGCGGGCGAGAAGAACAGCGTGGCCAGTGCTGGTAATAACAGCGCGACTAAGAAGAAAAGCAGGTAAGCGCATATAGGATTGATCAGATTTAAATTCAACTGCTTTACATGTACCTAGTACCTAGCGCAAATATATTCTCAGAAAGTATGTTGAAATCCATAGTGAATTGAATGTGGTTAGTGAAAGTGTATGAAGTAAACTTCCTTACATCTATAAAAAGTATTTATTATATTTTAAGGCAACATATTTCAGCTATGGTCTAATAATATCTAATCTAATAATTATAAAGTTTTGCACAATAAGTTGTTAAACATATAGGGACGAGCACAATTTAGGTATATTAAAATTTCTCACAAAATTATTGACGAAAGTTATCGCATTTTTTGCAACAAAATGCACTTTTTGTTATACACTTTATGTTGACATAATCTATATTTTGCAGTAGCATTAAGTGCATATTACTTGCTGCCATAAATCAATTTAACCAGTTTATCGAGAGGAATCTAAAACTACAAAAATATACAGGGTGATTCTCAATATATGCGACAAACTTTAAGAGCTGATTCCTGAGGTTATTTTGATCATAAAAGTTCATATGAGTATATGTCCAAAACGGTTTGGTTTTAGAGTTATTGGATGTTTAATAATAAATTATGAACTATGACTAACACGATATAATATCATAGTTGGTTCTTCAAAAACTATTGTGTTGAGAGGGAATTGTTTATTTGTCATTTCAATATTTGTAAATAGTTGGCAGAGTATTCCATTCAGTTTATTGCCAGTTTTTATTTTCTAAAATGAATTACACGAATGCTGAGATGTGTGATATGCATTTCGTTTACGGTCTTGCCAATGGAAATTCGCGTGCTACTAGACGTCTTTATGAAGAACGATACCCGAACCGTATCATTCCGCATCATTCATTCAATATTTGCCCGTCTTCACCAACGTCTTAGTGAAACGGGAAATTTTAAAAAAGGGACGACTGATAACGGGCACCCATCTACAGTGAGAACTCCACAAGTTGAAGAAATGGTACTAAATGAAATTGAGGAACATCCTACTACAAGAACCAGAAAAATTGCGTTTGCCTTAAACATTAGTCAGGCCACAGTTTGGAGCATATTGAAAGATCAACTGTTGTATCCATATCACATTCAACGGGTGCAGGCACTTTTGCCGGCAGATTTTCCGCAAAGAGTGGCTTTTTGTCAATGGATGCAACACAAAATCCTGATTATTTGGCTCCAATATTCTTCACCGACGAGGCTACTTTCTCTAGAAACGCGATTATTAATTTTCATAATAATCACATATGGGCCGAAGAAAATCCGCACGAACTAGTGAATGCCCGTCATCACCATCAATTCTCTGTCAATGTGTGGGCCGGAATTGTTGATAGGTCCACATTTTTTATCGATGCGGTTAAATAGCGAGGTATATCGCAATTTTCTGGAAGAGGAGCTACCCTTACTGCTGGAAAAAGTTCCGTTGCAATTGGTATTACAAATGTATTTTATGCATGACGGTGCTTCAGCGCATTTTAGTTTAGTTGCTCGCGAGTTTTTGGGACAATACGTATCCAGATCGGTGGATAGGACGGGGAGGTCCACAACCGTGGCCTCCTTGGTCTCCAGATTTAAATTCTTTTTTTTCTCTGGAGTCACCTTAAATCATTAGTTTATACGACTCCCATTGAAAATGTCGATGAACTGAGAAATCGTATTATCGCAGCTTTTCAAACAATTCGAAATACCTCTGGTATTTTAGAATGGATTCGCCAGTCAATACGACGGAGGATAGAAGCTTGTATTGCAGTTGGGGGCGGTCATTTTCAACAGTTAGTATAAGTTAATTTTGTTTTAGTAATTATTTTGTTAATTTATAATAAAAACATTAATTATGTTAACTTACTATTAAACATTGTACAACTTTAGAACTAAGCGATTTTGGACATATGTTCTTATGAACTTTTATGATCAAAATAACCCCAGGAATCAGCGCTTGAAGTTTGTCACATATATTGAGAATCCATCTGTATATTGTAGTAGCATTAAGTACATATTACTTATTGCAAATAGTACGTTTAGGCCAGTGATAATAGTTGCAACTAATCGTCAACAAAATATATAAATCAATTTAACCAGTTTATCGAGAGGAATCTAAAACTACAAAAATATATAGGATGTTCAATTTATTTTTTTTTAAATTTATGTTACGTGACCTAAAACTAAAAGTTGTAAAAGTAATATAAACACGCCACATTATACGGCGTTCCCAGTAATATCTATCCACCAAATTAAACTTTTGTGATACAATTCGTTGCCAAGATATTTAGTGTCTAAATCGTCATGGGACAGCCTGTATAATATTTTGAAATGAATTCATTATATATCTTTCCATATTACAGGCTGTGAAAATATTTTCTGTTGTGCCATATGATAAAGATTTAAATTCGACTGCTTTTTAATTAACATCACTTCCAGCTCCACCAGTTCCATGGTCCAGAAGACCGTGGACCGGCTCAAGGACCGTCAGAACGCCTTCTTCAACCACAGACGGCACGCCAACTGTTTCAAATCTCCCAGTCTGGTCGCGCTCCAAATGCAAAGCAAGATCATCTCCCCGGCTCCCAGTAAGTTGGGCAGCGCCTCCAGCAAGTTGGGCAGTACCGGTTCGAAGACGTCCAGGACCAAGACGGTTTCGGCGATGAGCGTCAAGCCCGGCTTCCCCAAGTCGACGAGCGCGCGCCGTATTGGTCGCCATTCCAGTAGCGCCACCACTTACACCCCGAAGACCAGTTCGAGCCACGTCTCCAATCGTAGCAACAGTTTAGCGACGCCCAGAGGGTCCGCCACCGCTAGGGGAGCCACCAATGTGGTGGTGGTGAACAACGTGCCGGCCACTCTGCGCCCCGTATCTGGTAGGAGGAGCGGGAAAAAGCAGAAGGTGCTTACCGTTGAGGATGTGCTGAAGATGTACAGGTTAGACGATCTTTTATATATAGTACTTTGTTAGAAATTGAAACAAGAATTTCTGAATGTTATTGAATTGGCGAAACAACCGATGCATGAATCATTGTCAGATATAATAGAAACCAACACCGCATTTCATATAACGTAAAGGACTGCCAAAAACAAATTTTGAGACTAAATCACGTTTCGTGGACGACATTTTATAACACATGGAACGGTTTATACTTATAGTGAAAACTGGTGATGTTCTACGAATGTTTTATCCCAAAATGATATAAATTAGGAATGGATGACGTACCATTACCGTCATTCTTAATGTCCGGTCGTATACAGGTGTCCCACCGAACTGGGTCATTAGATTTTTTTTGAACTTCTAGCAGGAATTTGATTTTGAAACTTGCAGTGTAATCATGGCCCACTGTGGTCTGTTTAAGGAAAATATGTTCAACTTTATAGCACTTTCGGTATACAGGGTGTCGATATCAACTTTCTTAGTTTAAATGAAATGGTACAATTTTTATCGGTGCAATGAATATATCGAGTGATTTGCAATTAGTTTACATAGGGTTCCCTATCTCTAAACTCAACCGTTTTTGAGATATTTCCAATTTTGTTGATTTTTTGACGTTTGCACTGTTTCAAATAAAATTAAATAGCTGATGAGGTATCAGATATTTAGTGGTTCTACTAATGTCGATGTAAGTACAGAGACGTACGTAGAAAGTGTTATGGCAATAATGACCAAATCACATACAGGGTGTTCGAAAACGCATCTCCAATGTGGATACCTTTAAACCAACAAAACTTTTTTATTTCAAATAGAACATGGTTTTTTTTACTACAGCATTAAATCCAGCGTAAAATTCTACATCGATTGACATTAGGGTTTGCTATACCTATTTTTAATAGTTTTTGAGATATAAGCATTTATTGCCTAAAATATGACTAATTTCCAAGTTTCGAGTAAATAAAATATTTTATCCTAAAAACACTCTATATATTATTTTTTAGAATGGTGCGTTATCTTTTTTTGCATTCTTTGGTTTCCATACCTGAGATATTTCTCATTGAAAGTTTTCCAATTATTAGCAAATTTTATGTAATTGTAATTATAAAATATTAATAAGCCATAATTATTATGCGACAGCAAATTACATGTTAATATTTTTCCCTGCTTATTAAATACATCGAAAATAAGTCAAATTAAAAAAAAGAAACTAAGAAAGTATAATTCTGAAAGAACATTTATATTGGGCATTTTCGAAGATTTTTAATAGTTTGTTCCTGATTTATGTGAACTGTCTGTATCGCTTGATACCTAGTTTAATACAAAAAACCAAGCGACTGCATTGTTTTCGGAGATACCATGTCAGACGGCTCCCCTACAAAGAAAATACCTGGTCTAGTAAGTGAACAATATTTGAAATATTATGGGTATATTTAGGATATCTGCTTTAATTTCCCTTTGTACTTTCTTTTTTTTGAGGTTTTTATTCATTGCAAATAAGTGTAGGTATCTAATCATTGTTACATTCTTCATGAATGTAGAATAAGTCTAAAATGTAATTTGTATATGTAACTTTCAATGTTGTCCTTATTTCTTTCGATTTACAATATTTTACTTGTTAGAAGAAAATGTGTGAAGGAGTTGACAGCATTAGGACTTACTATAAAAGATATGACTTGTTAATACTGCATAGGTTTATTACTGTGCAATTTGGTAAATTACCAACAATGGATATCACTTGTTTGTTAGCACATCTCATGATCTACTAATATCTAATAATTAATGTACGTTCTCTATGACTAAAAGACATTACTATTAGTAAGAAACTAATGAACGTTAGATATCTGAAACATAGATATTTATATAGGTTAGGCAAATAATGTACAGAGTGTTTTGTAGGAAAAAGCTCATTTCATTTGTTTGAAACTTGGAATTTAGCATTTTTTTAGCAATTTTTTGCAAAAAATGCTAATACTTCAAAAACTATTAAGAATAGATATACCAAACCCTAATATGAATCGATGTAGAATTTTGCTCTGCATTCGATGCTGTAGTAAAAAATATCATGTTCCAATTGAAAGAAAAGTTTTGTTAGCTTAAAGGTATCCACGAGGTATAATTATTGCTATAACAGGTTATAGCTACGTCCTTGTATTTACATGGACTTTAATAGAACCACTAAATATCTGCTATCTCATGAAATATTTGATTTTATTTGAAAGAGTGCAAATGTCAAGAAATCCCACGAAAATGAAAATATTTCAAAAACGGTCGAGTTTAGGGATAGAGAATCTTCATATAAACTAGTTGCAAATGACTCGCTAAATTCATTAGACCGATAAAAATTATACTATTCCATTTAAAATAAGAAAGTTGATATCAACACTCTGTATGTTTTCTTTAAATAGATCACAGTAGGCCTTGTCTACACTGCAAGTTTCAAAATCAAATTTGTACTAGAAGTTCAAAAAAATCTAATATCTCAGTTCGGTGGGACACTTGTATATCCAGGGCCTTGTCACAGTCTATCGTCCGCAGTTTTTGACTTTTACCATTGATTTTGTATTTGATTGATACCAACCTTTTTCAGTCTATAAACTTATTCTAGCTAATAAAATGTAATATTGTATGGTGAAAAGAGTAAAAAAAACTCGTTCTTTCGTTCAAAAATATGTATTAAGATATGATTACTAGTTTCGACTTGCAACAGCCATCTTTAAATCAACGTCAATAGGATTATTGTTAGTTAATGAAAACATCAAATATAATATCCATATTGTATAGATGAGAGTTTTTATATAAAAAAAAAACTATAGAATAAAATAACTATTTGAAATTTTGAAAATTGGTAATGACAATTTTTTTAACTATTTTAATATATGGAAAGTGTAAACACTGGATGTTAGTTGTATTATGTTAAAGTCAAAACTGGCTAGAAGATTAGAAGATTTTGGCAATAAAAAAATCCCATATAAGTTGCAATACTTATGTTAGCTACAGTACATTATATTCAATTCAATTATTGCATATAATATTTCTAAATTATTAAATACATATTTTTATGTATGTTTTATATTATTTTAAAATATTTTTATTAAAAATTATAAATTAGGGAGCAGGTTGATAGGGCGATTAAAGAAAAGAAGACCTTCACCGTATGCGGAAACAGCTGGGCCATCAGGAAAGCGCTACTATCAAGAGGATGGATCGAAAAGATCCTGTTGCACCATTCCCAACCGGATAAGGACAACATACGCAAGATGATCGGCATGAACCTGAACGAATTGGCCGAAAACGTAAACGATAAGACCAACGGCCACCTATACAAGCGAGTAATCATGTCCAAGATGCTGGGGGCGCGACACCAAGTGGACCTGTTCTGGGATTTCGGCAGCAACGCCTACCATCTGACCTCCGACGACGTCAAACTGACCCTGATCAACAATATCCGGCGCGGCATGTACAGCTACTCCACCAAGAACGGCCTGTGCGAGCTTATGAAGCACTCGCACTGGTATCACTTTCCCGGCATCTCCTACATACGCCATCCGCGATCCTACAGCTTGACGGAGAATGGAGATCCAGAGGAGTTCATCAAAGACTTCAAGATAACGGCGGCCATGTCGCTGCTGAAATGGATCGTCTTCACCAGCGAGAATTCCGTGTCGAAGGTCATGTCGGACACGGGGGAAGGTGCCCATGAGGACGTTCCATTTCGCCCTGAAGGAGTGCGATAAGTTCATTCAGAAGTTCAAGCACGAAGATATCGATTACGCGATCCAAGAGGCGCTGGAGATAGATTGGAATCAATTCCTCGACAGTTATTACAGGTGAGAGGATTAGAGAAGGTAATCGGGTTTGGGATATTTGAAGGCATTAACACTGCGTAGGCTTTCACGGGCAACGTTATGTAATATAACTAACACTTCTTGCGGGTTTCGCCGGTGTGTCAAAAAACTTTCGCTCGACGTTTCGCTGTTCATACTGACAGCTTCTTCAGGATAACTGAACTGATTCTCCATGGTCCGACATTCTTCTTATATACGCCCCTGGTGCATCCAACCGTGTAGTTTCCGCTCCATTGACCGTGACGGTTCGTAGTAGGCTCTTCCACGTGTTGCTAAGGTGGTACCCTTTTTTTATTCTTCTCTATTTCTATGGCTTCCCTGATGAGTCTTTTCCCATAGTTCTTGGTGGTAGTTATTACTTTTACATTCTTAAAATCCATTTTGTGTCCGGTGTCGTGCATGTGTTCTGCCACCGCTGATTGCTCGGTCCTTCTTAATCTTGCGTCCCTCTCGTGTTCTTTTATTCTTACGTCGATGGCTCTTCCTGTTTGTCCGACGTAGCACTGTCCGCATTGGCATGTTATCTTGTAGATACCTTCTGTGCGCCCTTGGGTATCTTATCCTTTGCGGTCGGTAGATACTGCTGGATCGACGTTGCAGTCCCGAAGCGTACTTGTACGTTACGTTTCTTCAAAATTCGGCCTACTTTTTCGGTGACTCCTGCTATGTAAGGTAAACACGCCATCCCTCTTCGTGGTTCTGTAGTTGTCTCCAGTGTCGTCTTCTTCTTAGTGCTAGCCCTCCTTATGTCGATGTCAGCGTAACCATTCTTCTTTAGTGCTTTCTCCAAATGTATCTTTTCACTGGTAAGATGTTGTTCGTCACTGATGGTTTCGGCTCTGGATAGCAATGTTTGTATTAATGTCTTCTTCTGCATCGGATGATGGTGAGATCTTGCATGCAGATATCTATCGGTGTGCGTCTTCTTTCTAAATACTGCGTGCTGTAGCATTCCCTCTTTTGTTTTCTTAACCACAAACATCCAGGAAAGGGAGATTTCCATTTTGTTCTTTCTCCATGGTAAACTTGATGGCTGGGTGCTGTGAGTTTATGTGTTCCAAGAACTGTTGTAGTTTTTCTTCTCCGTGTTGCCATATTACAAAAGTATCGTCGACATATCGCAGCCAACACTTGGGTTTCATATCGCTGGAACTTAGGGCTTCTTCTTCAAATGCTTCCATAAACAAGTTGGCTATTACTGGTGATAACAAGTTATTTGAGGGTATTCTTTTTAGGTGCGTCCACGTCGGGAATCATTTCAAAACTTGCCCGTTGGAGACGGAACAATCGTTGGTGCACAAATCGAAGCTGATGTTGAACAAGATGAAGAAGATCTGGCCGTGCATGGATATGGACGGTTATATGAACATCTGGATTCTGAAGCCGACTTCTGGGAGTAGGGGGATCGGCATACACATTTGCAGGACCCTAGCCTACGTTCTCAGGATAGTCAGCGAGAGGAAGACTAGCAAATACGTCATACAAAAATATATAGGTGACTCTTTCGTTGTTATAAAATCCTATTTAATCGATTAAATGTTTTTTTCTAACTTTCCAGAACGACCCTTGCTGATTTACAACACGAAATTCGACATCAGGCAATGGTTCTTGATTTCTTCCACCTCACCGTTGACCATCTGGATATATAAGTAAGAATAAACATTTTCACAGGGTCTACTTAGTCCAGCTAAGCGTTATTGCATGTCACCAGTGACTTTGGAAAGGATATAATTTATTTATTTATTGCAACGTGGTATTAACAACAAGTTTCCTGCACTAATAGCTCTCCCCAGGTAGCAGAGTAACGTGAAATGACGTATAATAGACGTCTATAACACCTAATATATCGACGTCTATTAAACGACATTTTACGTCGCTCTGCTATCTGAGCCCTTTACGGCTTTGGAAAACTTTTTTGGGAATTTTTTTATCATATAAAAAGTTTTTAAACAAACGTAACAAAATTCTTTAATCACAGACATTTTTCTAGCACCATATCTTTTTTATGTTTCAAATTTTATGAGCTAAATACATGTTATTGTGATATCGTCCATTACAACCTCTTAATATTTTTATACGTTTTGACTAACAACATTATGTTATAATGTAACAATGGATAGAAATGTCAACCACAACATAGTAATTATTTTCACTAATTCCTTTAAACTTGAAAAAGACAATAGATTGTCGAAACATCGTTGTTAATGATCTGAAAATGTGCCTTTCATTTTAAAGCCATGAATCCACAAACTTGCTATCATAGAATTACAATATACAGGGTGAGTTTTTTATCTCGAGACAACAGAATATCCCTAAAATACTGCATCAAATCAAAAAAAGATCTTAATAAGATTTGTTATAATATAGGGGGCTCACTGAATGGTGAATCCCCCACCTCACCCCTCCCCAGAGTGAGAGGGGGCCAACTTTAAAATCTTAAATGAGAACCCCCATTTTGTATTGCAGATTCGGATTCTACGCCATCAAGTATATAGTTTTCGTTTGAAACTTTTTTTTCGATTCGTAACAGATTGTTCTGTAATCGCAAAAAACATGATTGTGAATGTCTAGAAAAAATACACAAAAAAGAGAAGCAAGCAAACATGATTTTGTGTTTTTTTATTTTAACATTAAATAACATTTCAAAAAGCCATAGACGTAAATTATTTCAATTCTCTCTTGTAATGTTATAGCCTCCATTACTGTTCAAATATTCAACACTAATTAATTTGTATTGGATTCATAATTAATAAGCTGAATGGGGATCGGACAATGTGTAAGTATTCCACAGCTTGTCAAGTACCTAAATAAAGTACGGTTTTGTATCGTTGAATAGCATTCCAATTGTGAATAAATAAATGTATCGAAGTGAAGGGGCACAGTTTCGAACACATGGCTTTTGGAAATGTTAGTTTATGTTAAAATAAAAAAACACAAAATCATGTTTGCTTGCTTCTGCTTTTTTGTGTATTTTTTCTAGACGTTCACAATCATGTTTTTTTGCGATTACAGCGCAATCTGTTAGGAATCGAAAAAAAAAGGTTTCAAACAAAAACTACATATGTTGATATTAATTAATTATTAATTAATTAATTAAAAACAAGGTAAATTCGTGTTCCAATCCGTTTTATTTTATTATATTTACTGGGACATGTTTCGGTTTTTCAAACCATCATCTGGCAACTATAAGATGAAAAATGTTTTGTTAGCAATTACAAATTGATTTTACATTTTAATTTTTAAAAGTTTATGTATACAATCTCCTGATTTAATAATAGAAAAAAAATATTTTTATGTATATATAATTACAAATTTAATTTAATTTCAAATTAAAATCAAAATCTTAAAAATTTTATTACAAACATAATAAATATAATAGTCTTTTGAATAAATACTGTCTAAAACGTCAAATGTTTGTTTCCTATGTAAAATTGATGTGTCAAAAAAATGTTGTTGGTGCAATAAGAGAAATTCTTCGAAAAACATTTAAACTGATTAAAAACTAAGTTAAAATGATGTAACTTTAAAAACAAAAAACACATTAAAACGTATGTAATTTAAAATCTCAGAATATCACAGGTAACCGTACAGAAAAGCATAACAAAATGGTCCGAATGCCAGCCAAGGACGCACTGAAGATCATATTTGCAATACATTTCAAACAAACAATTTATTTTGTGCTGTTTTGAACGTATGCCTGTAAAAAATGATTTTAGTAAAATATTTGTGAATGTATGTATTGGATGCGTATGTTTGTTTTAAATATTGACTTTGAAAAAAACATATAATTAAAATATGAGGTTTGAAGTAATAAGGAAAAAAGAAAATGTAATGAAATATAATAGTTGCCAGACGATGGTTTGAAAAACCGAAACATATCGCAGTAAATATAATAAAATAAAAAGGATTGGAACACGAATTTACCTTGTACCCCCTACATTCTAACAAATCTTATTAAGATCTTTTTTGGATTTGATGCAGTGTTTTAGAGATATTCCGTTGGCTTAAGATAAAAAACTCACTCATTAATTGGTTAATAAAAAAAAATTCAAGCAATAAACATAAGAGAGACTCTTTCGTATCTTCTTTTTCAAGATTCGGTAAGACGGTCTTACCCTGCAAAAGATGTATACTCTCTACCTCCCATCCCACCTTCGGGCGATTCGTTTGAAGCGTAAAATACATTCAAAAATCAATCCTTTTCCAGGATATGCTACCTGCGATTCAGCTCGCAAACCTACAACCTGCGCAAACTGCACGAGAGCATCCACCTGACCAACAACTCGGTCCAGTGCAAGTACCAGAATTCGAACCGCGACCCCGGTCTGCCCGAGTACAACATGTGGGACTCGCAGAAGTTCAAGAGCTACCTGGAGATGATCGGCTATCCGAACGTCTTCGAGGAGATCATATATCCGGGCATGAAGCAGTGCATCACCGCCGCCATCCTCATCCACCAGGACTACATCAACACCAGGAAAAATTCCTTCGAACTGTACGGAGCCGATTTCATGCTGACGGAGGACTTCTCGCCCTGGCTGATCGAGATCAATTCCAGGCCCGCCCTCCATCCGTCGACGCCGGTCACAGCGCGTCTCTGTCCGCAAGTACTGGAGGACGTCATCAAAGGTAAAAGCGGATTCGATCGTATTCATAAAAACCGAAAATGACGTGAAATGACGTCTAATCGACGTCAGTATTACGTGTGTGCCTATTACGTGATATTGACGTCAATTAAACGTCGTTTAAGAAAAAGATCACACCATATTCCAATTAATTCTTGAGTTCAGACGGGAAAAAAAAGGAGACGTAGAACTAAATTGTGTTTGTTTTTTCTATTTTTAGGTCGGAACTCAACAACTAAATGGAATATGCGATGCACACATACAACACTGATAGCGTTTCTAAGCGTAATAATTTTATTGTTAAACGACTGCGCCAGGAAAACTGATGAAGATTCGCCCGGCCCATTCAGGACGCATCAAAATTTTATATCATTATTGAAGAGAAAATGGGAAAGGCGTGTAATACTGCTGTTAGCAATTTGGTCACTAGCGCATGGGATTTTAAAATGTTTATCTATCGAAAAGAGAATTAGTGATCGTAAAAAGTTTCATTTAAATTTTTTCTATTTTTGCTAAACCTTACTATAATTCTCATACCTATAAGTGGCGGCTCATAGGTTTTATTTATAGATATTTTTTTAATAAAATCCGGATGGTAGTATCTATTGGAAATTTACGTTTTCATATTTTATCATTATATTCATTTCTGTCGATTAAAAACTTGAAAGCATAAAAAGACAAACAGAATATTTTTAAAATTAAAATTCTCAACTTTGCGCTCATTTTAGATAATTAAACCGCTCATAGAGGGCGCTGTAAGTACAATAATCGAAGTTCGTATGCTATCGCCCGAAATACGAAAATGTTACGAACTTATACGAAGAAATTCGATCATTGTAAGAGCCTCCGTAAAACGTATACACCATCCGCCGCTGACTCGTGTTATTGGCGCGGTTATTTGAGCTCTGAAAACGTTATGTCACAAAAAAAAAGTAAGCCGTTATTGACCGTAAACAACAATTAAAATTTTATTGATCTGTAAAAAAACACATTTTTTTATTGATAGCAGTGTAGAATATTTGATATAATTGCAATCGGAAAGAATTTGTTTTCCAAATCATAGCGTTCTGTTAAAAAAAATGAATTTTATAAAAAAAAAAAACATTCAAAATGTACTTTATTGCAATTTAGTATGCGTAAACAAACAAAAGAGCGATATTTGTAGTTTCTTAACATTCTACTGACAATTGGAAGATTTTTAGCACAATCGTGGCACTCTAGATTGAAAGATAAAAATTGAAACGTATGGTAACTGTAAAAAATCGTAAACCCAGATTAAACAATAGACATCAGATTTGACAGTTACAATAAGTCAATGAATTTGGTTATTGTCGTTGTAAAGTTTTAGTTATTAGATTTGTGTGTGATCTTGCTTCTTTTTATTAAAATATCAAATCTATTATGAACGGGTGTGTTTTTAACGACTCTAACAAACTAACAGTAACCATAGAAACGAAAACTAACAAATCATAAATTTTCGGAAAGTTATATGAGTACAGTCCAGATATGGAAAAATATTTAGTCTTCCGTTTAAAATGTTAAATTTACTCTTATACCCTATCAAAACCGAAAATGATAAAATATGAAATTATAGGTTAGATAATTGCAAGCAAATTTTTAGTAGATACTACACATACTTGATTTTATTAAAAATATGTATAAATAAAAAAAGTTATAGATCGGGACTTATATCATGCTGGGACACTCGGTATACATAGTTTGTTCAGAGATTTCTGCACATTATATTTGAATTTGTTGTTACTAAAGTTAAAAATTCGGTTAAATCACGGGTTCAGTGTTTGTACTGCTGATCAAAGTAGAATTAAGAAAATGAGCGTTGAATAAACGGTTTTAGAAATAATTTGAAGTTTAATATTTTTTCTTTATTCAATATTTTATTTAATCATGACACGATGTTTAGGGTGTTTGGTGCGTTCTTTGCCAAAATAAATTGAAAGATGAAAAAATATCAAAAAAAAAAGGATGACGAAGTAAAACATTTGCAAAAATATTAAAAAATTGAAAAATGTAAAAAAAATGGAGAAAAGTAGATCAAGCAAAAGCAGAAAAAAAATTAAACAATAAACACAAAGAAAGTAGAAAAAAATTAAAAATTGATTAAAAAAATTGTAAAATCAAAAAATATGAGGTTGAAATTTTGAAAACAGAAATAAAAATTATGTTTAAGTCCATTACTTAAAACTTATCCAATAACAATTCCAATACGTATGTTAAAAATTATTTAAGTAAAAAAAAATCAAAAATAAAAGTAAAAGAAATAAAAAATTGAAAACGTAAAAAAAAGTGTAGAAAAATAAAAAAGAGAAAACAAAAATTGTTGAAAACGTCGAAAAATGTATATTACTTTTTAAAAACGTTGAAAATTTTGAAAAAAAAAAAATTAACCATATTGGAAGAAATGTTTGTTCCAATACATATTTCACAGAGGGGAAAAATAAAAGAAAGCTACACTAATTGTATTTACATTCTAAATGTGGTATTTATTATGGTGTAGGAACCGACTTACAAAACCACATTTTTTTCTAGAACTTTCGACTTCTAGTAGATATACATTTTTTGATAACTTGTGACTGAACATATTTTTTTTAAAATGGTTGTTGTCGATTCATTGTGAATTTATGACTAAATTTATCTTCTTCTTTATTATAAGAATATTTTAAAGTTTAAAAAATAAATTGTTAAAAAAAATTGGAAATAATAAATATCCAAGAGATAAAAAAATGGGTTTTTTTTAATAAGAAAACGTAAAAAAAAGGATGAAAAGGTGAAAAAACGTGAGAAAAATTTTAAAAAAAATGCAAACAAGGTAAACATTGAAAAATGTTAAAACTATTGAAGATAGAAAAATCAAAAAATAAAAAAATATATAAAAAATTTGATAATGTAAAAAAAGTAGAAAATTAAAAAATAGAAAAAACATTTTTTTTTAATAAATTGAAAAAAACACAAAAGAGGTTGAAAACTTGAAAAAAAAAATAAAAATAAATTTTGGAAAAAAAACGAAAATATGAATTGAGGGGCTTAAAATAAGAAGGGCATTTTTTGTAATAAGTGCTTGTTTTTTTTTTTACAATAATAAAAATACACTAAACACAACTTTACAGCTAGAAGTCTTTTATTTTTTAATTAATGATGCGTTTATTTAAGGGTGAGTTCCATAATATCACTTTAAGGGCCGGTTTCATGATAAATGTCATTTTGGTAGTTTAACAAAAGTCAGTGTATTACTTATGAAAACTTTAATTTAAGGTAACTTTAAAGCTTTAAACTGACATTATGAAACTCACCTTAAAGCTTTAAAATTACTTTAAATTAAAGTTTTCATAAGTAATACACTAACTTTTGTTAAAATGCTAAAATGACATTTATCATGAAACCGGCCTTAATAAAAAAAAAATAAGAAAATTCTAGTTTTAAAGTTGTGTTAATGTAAGATTTTTATTTTTGTAAAGAAACAAGCACTTATTACAAAAAAAAATGCACTTATACCCTTCTTATTCTAACACCTTCCATTTGTTTATGTTCAACATCATTACTCAATACATATTCCACAGAGGAGATGAAAAAACAAACTCACACAGTCTACAAACCATATAACTAGGTATATTATTGATTCCAAATTTTTTAAACGATTCCAGTGGTCATAGACAAGGCGAAGAGTCCGAACGCGTGCACCGGACAATTCGAACTCCTCTATAAGGAGAAGTTGCACCAACTACCGCCTCTGGACCCTGCCGGCTTACAACTGCAAGGAAGACCGTTGCCGCACGAATTCTTCTATACGCCCATAGAGGATAACACCGCCCTGTTACAGCCGGAGAAACTATCCTCCGACATAATAAACATCAGCAACACGCGCAGTTACATGAAGTACGTAAGCAGACAGATGAAGAAGACGCTCGAGAATCTACTGGAGATCATCCAGAAGGAGCGCACGCGACGCCAACGACTCAGAGCGCAGAAGAATCAGCACGCCAACACCGTCACCGATAAGATACCCATCGATCTGGCGAAGGAGAGCATCCAGTACGTGGACAATATCAATAAGGTGAACGAGAGTATCAAGGAGATACAGCAGATATTGAAGCCGACTTATTTGAGCGATAAGAAGTTGAACGATATCGCGTGCACGATCAGGAGTAATACGAATTTGTCGGGCGCGTTGACACCTGCGCTGTCCGAGGCGGAAATCAAACGCACCGATTATTCGACGACGAAATTGATGAAGGGCGCGGACGAGAAGATCTTCTTACCGCTGAAGATCGACGTGTCGAACGTGGAGAATAAGAAGCTGTTCTTGCCGCAACAGACGGACGAGGAGTTGATCAGTAAGAGCGCTAAGATCGAGGAAGCGTTGACGAAGATCAAGGAGAGCAGGTCGTCGATTAGTTACGTGGGTCGATTTCTTGAAGTTCTTGAACGTCTGGAGTATGAAGGCGACGGAGAAGATCAGCTGATGGTTTCGGAAAAATAAGCAAAAATAATCACGCACAATTTAAAATAATGGTAATAATAATTACAACATATTGTCCTGAGAATATCTTTTTTATTATCCTCTTCAATATCATGATGTTGTAACGGAACGGGTTTTCTTATCTGGAAACTTTTGGGGATGGCCAGCCCAAATTCATTCAAACCAAATACCGTCTCACAGATAATCCCACCTGCTCTTTTGAGCGACTAGCCACTGCTGGAAAGCAATCTTTTTGTTCGGTAGCGGTTGGTTTCAGAAGTTTAGCCAAAGATGCTTTCCAACAGTCAGTCGAAGCAGGCCGTTAGTTAGCCTAAAAATTGTCGACTTACCCACCTCGTCGGCTTTCTCTTACCGATGATAACTTCCTCTCCAAAACTTTACTATGGGTACTAATTAAACTTCTTTTTGAATTTGGTATGGCGAAATAATAGAGCGACTAGATAGACTAGTATTTCCTGTGAAGTAGACGCTGCTTCAGCGAATGCCACATTACTTATCATCTGCGTATTAATAAAATGAATTTAAATACTGTGTATTATACAGGTGGAATTTCGATTTCTTACAATGTTAATGATAATGTATCGCACTATTACTAACATTATGAATATATCGCGCAAAAAGCGAAGAATTAATCTATAGTTTAACGGGACCAAATCTTAGCTCAAACTGGTCAAAATTCGAAAACGTTTTCAAATTTGGATGAAATTTTGGTATTCTGAGGTGATTAAAAAATTAAAATAATAATAATAAAAATAAAAAAAAATATGGCGCAGTCGTTATGATTGAGTTTATTCAAAAATGTGTTGAATCTGGATGTAATCTGGCACTTTATGGTTGATGGGATCCCTGATTCCAAATCCAAAATAAAAATTTAAATGGCGAATCCAAAATGGCCAACTTTTGCAGAGAAAAGTTACTATTTCGGCTTTCCTTTCGCAATATAATAAGTGAATTCACGCCCTTTGCATACATAGCTGGTATTTTTTTCGTAATTTTGCACAAAACAATTTGAAACATGTATAATGAACGTCGTTAATTGAGTTTGTGTATTGTATGTTAATGAATCATCGATATAGTGCAATGTAGTGTGAACATTACCTCAAAAATCAGTACATCTTTCATCACTCGTCAGTTCTATAGGAAAAAATTAAATTTAAAAATGTACACAGCCTTAAACTATTCCATACGACAATTTAAAATTGACGTCGGAGTTGAAGTTTCATATTTAGTGATGGGCACTATCGGTATTTCCAACTATCGATAGTTAACTAATATGTCCTCAGAATTACATTGTGTTTTGTTTGTTATTTATTATTTATACTTTTTTGTTTTTATTGCCTTGAATAATGACAATTGTCTTAACACCACTATTTCGTTTTATGATTTCATCAATGCCAGCTGCTATAGATATTACAAAAGACAGAATTATTTCCAACACAAACGTTTTTAATTAACAAGACAATACATAAAAATACAGAGACCGGCAGAAAGTGCGCAGCATATGGGTTTTTGCATTCAATTACAAAATTCGGTTTGTGATTTTGCAATTTTGGGAACTAACCATGCCGTTGCTCGTGAAGGTTACTTCATCTGTAATTAATATTCGCTTTTCAAAATGTACATCATCCTCCTTCATGCCCTGGAACCAAAAGCAAAAGTCCATCCTAGCATGTAGATCTCGTTCTTGAAGAATATGAATAAATTTAGGCTTATATGGCAAATACTTGTTTTTGTTTAAAATTCTTCTAATTATTTTTTCAGAAATACCGACTTTTTCTCTTTCCGAATTGGCATGGTAGGAAATCCCGATACAGATACCAAAACATTCAAACTATTTCCTTCTGTAATCACATTTTTTTCGATGCGATTGTTTGTATTTATTTCCCACCGAACCAATCTACTTAATTTTTTTCGAAATTCTTAAAACAGTGGAATTATGTATATCGCTATTATACCTATTGTTAAAAATAATTGCTGCGATAGGTATGATAATTTTCGCCATGTATCATAAATATTTCTATTTTTTCTTTTAAAGACAACTGTGCCGCATTCATCATTTTGACAGCAAAACTAAATGTCTCAATGACAGTTATTTAATTTATTTGTTTGTGATGTACTCATTGCTACTTTGATTTTTACAATATGTAATTCTGAAGCCTAAGAAAATAATCGATGTGTATGCATACGTGCACAATACATTTTAATAGTTCTATAGCATATGCTATTAATAAAGAAGCATTTGGTAGTTTTTGGAAAAGAAAAGTGGTCTATGTTTGTAAATTATTTTGTATATTGAAACAAATCAAGGTGTGCAGCAAAAATAATAATCCCATTTTAAGTTTTCCTTTCAGGCTCATAAAATTTAAGTAATAATTTGGCATAGTACGCATGATTTTGTCTCACAAATTATACACAGAACAGGATATCACTGCTATATGATTTCAATCAATTTCGTATACAGGGTAATTCCGAAAAAACGATTAAATTTCATTTTTTGCTAAAATTAAGCGAAACTTCATATTTGGATATAGCGTTGAATTTGAAACAATATTTATTAATAAAAGGATCTAAACTCAAAAACTGAGGTAGTTTACTCTTAGCGTACTTTCATATTTTTGACCTTCCCTCGTATGCAATTAAATTTTTGGCATATTTGATGAATGTTATTTTAGTTTTAAGACATGCAGAGGTAAACTGTAAGAAAAAAAGTTACTAAATTTAAAGACAAAAAAATTCCCATATGCTGCGTACTTTCTGCCGGTCACTGTATATAAAATGAAAAAAGCAAAGGAGAGAATTTAAATGGAAAAAAAAAATCCTCTGCTTTAACATAAGTAATTTAGTAATTTAATAACTTTCTTGCATTTTTTAATATTGTTATGTTTTATTTTTTGATACTTAGACGGCTCTGAAGATAGCTAGTCAGCCGAAACATGCATATGAGCTAATATAATTGTAACCTGTAAACTTTGATTGGGTGTTTCTTACCTGTTTGGTATTCTTATCATTAAATATCACCAGTTTTGGACATAACAATGTGTAATAAATAATAATAATACATATGTCCTGAGAACATCTTTTTTATTATCATAATCAACATCATGAATATATCGCAGTATAATACAAAAAAAAAAAATGAAGAATTCTATTATAGTTTCAGGCGTCGCCTATAATAAAAAGGGGTAATTTGATAGAGTTTTATTAGATTAGATTACGTAGTCCATAACGTTTCGACGTCGTCAGCGCATCGTCACTTTCTCGTCTCATTCAAAACACCACAGAGAAGAACACACTGCTCACGATTTCACTTTAAATTATTATATACAAATTAATTATTTCCTAACTTCCGTTCAGGTAAAAACTATTTATTATATATTATTTTTCAACACTAGAGCACGGGTTTCAGTGAAAAAGAAAGTTTAGGTCTCGAGTTGTTCTTCCCCAGTATCCGCTTTTGTTCTTCCTTTACCCGTTTCTCTTGTTCTTTGCGCAGTTTCTGCTTCTCCTCCTCCATTTTTCGTTGTTCTTCGACCATCGCTAAGCGTTCTTCGGCCTAGACACAAGAGAATAAGTCGATATTATTATACTTTCTTTATTACACGTTATCGTATTTTTTGACACATTTGCTACGCTTAAATTCTGCAAATTTGTTAGGTGTAAAAACTATAAGGAGCAATTTAAACATTGTATAGAAAACAGTGACTTTCAAAATGATTTAACTAATTCACTGTAACAAGCCTAATATTTTATATATTAATATTATTATTATTATTATCATCCCAGATAGCAGAGTGACGTAAAATGACGTATAATAGACGTCAATATTACGTCTAATATCGACGTCAATTAAACGTCATTTTACGTCGTTCTGCTATCTGGGATATTTACGACTACTTTAAATTACTTTTTTTTTGCGTTATGTGATTGTATTATGTACTTACAAAAATTAAATGCTTCGTTGTTATGATACACGGGTCTTCGTGGGTAAACAAAGGTTACTCACAAGAATTACTCTGTTACACCCAATGTTTGGCTCGCACAGAAATTACGTAAAAGTACAAATGGCTTCTAGAGTAGGATACCTTACCTCAAATAACTAATGAATGACAAAGAAAAACGAGAAACTCTTTGTGGAAAACCTACAGGATACTATTTATTAATACATTTTCAGACGCTCATCTGCATTACGCTGACCCGCATCGGATTTAAGTTGTAACTTTCGGCGTTTTGGTTTCTTATTCATTCAAGTTCTAACGTCGAAAATATTTGCCACATAAAATTTGTTTACGTTTTTGAAGTACGTGTCAAACGTTACATTTCGTTGAAACTGAGAAGCGATGGACAAAAAGAGCCATTCGCCTAGTCCGCACGAATTTGGCGTTCTGACAGCACTGTCGATTTACAGAGGGCGCCACTACATTGTTCTGACACAATATATATGTATATTCAATAGTTTCACATCGCCGGTAACATGGGTTTCAAACATGGCGCCCAAGGAAATTCGCTATGTCGCATAGGTGGGTGAAATTGTAACTATTGAAAATTGATAGACAAAACAGCAAAGGCGCCGACACTTAGTGAAACTACTGGATAAGGTTTATACTGTGGTTCTGATGTTGATCTGATACACGGTCTTTATGATTGGTGTAAATTAAAAGCTGAGGCATCTCTGGTGCTAAAATAGTGAAGTAGCGCATTAACTCATTTTTTCTAGCAGCGCAACATCAAAGACACCGACTGAAAGTGACCTTTCCTGTCTCTCTCTAGTGCATGTAAATTAAAAATACCATCAAACGGGGTAAAGTGAAACAAAAATATAAGTTTTTCGTTAATATTTTTATAACTTTTGAAAAAATAATTAAAAGTTTATTCATCATTTACTCAACATAATCTGCATTTGTTACTGCTACAAAATAAATATATTACCAATTTTTTTTTTTTGCCAAAGCGTGATTCATTTTACCCCATACATCGGAGTAAAGTGAATCAGATGTATAAATATTATATCCTTTTCACTTTAAAGTAAACCATGTTAAAAGTTTTTTTAACGATCTGATTTAGCCAAGAAAAGTTAATTTTATCGAAAATGGTCGAAAGAAAAAGAAGTAATGAATTAAAATAAATTTTATTCTTTATTTACTTCTATATCTTTTTGAAGAAATATTCAGTTATTCAGAGCATATTCAGTATAAAAGCAGTGTTGAGGAAAGAGTCGAAAAAAAAAAACCATAAATAAACTAAAACTTTAAACAATCTTAATGCCAATCCAATTATGTTAATATCCAAAAATCCTCTTCACTAATTGCAAATACAGGGTGATTCTCCATATATGCCTTAAACTTTAAGCGCTGATTCCTGGGGTTATTTCGATCATCAAAGTTCATAAGAACATATGTCCAAAATCGCTTAGTTCTAAAGTTGTACAATGTTTAATAGTAAGTTAACATAATTAATGTTTTTATTATAAATTAACAAAATAACCCCCCCAACTGCAATACAAGCTTCTATCCTCCGTCGTATTGACTGGCGAGTCCGTTCTAAAATACCAGGGGTATTTCGAATTGTTTGAAAAGCTGCGATAATACGATTTCTCAGTTCATCGACATTTTCAATGGGAGTCGTATAAATTAATGATATAAGGTGGCCCCAGAGAAAAAGGTCCAAAGAATTTAAGTCTAGAGACCGAGGAGGCCACGGTTGTGGACCTCCCCGTACTATCCACCGATCTGGATACGTATTGTCCAAAAACTCGCGAGCAACTAAACTAAAATGCGCTGGAGCACCGTCGTGCATAAAATACATTTGTAATATTAATTGCAACGCAACTTCGTTCCAGTAGTAGGGTAGCTCCTCTTCAAGAAATTGCGGAACCTCCAGTTATATACCTCGCCATTTAACCGCATCGGAAAAAAATGTGGACCTATCAAATGATCTCCAACAATTCCGAACGCTCACATTGACAGAAAATTGATTGTTGATGACGGCCATTCCACTAGTTCGTGCGGATTTTCTTCGGGCCCATTATTTGATTATTATTTGAAAATTAATAATCGCGTTTTTAGAGAAAGTAGCCTCGTCGGTGTTAGAATATTTGGGCCAAATAGTCAAGATTTTGTGCTTTTGTGTTGCATTCCATTGACAAAAGCCAATCTTGTGGAAATTCTGCCGGCCAAAAGTGCTTGCACCCCATTGAATATGATATGGATACAACAGTTGATCTTTCAATATTCTCCAAACTGTGGCCTGACTAATGTTTTAAAGCAAACGCAATTTTTTCTGGTGCTCGTAGTAGTAGGATGTTCCTCAATTTCGTTTAGTACCATTTCTTCAACTTGTGGAGTTCTCACTGTAGGATGGGTGCCCGTTATCAGTCGTTCCTTTTTTTTAAATTTCCCGTTTCACTAAGACGTTGGTGAAGACGGGCAAATATTGAATGATGCGGGATGATACGGTTCGGGTATCGTTCTTCATAAAGACGTTCTAGCAGTACACGAATTCCATTGGCAAAACCGTAAACGGACATGCATATCACACATCTCAGCATTCGTGTAATTTCATTTTAGAAAACAGGAAACTGGCAATAAACTGAATGGAATACTCTTGACAACTATTGACAAATATTAGAAATCACAAATAAACAATTCCCTCTCAACACAATAGTTTTTGAAGAACCAACTGTGATATTATATCGTGTTGTCATAGTTCATAATCTTATCATTAAACATTCAATTAACTTTAAACCAAACCGTTTTGGACATATTACTCATATGAACTTTTTATGATCAAAATAATCTCAGGAATCAGCTCTTAAAGTTTGTCGCATATATTGAGAATCACCCTGTATATGTAGTCTCCTTTTAAGTGACTTGATTTGTACCGTTTTCTAAAATTTCAGATATTTAGGGATAAACAAATATCCTTTAGGAGGAACTAAAAGGAACTAAAACATTCAATTTAATCACTTCCCTAATCGTTTCCGAGTCCCTAGTATTACCAAATCACCGCTCAACTTATAAATCGAGATGCAGGTCAGCGTCATCCACCGTATCTGAACTGAATCTTCAACAACGATCAAAAAACGACTAGACTACACACCGACTAGTTGAATACGTACCAACTTCCGTTGGGCTTCCTCAATCTTTCTATTATTCTCCGCCATTATTCTCTCTAATTCTTCCCTTTTTCGCCTTTCCTCTTCCTATAAAACAGGTATGACACGTATAAATTACAGAAAAACACTTGAAACAAAGCCGGCCCTCCTAGCTTTCCACGACACAGACACATTCATTCAGCACGTTCGCAAATATTTTCTCACCGCCTCGTTTCCGCAACGGCGCGTGCAAAAGCCGCGACGACAAGCACAGAGTATCGAATGATGGATGGGCGGAATCGAGAGGACGAGAAAATTCGCGACTTTCCACTCTCGGGTGTCAAATGTTATTTCGTAAAGAGAAAAAAAATAGATTCAGCACATCTCATCGGTAAACGTTAGAAAAGAATCACCCAGCTAGCAAAATGACGTAAAATGACGTTTATAATGGACGTTTAATGGACGTCAATATTAGACGTCATATTGACGTCCATTAAACGTCATTTTACCGTCATTCTGCTACGTGGGGAAAGTCAGATAGTAGGAAAATAAAATTAATACATAAATAACAACAAAAAAAGAAATAATTTCGGATGGCTGAATTAAAGAGAAACGGAATAAAATACACAGTATTTCGTTTTGATTCGTTGCGATAGAATCGATATTACTATTGTTGCCGGCATCATCATCAAATCACGTATATATCAGCTAGGTTTTGGGCCAGTTAAAAAAATCGTATTCAAAATACACAAACTCTGCCTGGTTCGATATTTTTATATTAATAAATATAATATACTTAAAATATACAAAAAATATAAAAAGGCTGGATAATACCTGCTAGACGAGGTAGGTCCATGATGACTCGAAACAGCTCATATTTCTTGACAGAACCTTCACTGCATAGCTGCTCCCATTATCTTATAAGCTATTAGCCAAGTGGCAAACGGTTTGTTAATTATTTTAGCTAAACTCTTGGACATTCTTGATACACTCGTCTAGTGCTAAGTGTGGTACTGTTGTGTGTTTGGCGTAAAACGTGTGTTTTATAATATTTATAACCAAAAAAAAAATAATACATTCAACTGTGTTTGTGTGTGTTTTGAAGATGAAAACAAAAAAAACAGAGAGAGAAACACGGACTGAGCACTGAATTTTATGTAGCACCAGTAATTAAATCAAAGATAAAACTATACGAAAGAGTATCAGCAGTTTTTTCGCAGAATAAACATATAATAAAAAAATAAAACCAATGTCAACGTTTCTCGAATACAATTGACTAGGTAATATAAAATGCATTAATACTTTCTTGGTTTGTTTAGTCATTTTAATGATAATAGCAACTAAAATCACGATGTGACGTTTCGGTTTTTAATAAAGAGTATTCTAATATATTTTATATAGTCATGGGTTATTTTATTTTTTTAACATTAAAGTATAATTTTTTGTGGGACAGTTTGCACATCGCTACAAGCTCCTGAATTTATTTTGATACACGTCACGTGACACTCAGTACGCAGATAAATTTTAAAATAGTATGAATCTGCAAAAAGTGAGGTTATATGATATAATGTCCAAAAAAGTTATTTGAAAAAATTGCTTAGAATTCACTTTTAAGTCTATGCAAATTTTTATAAACATATTTAAAGAAAAAAAAAAATAATTATCACAATTTTTGTAAATCGATTCTTTGATTGAATTACATATTTCCATTTTTTTCGCTTTTAGCAGCTCAACTGTGGTAATATTTATAAATTGATAGTCGTACGATTTAGTTGATTTTTGCATAATTAACACAATGAAAACTGAAAAATACGTCTTCAGTATGACGTTGTTGTTGCAACGGACTGTATTCTACTAATAATAAACAAAATTTTAACAAATATTTTCATTCTAAACCACTTAGCAAACAGTACCTTTAATAGACGTCATTATTCCGTCTATTACGTGATATTGACGTCTATTAAACGTCATTCTGCTATTCGGGAAATTGTACAATTAATATTCTTTTAACACAGTATTTGACATACATTTAAGTAGTATATTTTCCACAAAATTAAAATCCACAGCAAAAAAATAGCGGTTCCCATTTGAGATTTGAAATTATGCTCACAAATAATTGAATAAAAAGTCAAGTCATTATAATTTTAGCGGTTATTAAAAAACGCCAAAAAAAATCAAGAAAATATTAATGTATTTTATGATTTCGGTCAAGATAACTCTTCTGGGTAAAATGAGATTACCGTTTTAGTAGACAGATCTGGTGAAAATTGAAAAAATAATATGCTAATGTGTAATATACATGATATATTTTTTTATATTGCAATAATTTACTCAAAAATTATTATCTCTTAACAATATTATGTTACTAGAAATTGAAGAATGCGGGAAAAGTACAATAATTCTGCTCGACTTATATGTACACAGCACATTCTATACATTTACAAAATTTACACTTTAAAATTTAAACAATACAAAAACAAAAATCTCTTTTCTGTTGTTACACCGCACAGAATTATTGTTTACACGTAAAATACAAATCTCCAACTAAAATTAAAAGAACAATTCCTGATTATTTATAAAAGCCAGTTGGAGATTTCTATTTTTCTCTTAATATTTAACACATTAACAATATAAGTATGTACTATCATTAAAGTTTTTGGCAAGTGATCTGCCGTTAATGTCCAAATTATTTCCTTAGTTCATAAGATACATAAAAGAAAATCTTATAAAAACATTTATGTCTATCAAAAAAAAAATAAATTGTGAATTTTTATATATATAAAAAAAAAAAAAACAAACACATTAATATATAATATTAAAATATAAAAACTCGTCACAAATAAGTTAACCCTATAATAACTGCGATAGAAGCTTCAGGACGATAATAAAGGATGAGTTACTAGAGATTCCGCTTACCTCTCTGTGTTTCTCTTCGAGCAACTGTTTTTCTCTTCTCCGCTCCATCTCTTCCATCATCTGTTTCTCCATGATCTTTTTCGCCTCTTCAACCTTCCTGGCGACCTCCCTCTCTATTTCGTCCTTCCTCTTTTCCAATTCTTCCTCCACTCGCTTATTTACAAGTTCCTCTATTCGCTTTGCGGTCTCTTCCTCTATTAATCGTTGTTCGGTTTCTCGTTGCCTCCGTTGCCGTTCCATCTCAGCCAGTCTCTCTACTTCATCCATCTTTCTCGACCTCGATGACTTCTTATGCTTATGTCTGTCTACTTTCACTAAATCTACGGACGCATCACTACTCGATGCTGACGATGCGGAATGGGATCTCTTTCTAAACGAGTAAAATAAACAATTACTTGACAAGGGAGCATTTTATATGTTTGTAGAACAACCTTGTCTTTGAACTCCTCTCCTTCGATTTTTCTTTGTACGTTTTACTGTGTGAACTGGAACTCCTCTCTGAGCGGTCTCTCGATCTGCTGCGTTTGTGGTGTTTACTTTTGTGAGATTTTCTTGGGGATCTACTTCTGGAACGTGATCTCCCCATATTTACAATATGTTATACAACTAAAAACTACTCTAACAATTGTATAAAATAGGGTTTTGTTAATTGTACTATATTAAAACAAAATCACGACATTCAACCGACAACTTCATCGAATATTGTCATATTTTTAGTGATTTTAATGTTATTAAAACCTTAATACACTACAACGACGCAGGATTTACAAATCCAAAGTTGCAATCTTGTCTAATGTGGTGTTTATAGAAAAAACAAAAAACTTTTTATACAGTCTAAAAAAACAGGAAAAGGTCATTTCTATTTAGTTAAGAAAGGAACATTTATATTTATTACTGGATTATCGTTTTTAAATA
The DNA here is from genome assembly GCA_004143645.1 of Protaetia brevitarsis. Taxonomy (NCBI): domain Eukaryota; kingdom Metazoa; phylum Arthropoda; class Insecta; order Coleoptera; family Scarabaeidae; genus Protaetia; species Protaetia brevitarsis. The sequence continues at coordinate 1,455,795 of RXPK01000089.1, read as the reverse complement.
AACGATATTAAATTTTATAGAAAACTGTAGAATCTGAAGGACAACTTGCAGAAATCAATATTATCAGCATAATAGTAGTTTTCCTATTCATTAAAAGAGAGCGCTACAGTCAATTTCCAATTTAGTTTATTTGGCAAATCGGGCAAATCATCATAATTAATTAAAATAATCGGATAAGTGAACATGTAATTTGCACAGATAACACAGTGTTTTATCAATCGCATTATGTATTCCTGATAATTACTAATAATAAGATAAATCTTACACAACATACTTAAATATGCAAGACAGAACACCGAAGGTTCGTAAATATTATCCAGAAAAGGTTATGTTGTGGTTTATCCAATGCTTTGTGACTTCCGCAGGTAAGAGACGAAGGAAATTACGGCAGGATCTTTCGGAGAGTCTTGCCTTTCAATGTCCAAAGAACATTGTTTGACCCGAATGAGACATAAAAAATTTATAGAACGTTCCATCAGGAGTACGTAGTATTAGCAGAATAGTAAGTACAGTGGCTTAAAGAGATATCATGTTGTATTTATTCTCACTTATTTCTGTAGCACAATGTTGCAAACTGAGAATTTGCATGGTATATATGTTATTCCGTCCAAGGAAAGTTGTTTATGTAAGCCGATTTGATTTGCTGTTATGATGCTAAGATTAATAGGGATTTTGGTGTTTTAGTATGGTTTGGCGTTATTTTTGTTAGGAGTGGTATTTATGAAGACGGTGTTTTTAGATTTAATATATATTTTCCGGAAGATTTTCCAGATGGTGGACACCCAGTAAGTTTATTTAACTTATTTTGTTGTTTGCTTGGGTGATCCTGTTTTTAGGGTGTTCACATATTTTTATTAATATTAACTAAGAAATTAATTTGCTTCTAATGCGAGAGAGAAAATAAAATATTCTTCAGTGTTGCTAATTTTTTCTTGTTCCTCTTAAACAACAGTTTAAAACTTCAGATTAATTATAGCTGTTAGGCATTCTGTGACATTAGTTTGACATTTAGGTTATATCATGATTCCAATTTCTAAATGTCAACTTTGACAATTGTTTAAGATAACCTATAAATTTCATGCAAAATTTTGCAACCTTTTCTTTATCTATTTAATAAGATAATGCTTGCAGAAAGTTGTCTTCCAATCAAATATCTTGCATCCTGTGATACATAAAGACACCAACGAACTGCATCTGTTGGATGGGTTTCCTGTGTGGGACAAGGAACAACAACACATATGGCAAGTCCTAAAATACATTCAATGGATCTTTTATAACTTCAATTCAAGCCTAGCCCATGCAATAAACGAAGAAGCTGTGAATATGTGAGAAACATTAAGTCGAATCGACACAGAACCTTAATTTTTTACATGATTTTTTCATAGGTATAAGAACAATCATGTAGCCTTTAAGGGAGAAATATCGAAGTGCGTGAAAGATACTCACGACCACCTGTATGATCCGCCCCCCGTAGAAGATAAACACTACATAACTTTTGAGAAATACGTCCCAAGTATCCACGATTCCGTGAAGGCCACAATGTTGACTCAGTCAAATGAGGAGAGATTGAAGGTGTCCGGTTATTCCTGGGTGGATACCGGCAGCTTTAAAGCGCTTTCTAAGCAAATCTGACAACTGATACTTAAGCAGTACCTCTGTTCTTTAATAATATGCCTTGGGGAAAGTGGCAGGTGTGGTTTTCTAAGCAGGAGAGAGTTTATACAGCGTTAGTTAATTTTAATTGATTGTTTAGGTAATTATAATTTTGGGATGCCTAGCTCCTAGCTGCCGAAATACTTAAATAGTTTTTTTTTCTTTGTGTAGTTAAATTTTAATATTATTAATATATTTTATTATTATTTAAATTTTGAATTGTCAATAAATGCAATCTATCTATTTGTTATATTTCTAAAAATGGTGGTTTTATTATTCCTGGTAACTCTATCTAATAAGTCAAATTTTCGCGCCATTAGAATTAGTGTGAATTATTAGACGGTAGAGGGGTCAAGGTAAGAATAAGTTTATTGCCGTAAGCAGTGTTGCCAACTTGGTGTATTTTTACTAAATATCTGGTGCTATTGAAAGCAGTCCGGTTACACAAAATATATTGCTAGTGCTAGTGAAGTTTTATTTTCTTAATTTTAAGTAATAATCTAGTGAATTCATTGAACACGCAAACACTAATATACATCAAAGTATGAACAACCAAGCTAGCGTCGACTCTCGCCAATATAGTTTCAGCCGCCATTTTGTTTTGTACCTAAATTTATGTCATGTAAGTCTACCATTCCTTATTCTATGATTATGGAATTTAGATAAGTCTTTGTAATTTAGCTTTCTTCTCGAATGTTGGGTGTATTTTCGTTTGTATGGGAATGATTTTAATTTTAATTCTAACATACATATACATTTTTTAAAATTTCGCGCGCAATGTTACAAAGCAAATGGTAGGAGGTCACCAAAAATTTTCTCTAAAATAACCTACTGCTCTATACTTTGTTGCATATATGTAAGTAAATAAAGAAAGTACAAATAAATAATAAATAATATGGGTATTAAACACGACGCTATAGTTGTATATTGTTGTAATTTATTAATATTTGAGGGACTACGTAATTAAGCTGTTGCTATTAAATTCCTAAAAATTATAGATAACAAATGAAATAAAAAGGAGATTTTTATTAAATTTATTAATTACTTAAATATATAAAATATTTTTTTTTGCTTTTCTTAAAATGCTTTATAAAGTAATTTCTTTCCCAATTCTAGTGATTTTCTGTTGGAATTATAATCCCAATTTAGTGAAATATGTCTCCTATCAATTGGCAACACTGCCCGTAAGCTGTGCCGTAAGTAATCACCGTAAATTAAAAGGCGGTGAAAATAATACAACAATTTGTTAAAACACAAAATAAAGAGGATGTCTCGCAAAACTACGCCAAAGAAGAAAACTATAAAGTCAAATATACAAGAACCATGTAATTCCTGGTTAATTTTACTTAAAGGTATTCATTTTTTTTTTTTTTTTTAATCTCAGATCTTTAGATAACATGAATTCGAACGATTTTCAGGTGATTTGGTCGAAGGTTCAGAATATAAAAACGATATCGAAATCCTAAGACATCCTCGTACTCGAGAAGCGTCACTATTCTTGTTTTCCGATTTAAATAGTTCTGTACATGAAATTTTAACTTATTCCGAAGATCAAGCGGTCTTGGTTTATCGATGAAACGGTCAAAAGCGATGGTAAAATCAAACTCTCTGCACCTATAGATCCTATCTTCCTAGGTAATATCCTTTTAATCCTTCTACATGTATTGAAGTGAATATTTTAGTATTGCCATATTTACGGAAGCAAAATGAAAATGTAGCCACACCTTTAGACCAAATATTATGTGATGCTAAATATCCGGCCACCGAACGATTATTAAAATGCAGTGGTTTGAAATATCTTAAATCAATTGCTGAAGAAAAAGTGAGTAAAAAAACTTGAAACTACATTTTACTACTATTTTATTAATACAGGGTTGTCAAGATATAATCGCCTATAAATACAATGAAGGAAAGACTTTGGAATGGCTTAAAAAGAAGTCTACGAAGTTGGCGTCTGTACTAAAACAAAAGAACATACATTTAACAAGCGATGCAACTTCTTCTACTTTTAAAAAAGTGGATAATGGGCAATCGGTTGATGATAATGTCTTCTTAGGATATGCCGCTGGAATTGTTTCAGATTATTTAGAAGAAGATTTAGGCCAGAAGTTTCTGAAACATTTGAATTTACCGGTCGAGGAAGCGCCAACAGTCAAACGAAAATCCGACATAGTTGAGGTGCGTGAATTAAAAAAAACGAAGTTCGAAGAGGGAACGCCGGCAAAGCAAAACGGCAAATTAGGAAGTAAAATAGCGAAAGCTGCCAGCGCAACTTCCAAGGCTAAATCAAGAGCCGCAGCAAATACTAGAAGTATAACGAGTTTTTTTAAAAAAACTTAGTTTGTGTAGTGATTTTATATTGCATTTATTTTATTTTATATAATTAAACATATTTTTTAAAATACCTACCTTTATTTATATCCTGTAATAGCAAGTACCATGTGATTCAAAATGATTGTCGTAAGAAAAAAACTGTTTTCCGGAAAAATTTATCTATACTTATTACCCATTTTAATGAGCGAAGTTAGCTACATACAAATTTCCATACATTAAATGATTTTCTTGACATTTAGCGACATTGGCGTGCGTGTTTGTAGTATCTTTCGATTATTTATCTCTATAATTTTTTTTTCAAATCATTTATATTTACATCTAATAATCCACAACAATAGTATTTCTTGAACTGTAACAAAATAAGGGAATTTATCGTGGTTAGTAGCTCAACAAACAGGTAAAAAATCAATATTAACATTAAGTGAAATAGCTTTATTACATTTTATAATTTTATAGGCTTATCATACACTTCAGCGCACATGAGCTGTCAAAAAAAGTTACATTTTTCATCCCTATAAAGTTCCTACGGTACAGGAATATTACCATTAGATCACGATAGGCGATTGGAAGATTGTCATTGGTTATAATAACAATTTAAGGACGATGACTTGCTAAACAAATCACTTTTCACAGAAACGCAATTGCATCCCGTAAAAGTTGGAGTTTGGTTAGCCATGTCCAGGCAACGAATAAATAGGGCCAATTTTCTTCGGAGGAAACTGTATACAGCCCAACGTTACCAACAGATGTTGGAATTGTTTATTGCAGAGTTACAGAAAATGATGTTTGAAGCAGGTTATTTTTCAGCACAATAATGCCTCCAGCTACATATCTGCCTCGACAAACCTGCCAATATCTTCAACAGTTTTTTGCTGACGGGTTTCATTAGAGCACACAAAGATGACCACCAAGATTCACCTGATCTTAACCCAATTAGATTACTCATGTTTGGCTTATCTAAAAAATAGAAAGCTATAGAAACCGCATTGCATACCATAGAAGAACTGAGAGATGCAGTTTTGTCACTTAATATTATTTTATGTTATAATTTAAAGTAATAAATAAATTTAGTTTAAACACCAGTTAAGCTACTGAATTGTAAAATCATAATTTAGTAAAGTTAAATTTAATTACATTTCATTTTTTACAAGCAGAAACACCAATCCCTAGTAGTTTTATATAATGCGAGTTCAAATATAGGTTACGTTTTCTCTTATTTATGAACAGATCCATTACTTTCTTGTGTTCCAACACTGACTTAGTTCAAACCTTCATTTACAAACACGCGCAATATACGCTACACTCTATCTACTCTCTTTNAATCGCTATAAATACAATGAAGGAAAGACTTTGGAATGGCTTAAAAAGAAGTCCACGAAGTTAGCGTGTGTACTAAAACAAAAGAACATACATTTAACAAGCGATGCAACTTCTTCTACTTTTAAAAAAGTGGATAATGGGCAATCGGTTGATGATAACGTCTTCTTAGGATATGGCCGCTGGATTGTTTCAGAATTATTTAGAAGAAGATTTAGGCCAGAAGTTTCTGAAACATTTGATTTACCGGGTCGAGGAAGCGGCCAACAGTTCAAACGAAATCCGACATAGTTGAGGTGCGTGAATAAAAAAAAACGAAGTTCGAAGAGGAACGCCGGCAAAGCAAAACGGGCAAATTAGCGAAGTAAAATAAAGCGGAAAGCTGCCAGCGCAACTTCCAAGGCTAAATCAAGAGCCGCAGCAATACTAGAAGTATAAACGAGTTTTTTTAAAAAAACTTAGTTTGTGGTAGTGATTTATATTGCATTTATTTATTTTATATAAATAAAATATTTTTTAAAATACTACCTTATTATATATCCGTGTATAGCAAGCAATACCATGTGATTCAAAATGATTGTTCGTAAGAAAAAAACTGTTTTTCCCGGAAAAATTTATCTATACATTATTACCAATTTAAATGAGCGAAGTTAGGCTACATACAAATTTCATACATTAAATGAATTTTCTTGACATTTAGCGACATTGGCGTGCGTGTTGTAGTATCTTTCGATTATTTATCTTATAATTTTTTTTTCAAATCATTTATATTTACATCTAATATCACCAACAATAGTATTTCTGAATACTGTAACAAAATAAGGGAATTTATCGGTGGTAGTAGCTCAACAAACAGGTAAAAAATCAATATTAACATTAAGTGAAATAGTTTATTACATTTTATAATTTTATAGGCTTATCATACACTTCAGCGCAATGAGCTGTCAAAAAAAGTTACATTTTCATCCCTATAAAGTTCCTACGGTACAGGAATTATTACCATTAGATCACGATAGGCGATTGGAAGATTGTCATTGGTTTAATAACAATTTAAGGGACGATGACTTGCTAAACAAATCACTTTTCACAGAAACGCAATTGCATCCCGTAAAAGTTGGAGTTTGGTTAGCCATGTCCAGGCAACGAATAATAGGGCCAATTTTCTTCGAGGAAACTGTAACAGCCCAACGTTACCAACAGATGTTGGAATTGTTTATTGCAGAGTTACAAGAAAATGAGTTTGAAGCAGGTTATTTTCAGCACAATAATGCTCCAGCACATACTGCTCGACAAACCTGCCAATATCTTCAACAGTTTTTGCTGACGGGTTCATTAGAGCACAAAGATGACCACCAAGATCACCTGATCTAACCCAATTAGATTACTTCATGTTTGGCTATCTAAAAAATAGAAAGCTATAGAAACCGCATGCATACCATAGAAGAACTGAGAGATGCAGTTTTGTCACTTAATAATTATTGTATGTTATAATTTAAAGTAATAAATAAATTTAGTTAAACACAGTTAGTACTGAATTGTAAAATCATAATTTAGTAAAGTTAAATTAATTACATTTCATTTTTACAAGCAGAAACACCAATCCATAGTAGTTTATATATAATGCGAGTTCAATATGGCTTACGTTTTTCCTTATTTAATGACAAGATCCATTAACTTCTTTGTGTTCCAACACTGACTTAGTTCAAACCTTCATTACAAACACGCGGCATATACCTACACTCTGTTACTATCTATAGGAGGGGAATTCACAATCATTTTGAATCTCTGTGTATATCAGGTCATTATCAGAAAATAGGGGTAATATTGTTCCAATTTTGAATGTTACTGAATATCTAAATAGAATTTCCTACAACATTTAAGGTTATATCGGTTGTCAAAAGCATTGCTGGTAACAGAAACAGATTTCTTTTTCGATTTTTGAGGTTTATGATATTGGTTGTCAATGTTCACGATATTACTACCATCAATATGACCAACATAAATAAAATTGGTTGAAATATCACTAGATATTTTTAAATTATACAATAAACAAGAATTATACATGCGTGAATATATAGTGTTAAAATTACCTTTTATTCGTGCTCAATTTAACAAAAACAACAAACATTACAACAGAATTTTGAAATATATATATCATTTTGTGTAAAGCAATACAAAAACTAGATATTCCGAATTTTTCAAATAGCCAACAGTTGGTATTATAAACGAAACCTACTTATTTAACAATCTTAAATATCACTAGTTTCTTGACATTCTAAAATTTATAACGTTCATTTAAATTAAAATATATATCATCTTCTCAAATATAATTATAGAATTTTTATGTTTTCAGTTGGTTGACGCACCCAATATACTTCACCGTCCTGGGCAACTGTGACGCTATAAAAAAAAAATCAAAATATGTAAAAAGAAACACAATTGCGATATATGATCTTACTAAATAGTGTATTCTTTGCTTCTACTTCTGCGCGGCGCTTCCCATTCTAAGGTCAGGTCGTTCTTTGTGGCCGAATTTTTATGTGTTGCTGCAGTCTATACATGAAAATACAAAGATATTTTAAAAGTATCCGCCCAAAATTACCATTTCAAATTTCCCGCAATTATTTTCAATACCGTCAATGTTAAAACATAAATTTACCTGCTATTTTAATGGTAGTACATTAACAGTTATTTTAACTTATTTACGTTGGATTCGCTAAAGATAATGGAGGGAAATTTAATTTGATTACTAGGATAATTTGAGCAGATGATGAATGCTTCATTGAAATGCAGCATTTGTTAGATTGGTGTGTACTTAATGTTACATATTTTAATGCCATGATAATTCAATTGTCAAGAATGTAATTTATAGATGTTCGCAAACATTTCCTGTATATTTATCGATTGCATATAATTTTAAGCGCACTTAAATGATTTAATGATATATTCTTACCATAATCCCCGAACAGTTAATAGCTTTCGAGTATCGATCATGATCCGGGATATTGAAAACACCCACTGGAGTGTCGCCATCCCTTACTTGCAGCAGATATCCTTTGAAATCACCTCCAGAGATGGTAATGTTAGCTTTTTCGCCTCTTTTTAATCTCGTAACTCTCTACAGAGACTTTGTACGGAAACGTTTTGCTATCTCGTGCCGCTTTCGGGTGCTTGGGCGTCATGTCTTCGCAAGTCTCGACTGGCGCGCCCCCGGAATAAGCGGACGCAGCCGCTAGTGCGGCGAAAAGGATCAGCAAGCTTTCGCAACGCATTTCTGCGACGAGATTTTTCGTTAGTACGCTTTGCAGCTTGATAACAAGATTTAAATTTCTCGCAATATAAATTATACCTATCTGACAATAATCCCAGTAAATCAAATTCAAATTTCCCGCAATTATTTTTAGTAACTTCAACATTAAAGCATGAAATTACCGATACGATTTTGTATTAGATTAATAGTTATTTGAATACCTTTAAGTTGAAGTTACTGAATATAATTGCGGGAAATTTGAATTTGGTTTACTGGGTTGATAGTTATTTTAATATCTTCATGTTAAAGTCACTAAAGATAATTGCGGGAAATTTAAATTCCGTTATTACAATGATGACGAATTCTTAAAATTGGAACTTAATTATTCCAATCCTAATCCACGTAATTACCGTGCTAATGTTTGAAAGTATCAATCTTGTTTGCATTGTTGATTATCTAAAAACGGCTAATGTATTGTCCGTTTCACACTTCTGTGACCACGGTCAAACCACTCATACCGTATAGATATTTAAAAATGCCAGTTACTAGTTAAGTATGTACTTTCTTAGTTTAGGAATTTCAATGTCTTGAAAGATATTAATTGTAATGAAATAATAGACAAAAGAAACAGCATGACTAAACAAAATTATGCATACTTATAGGTACATTAACTTTCATATTTGTGATTTGTTCAATTTCCACCAATGATTATAGAGCTATTTTTTCTATCTTTTTTTTTTTTTAAAGGAATACCAGTAATTTCTGGGTTAAGGTTTAAACTATGTAAAGACAGACACAATTAATTATATATCCTCAAATTCTGGTTTCTGTTTTAATCCTAACTGGTATTTAATTCAGTTCATTATACCATACTTATAACAACCTTGTACTATCGCAAACCAATACGTAATTAGTATGGGCATATATGTACAAGGTACATGTACACAAGTAGCGAAAAAAGCCAATATTAACATTATTGATGACAGTTATAAGGTGTGTTCCTTTTGGCACTATAACATCGTGCAACTGTAAGCATTTCCTGTTCGATTTGACTTATGTCGTTACTTTTATTACCCTGTGTCGCTGAAATGAATGTGGAGATGGTTGAAAAAGGTAAATACAAAAAAAGTGACTGTTTATTGATTAACAAGGTATATAATTCTCTTCTGTTTTTAGATATAGAAACATGCCGCCGGGTGGAGTGTTCAAGTAAATATGACGAAACTGCTGAAGAAAATCATTTTCTGTATATAACAGGGATTAAGTTTGTTTAGAATCTTCAATTGGATGCCGGGTTTCTTTGTACAGTAAATCATCATAACTACCCAGGAAATCAAATTTAAGTTTCCCGCAATTATTTTTAGTAACTTCAACGTTGAATCATGAAGTTACTAACAATTTTGTATTACATTAATAGTTAAAAGTTATTTTAAGGCTGGGCTATTTGTGGTGGGGGAAGGTGATTTCGTTTGGGAATAGCTTTTGTCGTTCAGAAAAGTTAATTAATAAAGAATAAAAGATCAAACGATTAGAAATTAATAGGTGCACCATTTGCTGGTATTCGTATTAAATAATTTTGTTGTGTAAGCGAGAAAACTGTAAAAAATTAAACCCAACCCAGCACATGGACAGCCTAAATTCGTACATTATAGCAATTTCAAGCAAATTGTAAACAATTTATTAGTTTTCCGAAAAGCTATATTTAACCATATTCAACCGGTGTGAAGTTGCAACATGGTTTGGAGAAAGGTAGAAAGGCCTGGAAAGGCTCTCGAAACCTTGGCACTTACAAGAGATGGCAATGCGGGTGATTTTGTTTTTAATTTAATAGGAAGAATTGTATTATTTTGTGAAATATATAATGAAAATATTTATTTAAGTATCAAGGGCGTAAAGTAATAAATTATTATTGAGGAATATCAAGTAGCATTGTCATGTTACGTAGTTTCCGTAGTTTTCATATGCACCCAACTAGAAACGCAACCAAGTAAACACCAAGCAAGAACGAAGAACGACTGCTTTGCACGGTGTTTTTGTTACCGTAAAAATTTGACATATATACATACATACAATATATTAATTTTATTTACTTATTTCGGCATTATTGAAGGAGGTATACTAATATTAGACGTTTTCGATTGTACGATCGACTCTCAAAAAGATGACATAGGGAAAATAAGCCATTAGGAAACATAAGGAAAGATACAACTGCTTTAATCTACCAGCGATTGCGCGTGCGCAGATTCTAAGAATTTTAATATTGAATTCTTCCGCGGAAACTATAAAGTAAAATTCTACGAATATAAATCACTAGCCGAAAAATTTGCGGTACTTTTGTCGCATAACATCTAGGGGATTAACTTTCGGAGTGATTATCGGCGTATATACTTCTCCTTTGTTGCTTATATTAGCCATCGATTATTGACGGGTGTTTTGATGGTATAATTTACAAATACAAATACAAAGTACTTAAAATGTGTTCTTGTATAATTATTTGAAATAAATTTGCTGAAGCCATTACTTCGATTACAAAGACTGTGTAACGTTTAGTTTTATAAGAATTTTGTCAATGTGGACGTATAAAATAATTTATCACACATAAATCCCACTGGCAATTATTTATATTAACAAAGTCTAAAAAATCATACCCCTTGAAAAAATTGCTAACCTTTAAAAAAAAATATTCTTTCTATTGCTTTTTCTCATGGCACAAATCATTATCACATGTTAATTAATTCTTTTATATTTGATAATAATACTCTGTAACTCACTAATACTGCTTTATTTGAACATATGATTCGTAGTTCGCCTCTATTTTCGCCATTTACCCTCTTGTTTATACTAAAGTATTTACGTAACTATAATATTTACGTCTGGAATAGCCTTCGCATCTATTCAGACCAAATGACATCATTGCATACCCCCTTGGCAAAATTTCAATTTCCCACAATTATTTTTGGTAACTTCAACAGAAGACATCAAAATAACTAGTAATGAATACAAACCATTGGTAATTTCGTGTTTCAATGTTGAAGTTACTAAGAATAATTGTGGGAAATTTAAATTTTGCCAAGGGGGTACATACATACAGGTGGGTTTAAGACAACTCGTGTGAACGCAGATATACTATACCGGTATGGAATGGTATCACTGAATGCGATTTTCTATAATATTACTGCTAGCACGTTGCCAAAGCGTACCGCGATAGTTTGTACTCTCCAATCCCCTTCGCGCGCGTTGGTTCACAATGCTCGGCAACTACGGTGGGTTTTTATGCATACGTTTATTCCCGATTATAAATGTTCACTGGCCGAATGTGTATGCTATTATCATATTATTAAATACTGTATTTAGTTATTTACTGCTACTTACTAATAGTAATATTGAAAATATTAACAAAAAAAAAGATCATGATACATGAAATTGTTTCGGTAAATCTATTATTACAAACAGTTTTTTTTAATTATAATTTTGTTTGTGTTGTTTGTTCTCTTATAATATTTTTAGATAGAACAAGAAACGTCCGAATAAAACATGTATCTTAACATTTTCTGATAAGATCAATATTAAACGTAATATTTAAGAAAGAATGCCAAGTGGACAACTATGTATGCATATTATGTTAAGTTAAACTAAAAACCTGTGCTTATACTATATCAACACCGTTTACATATTGAAACTGCAATAGCTATAAAATTTCCGGCCGACCGAGATTACATACGGGATTAATGTTAATTTTCGTAAGCGGTCGAATTTACAATCGCCGATACCTACATACGTAGTTGGAGTTAAAATTTTATGCTTATTGAATATATTTTTCCATTATTAATTAAGGCTTTACGTTGTTAAGTTTTAGAATATCTGATGATTATTTATTTTACTTTTTTATATTATTTATGAAGCTATCATGAAATACGTCACTGGAATTTATCAGTGAAATTATAAAATCTAATAATAATGATATTTGGCAGTTACTTATTTCTGTAGACTTTATAATACTGGCAACTTGGACTTATTTTTAATTTTTAGATACTTGTCTGCACTTATACAATACATGTTTAAATTTTACACATATTGACAAATATATAAATAATAATAAATATATATAAATAAGCTATTCTGAAAATATGTCTCGTGTATAGGCAACTTATTAATCATTACCTGCAACTGGTTGTATTATGCCATCTATCGTAATAGTGACATTACTTTTTCGCACGTATTTTTGCTATTAAACTCTAGGGACCAGCACTTTCTGGTGTCACGTTTAACAACCTCTCCCCACCACAAATAGCCCAGCCTTAATACCTTTGTTGTTGTTGAAGTTACGAAAAATAATCGTGGGAAATTTAAATTTGGTGGCCTGGGTATCGTATCACTTAAAAATGGATCGCTATCTGTATCGTTAGAAAAAAAAAGAAAGCATTCCTCCACAATACTCAGAAAATCTTCACCTTTACATCAACAAAAAAGTGACAAATTAAAGGCAATGATACCTACATTGATGTAAAACTCGTTACGAATGGGGTTGGTACTACCGGAGAAGGAGGAGGTTGGCAACGCTGGTAGAGAAGATGGTGAAGGAGTCGAGAGGGAGAAGTCGTGTGGTGTGTGTTTTTTTTTTTGGTTATTTTGTTTGTTACGTTATCGTTTAAAATTAAAGAAACAACGAAAACTGCCCAAGTGTGTGTTTTTTTTCGCTCCTGGCATTTCCTTGCAGAAATATACAACACTACAGCTTTTTCAATTCTCTTGTAATAAACATACACAAACCAAACTGTTCCCTAATAGCCAAATTTAAATTTTCCGTCAAAATTTCAACGTAAAGGCATTAAAATAACTATTGATGTAATACAAAATGGTGGGTAATTTAATGTTTTAAAGTTGAAGTTACTAAGAATAATTGCCGGTAATTTAAATTTGGCTATTAGGGTTGTGTACGTGAACTGGTTCATAGTAATAGCACCGTTTGTTATAAATGTTCTTTATTTTTGAACTACACTAAACGAAACAAAGCAACTGCTGTCTCCATCTCAAACCAGTATTAAACTATGTTGAACTATGATACGACATTTTGTGTATATTCTCTAACAGTCACTCTGGTTTTTTAGTGTTGTTACGTTGGTGAGAAATTTGAATTTAAATTTAAATTTATGCTAAGTTATATGTTAAAATAAAGTTAGCACGAATCTAACATCAATAAATCCCTAACACAAACAGAGAATTTCAGCATTAATATTTGTAAACATTATTATTATTATTATATAATAAAAGAAAGTCGACTAAAGATTTACTCTTAAATATAAAATATATAAAGAGTAACAATGAATATGTAAATTTGAATAACTATATCCACTAAATAATAATTGAAATGTGTGCCTTAAAAACTTTTTCCACAAATCATAAAAATGACAACTTAAAAAAAAACGCAGGTAATTACTTCACAAATTAGAGTAGAGGTAACCTAAAATTAATGAATTATTTTTGCGTTATGGAAAAACGAACAGGAATCAGAAAATCTAAAGCTAACTGTTGGAGTACAATTACAAGCTACTTATTTCTACTGAGTTTTGTAATTTCAAAACCTACATAAATACCTTCGGTGCGTGCAATAACATTGTGAGGGCTTAGATATTTATTGTTATCAGTTTTGGACTACCGATTTCACTTTAATGCAGAAAACAAACAAGAAATATAATAATTTTCAATAAAAGTAATGTCTGCTAAGTGGTTTATAGAGAAAATGTTTGTACAATTTTATTTATTATTACTAGATACAGTCCCTTGCAACAACTATTGTCACACTGAAAACGTACTTTTCAGTTTTCGCTATGTTAATTATGCAAAAATTGACAAAATTGTTAGAGTATCAATCAAATTTGGAAATAGTACTGCAGTTGAGCTGCTAAGGGGGAAAAAAAGGAAATCTGTAATTCAATGAAACAATATTTGGAAAAATTGTGATTTTTATTTTTTTTTTAAATGTTTCCAAAAAATTGCATACAGCCTCAAAATTGAATTCTAAGCAACTTTTTCAAATAGCTTTTTTGGATATCATGTCATCTAACCTCACTTCCTGGAGGTTCACGGCATATTTTTTAAATTTACCGCCATACTAGTGGTCAAGTGACGTGTGTCAAAATAAATTTTGGGGTTTCTAGACATGCACAACCTATCCCCCAAAAAAAGTGTTTTAGTATATTTTAACAATAAAAAAAAATCCCATATGTTGCAATATTTATGCCGGTCACTGTATAAAATTAATCCAAAAAAAATATTATAATGGAATCGTTATAAAAACCTTTTAAGCTTTTTTTACTATCTTTATAAATGATCATTAATAATTATAGCAGAGTTAACTTTATATACTTACTTTTGAAACGTATATGTATTATTAAATTATATATTCGCTATCGTATCATACACACAAAAACAAATTTTCGTGAAGGCTATAATTGCAAATTCGTATCTGGACATTCCAAATTAATTTTTTTTTTAATTAATTCTTCTTTGTTTATATCAAGTAACTTTTAAATTAACATAAAGTAATAAAACTATATATAAAAAACTTACGTAAGTAAGAGACTTTGAATTTCAAATAAGCCTCTATATTATTAATTAAATGAAAATACTCGTTGTAATTAACACACGTGTTCAGAAGATATTTTATTGTGAAATCTATATATATATAATAGCATTCACGTTTCATATTCAAATAAAACAATTAGAGTGATTAATTTAATAACGGGTTACGATTTTTATAGATATTAGATTAGATTTAGGAAAGAAAGTTATTTTTTTTTTTTGTTATAAAAAGTAAAATACATTCATCTGATACTTGGAATGATGTTGTTTTATTATAAGTACAATTTAAACTTTTCTTGGTGGAAAGACGTTAAAAAAAGTGTTTGAATCAGCTTTTTCACTCATTCTAGCCCCATAGTCCTAAAAATAATTTTTATTTTCTTTAATAAACCGTCGCAACAAGCAATAAATGATGCGAAAGATTCAAATTTTTGAAATACTGTCGACCAGACCATGTTGACAGTTTAAATAAATGACGTGATGACGTTTATCGGCGTGATTGATTCGAATTACCCCCTCTAATTTTGTTTTGCAAAATGTAAATTCTTAAATTTAGGTTTTGTCGTTGACCTTATAATTTTATTGGCAATAAATTTACAATACGTTTATAAATACTTGGAAAGGCTCTAATAAATATAACAACCTTATTTTTCGAAGTGAATGTGCATATATATGTGATTGCACATTCGAACGCAGTTTTTAATTCTAATCAGTTTTTCTTTGTAACTATTTACGATACCATTTACAACTTATACATTTTGTTTTTAAGCAAAACCCATATTTTTGTGGATAAACCTATAAATTTGATATCTAATGTTTACATTTTAAGTTTTAGACGATGCAGAATACATATTTCTTTGCCTAAAACTAATAAATAGTTATTTCTTCAAATTTATTTAACCGGTGTTTGATTAATTATTATTTTTTTTTTATTAGTTCATCTTAGCATGGTTGAACAGTAGCTTAATAACAATTTATAACCTTTAGTGACATTTTTGCCTGCCTAGGCAGGAAAATGGTAGTTCTCCTGTCGCTTTGAAGTATTACAAAATGAAAAATAATTTTCGTCATGCACAGTGCGTGCTTAAGTAAACACATATTATATTAAAAAAGCTAGAATTCCTTTTTTTTGCTATTTCATTTTACTGGCAAATTTGATGCTTTTATGAAATATGCTGAAACACAGCACCATCATATTTTACATATAAAATAAGGCGCCAAATTCAAATTATCAATTTGCGTGATGGTTTTACTCACACATACCTATAAAATCACTAAAACTCACCTAAACCTATAAAATCTATTTCAAATTGAACACGTTTTACTTTTACAATGAAAATTATCCTCATAGATATATGGTAAAATTTTTATCGATACAGTGAATGTATCGACTCATTTGCAAATAAAATTAAATAGCTGCTGAGCTATTAGATATTTAGTGGTTCTACTAATGTCGATGTAAGTACAAAGACGTAGGTACAAAGTGTTATGGCGATAATGACCGAATCACATACAGGGTGTTCGAATACACATCTCCAATGTGGATACCTTTAAACGAACAAAACTTTTTTATTTCAAACGCAACATGATATTTTTTACTACAGCATTGAATGCAGCGTAAAATTCTACATCGATTGACATTAGGGTTTGGTATACCTTTTTCTGATAGTTTTTGAGATATTAACATTTATTGCCTAAAATATGACTAATTTCCAAGTTTCAAGTAAATAGAATATTTTTTTTTCTTAAAAACACTCTGTATATTATTTTTTAGAATGATGCGTTATCTTTTTTTGCATTGTTTGGTTTCCATACCTGAGATATTTATCATTGGAAGTTTTCCAATTATTATCAAATTTTATGTAATTGTAATTATAAAATATTAATAAGCCATATATAATTATCATGCAACAGCAAATTACATGTTAATATTTTTGCCTGCTTATTAAATACATCGAAAATAAGTCAAATTAAAAAAAAACTGAAAAACTATTATTCTGAAAGAATATTTATATTGGGCATTTTCGAAGACTTTTACTATAGTTTGTTCCTGATTTATGTTATCTGTCTGTAACGCTTAATACCTAGTTTAATACAAAAAGCCAAGAGACTGCATTGTTTTTTTGGGAGACACCATGTCAGACGGTTCCCCTACAAAGAAAATACCTGGTCTAGTAAGTGAACAATATTTGAAATACATATTATGGTGTGCTTAGGATATCTGCTTTAATTTTACTTTGTATTTTATTTTTTTGAGGTTTTTATTCATTGCAAATAAGCGTATGTATCTAAACATTGTTACATTCTTCATGAATGTAGAATAAGTCTAAAATGTTATTTGTACGTGTAACTTTCAATGTTTTTTTCTTATTTCTTTCGATTTACAATATTTTACTTGTTAGAAGAAAATGTGTGAAGGAGTTGACAGCATTAGGACTTACTATAAAAGATATGACTTATTAATACTGCATAGGTTTATCACTGCGCAATTTGGCAAATTACCAACAATGGATATTACTTGTTTGTTAGCACATCTCATGGCCTACTAATATGCAGTAATTAATGTACGTTCTTTATGACTACAAGACATTACCATTAGTAAGAAGCTAGTGAACGTTAGATATCTGAAACATAAATATTTAGATAGGTTAGGCAAATAATGTACAGAGTGTTTTGTAAGAAAAAACTCGTTTTATTTGATTGAAACTTGGAATTTAGGCATATTTTTTAGCAATTTTTTGCAAGAAATGTTAATAATTCAAAAACTATTAAGAATAAGTATACCAAACCCTAATATCAATCGATGTAGAATTTTGCGCTGCGTTCAACGCTGTAGTAAAAAATACCATGTTCCACTTGAAAGAAAAAAGTTTTGTTAGCTTAAAGGTATCCACATTGGAGGCGCGTTTTTTGAACACCCTGTATGTGATTCAGTGATTATTGCTATAACACCTTATAGCTATGTCCTTGTATTTACATCGACTTTAGTAGAACCACTAAATATCTGCTATGTCATGAAATATTTGATTTTATTTGAAAGAGTACAAATGTCAAAAAATCAACGAAAATGAAAATATCTCAAAAACGGTCGCGTTTAGGGATAGGGAACCTTCATATAAACTAGTTGCAAATGACTCGCCAAATTCATTAGAGCGATAAAAATTATACGATTCCATTTAAAATAAGAAAGTTGATATCAACACCCTGTATATCGAAAGTGCTATAAAGTTGAAAATTTTTTCCTTAAATAGATCACAGTAGGCCATATCTACACTGCAAGTTTCAAAATCAACTTTCTACACCCTGGGACACCCTGTATATTATTTTAAAAAAGGTGAAAGAAAATACGCTTTATCAAAATTAAATTATTCGTTAGGTAAGTAAACGAGATATTTACACATTTTTTTTTTTTAGAGGCGGGAGAACTACGTTCGAAGATTCACTCATTTTTCCGTAAACTTTTAGATTTTCCGTTCATTGAAACGTGTTTATAATAAAAATTTAAATGGACCTATTAAAAATTCATTGTTTCGATGTTCCATATTTTAAAAATCCTATTAGCATATTGTAGCATTTAGAGAAATTACAAAATGCGAATACATTGTGACACATAAAAATTTATAGAAAAATATTAGCGTACTATGAATGGAATAAAAAGAATATAAAAACGAAAAATGCAAGAACTCAAAACGATTACAATGTTAGGCACAATATCGTTCACAGTTCATATATCTACTAAGAAATAAATAAATCACTAAAGGTATTATAGCCGTACCTAGATAAAAGTGAAAGTGTGTAACAGTGCCGCAAAAAATGTAAAATTTTGTTTATATAATGAGCAAAAAAAAAAAAGTCGCACTTTGCCGATTATGGTAATCAAGCGAATATTTGCGTTTTCCCGAGATATATACGCAAAAACATATTTCTTTTTGTTTAAACATTTAAATCAATAACCCTTCCTATATCACTACTTAAACTTATATCTATCTTACCTGTTTCAATCTGTTTTATGCAACACTTTTGAAAGGCGATAGATGTCCGACACCGTCTAAGTACTTATTTAGATTAGTTAGGTATAGCTTACTTTCGATTCTTTTTAATTTAAGTGCCAAGGTAGAGGGAGAAGTTCTATAAAAAAGTAAAATGTCAAGCCTATGAATGAATATGGTATAATAGGTAGTACATATAAGAACAAAGAGTAAAACTATCTAGTCCCAATAAAGCTGGTGTATTAAAATCTGCTCCGTTTTTAACTTCAACAAATAAAAAATAATTTCAATTTTAAATCGTGCAGTGCTAGCGGGAAAATTACAAGATTTTCAATTAGTTAGAAAAAAAAAATCAGATTATTTCATAATCCATGAAATTCGTGTCAAGAAAAGACGTTTTAAAATCAATAATTTGGCAGATTGTAACTTATTATTATTAAAATTACGGCTTTATGATGGAATTTAAGGACCATCACAATTGTATTTTTTTTTCAGCTGCTTAATTCCAGTAATTGCCAATCCCAAGGATTTTTGTTTAATAAGTGTCCGAGCGGAAATAATTAAATCCTAAATTGTTATTTGTAATTATTTTGACGGAATTAGATTATTTTGTATATATAACCAAGTATTCAATAGTTTTGCTACTGGAATTGAGATGGCGCTAATCATCAATCAACAAACAGATAAATATATTGTGATTGCAATAATTGTAACAGAATTAAGTTCTTAATAATTATAAAAAACTCGTGGAATTCGTGGAAAATTATATAATATTATATAATGTTGGAATATCTAATTTCGGAATCATAAGACAAAAGTTCTGTGTCACAATCTATATTTACTAAATGGTATTTCGTTCGTATATCGATAATAATAATTACAATCTTATTTTAATGATATCGTTGGAAGTGATGGAAACAAATAATAACGAAATTGACAATGTTCCCAAGTATCATATGTGCGAAGAAACAAACACAAAATACTATTTCAAAAAAAGACTTCATTTACAAGATTTATACTTAGCTAGAACACAAAAGCGTTTGTCAGCGTAAAAAGGAAAAAGGAAAATAGCATGGTATTCGTGGGAATTTTTTTTTTTTTTTGCACAGCCATGTGCTAAAGGTTATTTAATCAAATTAATGATTCGTTAATCGGTTTGAATAATGGTTTGTGATGCATTTTAAAAGTAAAATATTTAATTAACAATAGAATTGCATATCGTGTAAACACGCCGTTAGAATACAAAATGCATGCTATTCAGCTATTCTATATATCAGAAATTATCTACTAATAAATTATTTGTTTACGTTACTTATAGAACCCAGTGAACCAAATTCAAATTTCCCGCAATTATTTTTAGTAACTTAAACATTAAAACATGAAATTACCTACGATTCTGTATTAGATTAATAGCTATTTGAAGTTGAAGTTACTAAATATAATTGCGGGAAATTTGAATTTGGTTTTTTGGGAATGGTGCGACTATACTAACTCACTACTTTATTTTACTAGTATAGGACTGGATCCCAACCCCGTCATCACGAGATGCGCAAGAGCATACCTTATAAATATATTTGTACCATGGTATTTACTGTGTTTCTGTATTCGTGGGAATTTTGTTAAGAAAAAGGGAAATTTTGTTAAGAAAAAGGGAAATTTTGATAGTTCTCGTGGGAAAATCTATGTTTAAAGGTTGGCAACACTGGTAATACGCGTTATTGGAAATAAACGAACATAGCCACGAGGCAGCCGGCCACTTCTGTCACAAAGAACTTCAACTTCAGTCGTTTAATTTTACGTACGGTCTTGCCACTTTTCCCGTCAATATTTCACACATTGTATTTGGTTGTAGTTACCTGCCAATAGCTCTAAAACGCCGTCCTCTATGCTATTCAAAACGTAAGTAATAAATTTACTCGATTTGATTAAAATATTCGTTAAATATTTATAGATATGCCTAAAGCTCACAGATATTGCAAATTTCCTGGATGTCGAAGTACTGATACGGTTACAGAGTCAGTTCGCTTTCATAGGTTCCCAAAATATCCACCGACACTGAAAACTTGGAAGGAAATATGTCATCTAGATGATTCCACAAAGGTAGAAAATTTGCGAATATGCTCTAGGCACTTCGATAATTCGGATTACATTAATCATTTAAAGATATACCTTAATCGTGATGCTATCCCTCATGTAACTTCTTTAAATGTAAATAATGAATTATCACCTTCGTTCGGAAATAAGTCAGGTAATGTAGTTCCTTTTGAACAAGATAATAGCAGTTCATCTTCACATTTAATTGATCACGATTATTGCATATCGGTCAGAGATTTTTCATCTTCATCACATAATAGTTTGTTTACCTCTTCCTGTTGTCTGTGAATTGTTTTGTACAAGGGAGTAACCCTATTTTTAGTTGTTACTATTCAATAGAATTAAAGATTTAAGTTTAACGTATGTTTTATTGTTAGAGTTGTCAACATTATTATGAAAGAAAACGTAAAGCTTTTCTCTTATATCAGCCGATAACAGATTATTAAAATACTTTATTTTCTTTAAATATTTTGTTTATAGCACCGTATTTTACATATTTGAAATGAGTGTATTTTATATTTGGTATTTCAAATACTAATAAAGAATGTATTTTGTATTTCATATTTTAAATATATTTGGAATGTATATTTTGCTCAGTCTTGCATTTAACTAAGCCTGTATATCCAATAATGTTACAAGACCATTTAATATTTTTAAACTACTGCCCAAAAATACAATTAAAATAATTTAGACGTTCCAATAAGGTTGTTTTAATTCAAAGCTTTAATTCCACAATTTTTTTGTACAATTATTAATACTAACAGGAATATTGCTCAAAAAATACAAAATATTAATTTTTATTTGTGCTGCCATCTATAATTGAGTATCCTAAACTAACATCAGTCGTAAAGTAGTTCCCTATATAATACAAGTACACAATAGTATCGCTATTTGAATTGAGATGTCGCTGCTGTCATGATATTAATCACTTTCAACATAAGACGTATAGATGTCGCTGACGACAATATATTTTAAAATTTTAAATATTTTCTACGAACCGATAATATTATTCGATTCTATTTTGCGTTACATCATAGTTGGGAAACGAAATTATTAAAACGGGCTTTTAATAATGACGGAATCGATTTGTACGTTGTGAAATCGCGTCGTGTAGCGTCTGTTATAATTTTATAAATAATGATTCTCTTGCATTGTGTACCCGTTTTATTTCAACTTTTAACGTAACCGTTTTTGTTTCGAGCTCGGATGAGAAATATTCGGCGGGAAAAGCGTTGTCGGAGGATTACTTAACGCACCCGAACAATAGGATAATGACATGACAGCGTTCGTAAGAAACAGGAACATGTAATAAGATACACATGTAAATTTGACGATATTCATAATGACCAAGTTTTGGTGGCCGTAAAAGAGTGCAAGCTCCGAAGAACACGAATGTAGGAGGACCTTTCCACGGCGTGGTAATGCGTGTATCACTAACGAACTATACGTATCATCATCCCACCAGTGTTCATCACCTTGCCACAGTATAAATACCTGTCACACCTCTAAATAAATTTCGTTTTTCTAACAGTACAATCGGCAAAAGAGAGGCGAACACCGTCTTTTGCGAAGCTCATTATTAATTTTTTTGAATCTGTCGTGAGGTGCTCGACTAGCGGACAAGTAGGTTGGTTTTTACGCGCCAGATTACAGGCAGAATTTCGACGCGGTAAGTAAGAATATCCTTTCTAGCTCGTTTCTATTTAATTAATGAATCGAACCCGGTTATTTTAAGAGGAGAACATGTTAAGGATTCTATATTTTTTCACCTATTTATATTTACAAATTGATTATCACGTTATACGTTTACATACATTCTTTTTTCTCGTCACCTTGCTAAATAATCCAGTGGATTTTCGGAGCGTGTGCAAAGAGTAAAATATTAATTCTTTTTCGCTTAAAATGCAGTTCCATTATGGCATTACCATTTTTAAATAATATAACAAGGAAGATTACTAATAAATTAGTTAGTAATTAATTTAACAACCATTCCGATGTTATTACATTATTTTATTACTTAATAAAAATAATCGAGTTTTTTTTATGTGTTAATGTTACATCCTTATAGATGTATAATGGCACCCGGATATCGGCTTAAGTAACTTAATTAGAAATGCCAGAAAAACAAGATTCTTTGCACTTCAGTTGGATGGAAAAAAAAATTATTTATGTTCAGCTGTTCTGTGGTCGAAAATTTCGCCTTAAAATTCTTTTCCCATTATTTTATAAGAAAAAAATTATTTAAAAGTAAGATTTATTGTATGAATATCTTTAATTTTTTCGAATAATTTTCAATTATTAGCCAAAGTTTTCTATCGTTTGGTATAAGTTTATTTTAAATGATTTAGTAGGATGATTCTGTGCGAGTTGCTCATGATGTAAGAAATGAAAAGTGGGTCCTATCTCTGAATACTCTTTAATGTAAATAATTACCGGTTTCGAGCTTAATGACCCATCTTCAGGCAGTTGAAAATGTGTACAATATACAGAACGTAGAAATGACATTTATACATGATATACTGCTAATTTTAACTACATTTTAGATATTGGCAAGTTTTAATAGGATTTATTCACTGTAAGTATTTCTACACTATTAATTTTTAGATTTGCTTATAAAAAATATTTCAATTTGTAACTTACATATCCTATTGTTCAGGTTTTTTTTTTTAATTTCTTTATTTTAAGTATTCTGTAACAACCATATCTTTCATTTTAATTTACAATTTACACCATCGTACACGCTTTCAGCTGCCTGAAGATGAGCCACTAAGCTCTGAAACCGGCAGTTACTCATTTACATTAAAGAGATAGGATCGGCATTTTATTACATTTTATAATCACTGCCCAACTGTCTAAGTAACTGTTGACTTATTCGTGTCGTGTCGGTCATCCTGTTATTGAATTAGCGCGACTTTTAAAAAACAATTAGATGATTTTCCACATAAAAAATAAACTTACTGTTTAGTTGTCATAAGCAAATTCTAATTTTCGTTTATTGATACAGAGTCTATCTTTTTATTAAGGTCTAAGAAAGTTTGCGTTCTGTAGAGAGCGTAAAAAGCAAAAAAGTGTTGGAATAAATGTTCTTTTTTTTTTCTTTGCATAAAATGTTTTTTTTTATTCTGGAATGCTTTCTGTTAGTTGAAGGTCAGAAATAGCTTTTTGTTTGGCTTTGTGAAGCTGAATAGGAAGTATAGAGAACTATAATGTACTTATGAAGCTGACAGAATAGCGTCGATCTAATTTTTGAATTTTATATGCCGAATAAGTGAATAATAAATGGTGGTGAATTGGTTTTCCAAAAAAAAAAAAAAATTAAGTGGGAGTGAGTCAATTTTTCCGAAAAATAAATTCCGTAACAGCGGGTAAATTTTCCAAAAAATCAAATGAGTGGGGTAAATCGATTTTTCAGAAATTAAATTAAATGGGACAGATTTAATTTTCAAAAAAAAAAAAAAATAAAGAAATAATTAGGTGGAGAATCGATTTTTTTCAGAAAAGAAATTAAGTGGAGGTGAGTCGATCTTTCGGAAAAAAAGAATTATGCGGGTGTAAAGTGGGTATATTTTCAAAAAAAAAAAGTAATGGCGGGTTTGCTTTATTTTGCAGAAAATAAATTAAGGGGGGGGTTAATTTTACAAAAAAAATTAAAATAAATAAATTCAAATAAAATCGAATTTCCAGAAAAATAAAATAGGTGTCGATTTTAAAAAAAAAAAGAAAAATAATAAAATAAGTCGAGGTGAGACGATTTTTCGGAAACAATAAATTACGCAAAAGTGGATCCATTTTCAAAAAAAAAATAATAATAAATCAGGATGAGTTGATTTTCCATAAAAATAAATTAAGTGGCCCGGACTTGATTTTACAAAATAAATAAATTAATTATATGGAGGCGAGTCGAATTTCCACAGAAATAAAATAAGTGGGAGTAAGCCGATTTTTCAGAAAAAAAATTAAGTGGGGTGAATCGATTTTTCGGAAAAATAACTTACGCAAAAGTGGATCCATTTCAAAAATAAAATAAAATAAATAAATAAAAATAGATGAGGTGATTTTACAAAAAAAAAAAATAAATGGGCCCCACTCGGTTTTACAAAATAAATAAATAAATTATGTGGAGGTGAGTCGAATTTCCACAAGAATAAAATAAGAGGAGTTGAGACGATTTTTCGGAAAAATAATTTATCCAAAAGTGGTTTTTCCAACAAAAAATAAACAAATAATAATAATAATTATAAATAAAAACAATAATATAAGTGGGAGTGAGTTGATTTAACAAAAAAAAAAAACTAAATAAATAAAATAAGTGGCGATAAGTCGATTTTTCAGAAAAGCAGAAAAAATAAGTGGACCGATTTTTCGAAAAAGTAAATTAAACGGAAGTGGATCCATTTTTCAAAAAAAAAATTATAAATGCAAATGAGTCGATTTTTGCAAGTTAACTGAGACCGAGTTGATTTTCAAAAAAAAAAAAAATTATAGTGACACCATATTTTTGCTTCAATTATCACTCTCTAGGATTTAAAATTTCTCATAAATAAGTAAAAATCAAAATTTTATATTTTAGAAAAATAATATTTTATTAACCCCTCGTTTACGGTCTCTCCTCGTCAACTGTGGAACGCATAAATGCAATTACGCTGTATCTAATCTAAAAAAAAAAAAAACATTTATTTTCACACATGTTGAATTCTATTCTTTAAAAAACACAGTAAATCCGTAATTTTTTTTTAATCTTCAAATCCACCTGTGTGAAAATTATTTTATATGCAACTATATGCTCACTTTTATTTGTCGTGACAATCATACATATTGTACCTATCGCAATATCAATTATATTAATATCAAATTAAATAATTATTTTCCAATTAGAAGCATTTGAGAGGTTCAAGGTAAAATCATTAAAGTTCACAGTACATATTTTTATTCACAGTTTCAGCAACTTAACGGTCGCGGTTTGGTATGCAAATAAGCGAATTATACAAAAAAAAAATCTTAAGAGAACAAAAACAAAAAAAAAAACAGAAATTGCAAAGTGAATAGGCAGTAATTACGAGTCATCTGCATAAAACCCGGATCATAATACGGACAAGAGGAAGGATGTATTCAAGGAGAGATCACAGATATTAGACGTTGAATCTCTGATGTTGTTAGGTGGTTTGTTATATTTTTTGAATTGAATTTTACAACCTTGACAGGCAAAAAGAAAGTATCGCAAATTCATATTGCTATTTTATATCTAAAATCGAGTTTTTGTATTTCCGAGTTACAAATGTCAAATCTACGCGGGAGATTTGAAATTATTTGAGTTGTGTACGTGTTATTTGAATGAATTCTATACATTGCAACGTTAAATAATCGGAAGTGATGATTTGTTTAGGCAATAAAATTTCTCTACAAAGAGATTTCTCTCGTACAATATGTGAAGACAATTGGAGATTACTTATTTTACGACTATGTTGTAATTTGTGAATATTATGTATGTGCTATTTATATGCATGCGCTTTTCAAATAAAACATGCCTGACCAATCGATTGTATATAAACTGTATGTAACAAAATATATGTTTACTTCATTATTTTGATGTAATAGCAATAATTACAAATAAACATAGGTACAGCCTGTTCGAAAGATTTTATGCTAAGTTGTTGTATTCTTCAGATATTGCAATTGTTGAATTAATTAGCAAAGATTCAGTGTTTAAATGATTATAAGATATTATTACTAATAATAATAATAATTTTATTCTTAAATTACTTATAGTATTACTAGTAAATTTTGAAAGATTTATGACTAATTCCTAAAGTTGTAAAACAATATTTCCAGCATAAAAATCCCACAGTGAACTGGCTTCATTTCAAATCAAAACAAACAATATAATGTTAGACAACAAGTCATTCTTAATCTTCACGATTTTTTCCATCAAATTTGTTGTTTCCAGGTCGGGTTACTTAACTACGTTTAGTTCAAAGATTCTCTAATCTTCTTTTAATTTTCTTTTAAACAGGTATCCTTAATTTGTTTCAACTCGTCGTATATTATATGGTATTAACCTTTTTTCTCATATTTTTATACCTGTGTATCACAGTGTACTATCACTACGGACATGTTCGCAAAAATCCATTGTTCTTTAGTGGTTCGTTTTGAATAACCTTCAAGCCTATCTGCCATCTTGTAAAGCTGTTGCCGGGAATTTTCAAACGTGTGTAGCAATTTATATTTTAAAAAAATACATAAATTCATGCGTTTTTTATTCTAATTTTATTGCAAATATTTATGAACAATTTATAGTAATAAAAAAGACGATTCTAGTAAAATAATGTTTGATTAAGCAAGTATTTTACGATAATTGAGTTCACATTCTTTCCTTTTTGTGAAACAAATCTTTTCTTATATTTTTATACTATAAAATATTCTTTCAGGAATAAATATGTTGTGGTTCTTTCTCAAATAACTTAATGAAAATGCAACCATTTTGGTGGAAGGGTTTTATTGTAGACTTTCAAATTTCTGACACGATCACACACCAACTTCTAATTACCGTTCAAGAGTTATGTTCAAGATGTCCGGGGGTACACAAGTGGATAGAGTTTCAAACGTAGACTACCAACATAGCCAAATTTAAATCGCCTGCAATTATTCTTAGTAACTTCAACGTTAAAGCATAAAATTACCTACTATTTTGTATTACTTTGATAGTTATTTTAATGCCTTTACGTTGAATTTACTAAAAAATAGTGGCGGGAAATTTAAATTTGGCTATTAGGGTAAATAATATCAAGTTGTCTATAATGTGTTTAAATGTGAAATGTGAAGATTAAAATTTATACTAGTATAATGCAGTTCAGAGTTTAGACTAAAACCAGATTATTTTAAAAAGAGAAGATAAAATGAATTAAGTTAATTATTGTGATAAATAGCGATACAGTTTAAAATAAGTATCTAACAAATAAATCGATTTAATGTGATACTAGGAATCTCTGGATAACGACAATAGTTCTTCTTATCCATGTACTTTCTCAATTAAATATGTTTTTCACTGCCTATTATTTTTTGAAGATATTAGATAATGGTTTGTTTTTCTTTGCCGCATTTGGTTTATATATAATTTATAAAAAAACTTCTTGGGAAGCGGCATTTATTTATTATTTCATATTACTTATACAAAAACGTTTCGATGTTTTTACCATATCATTTTCAATTTGTCTCCGTGTTGGTAAATTCCAATTGTATTTTCATAATAGTAGTTCAATAAAGTCAATTATTTTTAAATTTACATCTTTTTTTTTATATATTTTTACTTTAAGTTTTGAGATTTTCAATTTTTTATCGTCTATGTGTTACATGTTGTGTATATCGTTTAAAGTTAAACTTTACACTAAACAGTCACCGTCACCTAATTTTTGACGAAGCGAGATATGGTACGAGTGCATTTTTTAGTCATTAAGAATTCGCTATACGCTCACATGGCTAATGCCTGACTCTCGTGCTGTATTGCGAATGCTTGTTTGAAGATTAACTACAACTGCCTCGAAAACATCTGCTATTCTCTCATTTCTAACATGCTAAACAATTTGCCTGCCCTTGTTGTGATTTTTGGGCACATTTCCTGTTTGTGTTTCCTTGTGAATGCTTCTGCAGAATACCATACTAAAAAAATAATTCATAAAACTTGAACAACAAAAAATAACAAAATAACGCGTAACAATAAAGCAAAGAACAACAAAGAACCACTAATAATGAAAATTCGACTATAATAGGGAGACTAGCAAAGACAAGTTTGACACTTCTGGATCTGAAACTGACATGACAACACTATTGCTTTGATAACTGTGAAACTTTCACAGCCCACTGCAAGAAATATACTAACATTTTCGTAGCCGAATAAATAATGGTTGATATCTTGAAAACGACTAAGAATAGGTATATGCATCCTTTATACCTATCGACTGAGAATTTAATTCTGCATTGAATGATATAATTAGGAATATAATGTTATATTTGAAAAAAATGAATTTTCTAAGGTTAAATATATCCGAATTGACAATCGATTTATGAACACTCTGTATACAATTTAGTGGTTTTTTTTTTTGACAGAATTTGGTACAAACAACCATTTTTCTTGGGGACCAGTAAAATGATTATCTTTAATGGTTTGCAAAATATGCTACGTTTTCGAAAGAGATGAAAACGTCAAAATTTTGACAAAATCGTAAATATCTCAAAAAACGGTTGAATTTAGGGATAGAGAACAATAGTGAAAATTGTATTCATGTAATCTGTAGAATTCATTGAGGTAAGAAAAAACATATGATTCCATTTAAAATAAGAAAATTGCTACCCACTTCCGGTGTAATGGAACGTTTCCGGAAGTTAAAAATATTTTCATATGATTCTTTAGGTGGGGTTTTGTTATTCATTTTTTTGTCGCATTAGTCTAGCTGCAGTAGATCGCGAGAAAAAGATAGTGGACGAGTGGTCTGAAACACCCTGTATATACATATTTTTTTTTTCATTTAAGATCAATTACCTACATAAGCATTATTTATGTAGAAAGACCTATACATATACATACGAAAAAGTTATTACCAGTTATAATAGGATTTAGAACAAGTGATGTACCAATTCGGTTGCAAATTATTAACCTACCATTATTATGTCACGCATATTTCGCCCTGTAATCATAGTTAATTAGTGAACGTCTAGCAATGCTCGTCCTTGTTCGAAATTCACCGTTTTAATTGCAGTTTAATCACGAAATTACCTCTCGAAATCTTCAGCACCTACCCACTTAATCGATTCGGCTACATGCAAGGACGTCTGTGCAAGTATGATTATGTGCTAAACCTATAAATGAAGCAATGAGATTAGTACAGGTGTACTAATTACTAAAGCTTAAAAGTGACCTGTTTTTTTTTTCTTTTTTCAATCGTGGAACGTTAAAATGTCACCTATAAAAATCTCCTACGTTTCATCCTTTGTTCTGTAATAGCGCACGATTACCTTGGAACATCTCGTTTTGCGATATTTCAATAATTTATCCGGCTTGAACTGATACAGATACGTTAGAATCATCGTCCTTTGAGAAAATTGCCGATCACTTCGGACTTTCAATGACCCGAATGATTCACGCCGAATTCGAACGATTGTTCTTGCTTCTGTCGCATTGATGACACGAACTGCACGCAGTTCCGCGTGTAATCCCCTTCAAGGAGACGCAGATCTAGCGCGTGATCGTAAAAGCACATTCATTGCGGATTTATAAATCTATAACGATGTACACTAGTATATAAATTGACATCACCACACTCTGATACGTTTGTTTAATGTAAAATAAAATAGTTTAGATTAATCATAATCAACTGGCACCTCCACCAAATCTAAAACGCATTCTTAAGCCATCTTTCCTGATGTGTCTTATAACTACTACACTAAATAGCGCTTACTGTGCTTACGTACGACAGCCATATATAAACGTAGAGTTGGGTTGAGTTCAAACTTAAATTGACAAGAATGCATATTTGTAGTACAGTATTCGTATGTACATATAAATAAAAATACAATCAAGGTAAAGTCAGGTAAGTGTGTAACCGGGGCAAGTGTGTAGTTTGGCTATAGTTATTTTTAAAATTGAAATACGGACATCCCCTTGTTATAATACTAATGTACTAAACTTCATACTAGTTTTACAAATAAAAGTTCGCATCTTCTAACGTGTAATAACTTGAATATCTTGTGAATATATCATTAAACAGGCATCAGTTTAGTATTACACTCTTGGCTGAACTAAAAGATAATGCTATTAATATATAAAATGCGGAACGATTACATACTTGCCCCATTTTGCTGGGTAAGTGTGTAGTATTGACAGTGATTTAAGTTTTTTTCTTTTTTCTCGTGACCGTTGATAATTATAAAGGCGTATTTGTTGAACGGCTTACAGCCTGGCATATATTACGTACTTCTATGTGTAAAATTTATCAAAATGTCTTATTATGTGAATAGTGTTACATTTCTTTCGCACTATTTGCAGTTTTTCTACACACCTTACTGATGTTCAACCTTATCGTAAGTAAAAGGTCAAGGCTGATTGGATACAAAGGCACAAATACTTAACACTAGTAAAAAGAGATCCTAAACACTTATTACTACCAAGAAGCAATCCTAATTACTTACGGTCTGCTTCATACGGTAACTTATGAAGTTATTATGATAATTAAACTGAAGTAGTTAAGCCAAAGAATATATGTAGTTGCAGTAAGCAAAGATTTGCCCTTGTCAAGTAGTAGGTGTGTTGCTGTGAGTGAACTATTCTATAACAGCTATCACACCTTCATAATAGCTATTTAGATTACTTGTGATAAGGAAAGAGTATCATTAATGCACGTTCACTAAATACTTATATATAGAAGTGGATGGTTTGCTATAAATATACAATATACTTACCTTAATTTGTTGTTCACTATAGGTAGCGCAGGAAACGAGGAAGTTTAGTGATATTTAATATAAATTTAAAAAAAAGCAGTATTATTGTAATAGTTTTATTTTGTATAGGACAAATACAGTGACTACCTGATATGAATGAAAGATATTGGTTTCACTTTAACAACAGTTTTTTTAAAAATAATTTACAACGTAATGACTCATAAAATATATTTTTTAATAACGAAAAAAATGAACAAAGCAATAATAAAAAATAAGGTAAATGGGGCCTCCTTGAAACGTTATTTAGTTATTTTTGAAATTATTGAAATCTCAACAAAGGACAAAGAGAAATATGGCTTGAGTTACAACTAATAACAAACAAAGGAATAATATACCTAGGCGGTAAACTTGCGGTTTCTGTTGATTTTTTTATACTGGGCGTTGTCTTGGCGAGTTGAACCTCTGCCGGCGTACGTGGCGGTTATATCTGGTGATCGCCTCGAAAACGGCTACTTCGTCGGGGTATCCCTAACTGCAGGTGGCACTTGGACTGTCACGCAGGTAGCGACGGCATCCACACTTTAACTTTACCAGCGGGCGCAAGATATCATCGCAATGATGGGGATTCAAATATCTCACACGTGTGTTTTAAACTGCAATTTTGAACATCCGATTGCTTATAGGCTCGTCCTTCTTCTTTCGCTGGGATTCTTTATACGGATGGGTCCTCCACCCGTATTTTTAATATATTTGCGTTAACTGGTTACAGTGGCCGTACTCCTTGGCACGCTTTTTCGACCGACCTTTCTCACGTCCGTAACTTTTACTTGACGCTAGACGCGTAGCTGTTCTCGGGACTATTTTTTACTCCGCGCATTAGCCAATCAGGAATAGTAAAACAATCACGGGTGGCAGCAAAACTCAATAATCATAGTTGTGGCAATTGTTACCTATTTAAGAAAATACAATGAGTTTAAATAGCAATCAAGCATTGTTCTTAAATTCTACTAAACCATGTGCGCTGTAGTTGATATAGTACCAGTAGTCATAAGTACACGTTTTTACCACAAATTTGTCAAGTACGGCTGTTAATAGCCGTTAATAAAAGCACTATTTACATAACAACTTGCATTCAGGAAACGGGTTTAGTGGCAGGTATTAATTAACGAGAATAGTTCCAAGTAAAACTTTATCTATTGTAAATATTTTTTATCAAAGTAACACTTTACTTAGCATTTTTTCTCAGTGTAGCATGAATGAAACTTACCAAAAAGTAAACATAGTTCGACGCAAGAATATTAACCAAAAAGGCTTGTTAATCACAATTTATATACATATTGTTAATACCCTGCTGTATCATGGCCACATTACAATTTCTCCATTCTTTTCCAGATGATATTCGCGAGATTTGCCGTACTAGCCTTGACGCTGGTGGGGTGCGTTTTGGCTCAGAAGAGGCCGGTATCTGATCGTCCTGGACGTTTCCTATCGCTGCCAGTGCCGCAGAAATGCGCCAACAGTAAGTGTATAGATAAACATCGATCAGTAACGGAATATTGAAATTAACGTTACATTTTCTTTGCGCGAAAAGCGTTTCATTTGCTTTTTGGTCGTCTAAAACGGACGTGACATCAATCCCGTTATCCGTGCTGCATGTTAATACCTGATGTATTGTATATATAAACTTCACTTTTCTTTATTTAGAAAGTTTAACGATATATTTGCATATTCACACACAATCACACGCATTACCTTAAACGTTATATACATCGTCATACGTGCGTGGGGTTCTTTGCATAACTATTCTAGAAAGAGATACTCCTCTTGATAATAGTTCACCCTTATAAACAATGATTGGATATATAGAAGCACCATCCTAGATTGAAGCCGGTTTTTAAATAACCCGTAATCACGCAAGAGCGTTCAAGGTAACACTAAATGTGCAAATAATCCGATTGAGAAACGTGCTTCTTCTTCTGTTGGGCCCCGAGCGACGATTAACCTTAAGGATGTAGTACGTAATGTTCTAACTTGTTTGCGTGTACCTGAACGACTCGAACCTCAGATTCTATACGAGTTACGAGTAGGTACTTACCTCTGTCTGTGCACGACACCATCCGAAAGAATGATTTGGGGAAGAGCATAAATAATGCATACGAGATACCGCACTTTCACTTTTTAATTATGTATTAGTGCAGAGGATCATTACAATACGACGAATTAGTTAATGTTCTAGGTACTTATCCGCAAGTTAAAGTTTTCCTTTGCCGGTGACATTAACGGAAAACAATGAATCATAATATTAAATTAATTGTCTATACAGGGTGTTTTGAAACATCGTTTAAAGATTTTAAGGGCATGTAGTACGATCGAAAATAAGGTTAAAAGTCATAATAAACATATGTTCACAAATTAACTGTTTATACGAGATAACAACGATTTTATCGCAATTGATGCAGAATAAGTTTGCTTTAGCGGTTTTTATTATGATGTTATTGCATTTTAACATAAAATAGATTATAACTGAAGAAGATGTTCAAAATGACGTCCTTCCATTTCGACACAGGATCTGCTTTCAAAGGAGCGCGCACTCTTTCAAAAAACAAAGGGTTTTCTCGATTATTGGCAACAGTTTCTTTCGTTAGCGCAACTCTGAAGATCGTTTACCGGTGTTGCGTACGCTAAACTTTTCAAATAACCCAGATACTAAAGTCCACGGGTTAGATCGGGAGACCTTTGGAGGCCAAGCAATAGAACCTGCTCGCCCTATCCATCTCCCAGGAAATTCATTGTTAAGATTTTCCCTAACAGCACGCGTAAAGTCCGATGGAGCTCCATCTTGCATAAACCAGAGGTTCAGTCTTACGATTTATTATAGGTAAATCTTCCAAAAGTTCAGGTAAAGTATTTTCCAAGATCTCGAGGTATGCAGGACCTGTTAAGCGTTGTGGAAAAACAATCGGTCCTAACAACCGTTCCCTATCATGCCTAACCAGATGTTTAGAGAGAAAACGTTGCTGGTGCCTGGCTTCAACGGTAGCATGAGGATTCTCGTCACACCAAACGTATTGTTGTGCAAATTAATATTCCATTTTTAGTAAAACAGCTTCATCAGTGAAAAGGATGTTATCAGCGAAATCTGGCCGATCAGCAGCTGTTCGCGAAAAACCACTCACAGAAAGCCCTTCTCGCTTGATAATCCGAGCAGTAAGGGCTTGTACGCGTTTGATATGGTAGGGGTATAGGAGTTGCTCATGAAGAGTTCTCCAAACAAGATTGTTGCTTACACCCACTTGAGTCGAAATTCTTCTAATATCGTTTCGGGATTTTCATCAATAATGTTCAAAATTCGATCTTCTATCTGTGGAGTACATGCTATCTCTGCCGTCCAGTATCACAAGACCGGTTTCTCAAACGAACAGTTTCTCTTAGTCGTTGAAACACCGTCTGAAACATCACATGCGAAGGCAGTTGGCGATCAGGAAACGTTTTAGCATAGAAGCGACGTGCTTGTAAGAATTCCCATTAGCACGACCGTACATGACACCATATCGCGCTTTCGGATTAGCATATACGCAACCATTGTAATTGCTATAAAATTGCACAAAACGTCAAATTAAACTTTCATAAAACAATAGCTGATAAGCACCTGTTTACTGGGATATGTTATATCCATGTACTACTAGGAACACTCGCTGTTATCTCGTAAACGGTTGATTTGTTAACATATGTTTATTAATGACTTTTAACCTTATTTTCGATCGTACTACATGCCCTTAAAATTTTTAAACGATGTTTCAAAACACCCTGTATACATAGTTTTCTTTCGTATCCGTACTCAGTGACATTAAAAGTGTTAGAAGGAACAATTTGTTCAGCTTGATCTTTTTGGCATTGTGATCATGATATTACATCAAAAATGAAACGATAATATTTGCAAGAAATTTTATTAACATGTAATACAAAAAAAAATATATATAATAATATGTTTGGCGGCTTCGCAGCCTTGATTTTTTTTACATGGAGAAAGAATCAAAAATTCCAAACAATTAAAGTAGGTACCTACATATTTTATTATTTTTTTTTCTATCATATCAGGACCGAAACAGTTTTCATTCCGTGGTCACAACTATTTCTTCACCGGTCATGTTCCCGCCCTGGCAAATAGGAAGATGGACTGGTTGGATGGCAGGAACGTCTGCAGGGAATATTGCATGGATTTGGTGTCCATCGAGACACAAGAAGAGAACAACATGATCTTTCGTTTGATCCAACAAAGTAAGCCTTTTTTATATTTTACGATACATACTGTTATATTATTTCTCCAATTATACAAAACTTTGCGGTGAATTATAATCTTTTATTCACATATTTTTTTGTACATGAGATGTCATTTTTTTACATTTTTTAACAAAAATCTCGGTTAAGTGAGTTCACACACTAGATAAAAATATATGGGCGATATAGAAAAAACTACAATGCATAGCAATACAATACATGTGATAGAGGACCAAGAAATAACAAAAAAAAGTTCCTATACACTAATGTCCGATTGCTTTTTGTTTTCAAGTTACAAGCTGTTGAAGTTAAAAGGCTTTTATTAAACAAAACAACATTCAAAAATATAAGATACATATTAGTTCTGTATAAGGTGTTCAAATTGGTGACCTTGGTCCTGAATTTCCAATCTTAGTGTTAATGACTGACGGCATCTTTGAAATATGGTTAGCATTATTACGAAATCTATCAGCAGACTCCACAATTCTTTTCCATAATTGTTCTTCACTATTTAGTTCTGCGGCATGCACTTCACTTTTCATAAATCCCCAGTAAGAAAAATCGAGGGAATTAAGGTCGGGACTACGAGCTGGCCATGGTATAGATCCCCTCCCCACGACATCCACCTATTTCCAAATTTTCTTGCAGAAATTCCTTACTCTCCTAGAATAGTGAGCTGGCGCGCCCGTCATGCATGTATACATTTCATAAATTCAATGGAACATCTTCTAATAAGTGTTCAGTTCATTTTCAAAAACAAAAAAACTCGATAGAGTTCGCCTGTCATCGTCTGGGCATTCGAAATGGACCATTAGATAATTGTCGATTATACTGCCACACATTAATGGAAAACCCATACTGGTGATTCCGTATTACGTTCTGGTGAGGGTTTTCATCGCTCCAATAATGCATATTGTGAATATTCAAAATGCCATCGCAACTAAAACCGGCTTCATCGATAAACAAAATTAATGACAGAAAGTGCCCTTTATTTTGCAATATTGTAAACGCGGTAGGAAATCCTGTTCCAATAGGTGATGGATTTTTTTGGAAATGAAATGGATGAAGAAGTTGTTCTTTGAGGACTTCCCTAACAGATTCACGATTGACATTAGGTACAGCTGCACTTATTCTTCTGGTGCTTGTCTTCTACTATTTGCAAAATAGCTTCTTCA
Organism: Protaetia brevitarsis; assembly: GCA_004143645.1. NCBI lineage: Eukaryota > Metazoa > Arthropoda > Insecta > Coleoptera > Scarabaeidae > Protaetia > Protaetia brevitarsis. Next base: position 1,418,695 of record RXPK01000089.1, on the reverse strand, counting down.
TTTGCAACAGTACGACGAGTTCTGTTAACCCAAGAATCAAATTTTGGTTTGTTAAAGCAATCATCTTCTCCCAAACGTCTATGTACGTCAATAAATGTCCTAACATTAGGAATTTGCCTTAATGGGTATCTCTCTCGATAGATTCGTTGAGCTTCGGAAGAATTTGAAGCAGCTTCGCCGTAACACATGGTCATGTCCCTGTATTCTACGAAAATATAGCGCACCATTTTGAAATAAAACTTTCAAGACACTATGCTAATATTAGTTTGACATTTACCAAATGTTTTGTTTCATGAAATCACAGCCTACCTTAAAATACTTTTTATTGCCTAGGTAATACTAAAATACAAGAACAATATAAAAAACAGTTTGTAACTTGAAAACAAAAAGCAATCCGGACATTAGAGTATATGAACTTTTTTGTTATTTTTCGTTCCTCTATCTCGTGGTGCTATGCATTGTAGTTTTTTCTATATCACCCTGTATATCAAATTGTCAAAATTAATCCTGATAGAACTTTCCATTTAAAATAACAAAGTTATACGCACGAGTAAAATTCACAAAGTTTGACTTAGGTACTTGAACATCCTGTAGTAGACTGTAGACTACTGAACGACGTTGAATGTCGCATTCAATCAGCTAAAGGATCTGCCATTTGCGGTTTTCATTTCACTTCTCTAAATTAATTCGTTTCCGAGATATTAGACTTTTTTGGCAACATTGCATTTTTAAACAAACTGAAATATCTCATAAACTATAAAAATTAGATATAGGAAACCTTAAAATTGTTCTGGTTTTTAGTGTACACTTCAAAAATGCCATAAAATACAGGGCGTTCCATTAAGAAAAACATAACTACTTGATGTACTACTAAGTTTTGGAACACCCTGTATATTGCATATTATTTTTAAATTGTAGATCTAATCCACTTACATATATCCTAATATACAATATTTCAAAAACTGTAACCATTTGATCACCAGAGACCACGGCGCTACCGCTGTTACACCCTGTATAAATCACAGCAGGTAAAAAGTTATTTATATTTCACAAAATTTAATTTAATTAAATTTTATAACTAAATGCAATATTTTTTAAAGAACTATTTAATTACAAAATTCAAAAACAAATAATCAAAACATCCTACTTTAAAACGCAATCTTTAAATAAAACATAATAATATATTCAAAATCATAGTAAACAAAACAATTTGTCATTTATTAAAACAAAAACATTTTATTTATAATTTACACTTTTTACATTTATTTATATACTTGAAAAAGCTTTTCAATAAAGCGAAACGTGTTTTTAATTTTGACGACCTAAAAACCAAGAAAAAAAGAAATTAAATAAGTTATTTGAGGTGACTATCCTAATAGCCAAATTTATTTTGGCCGCCACTATTTTTAGTGAATTCAACGTAAAAGCATTAAAATAACTGTTAATGCAATACAAAATGGTAGGTAATTTTATGTTTCAAAGTTGAAGTTACTAAGAATAATTGCGGGCAATTTAAATTTGGCTATGTGCACTGTAAAAAAAGTTGCAGTAAAATTACATGTAAAATCGTTGGTAACAAAGTTGCCTACAATTTTACAGGTAAATTTGCGTCATAAGGTAAAATTTCTACCATCTAGTAAATTTCACATGCTGATGTGTTTTTCAAAGATTTGTACTGTAAAATTCGTATGTAATATTTATATGAACTCTATATTTACCGAACACTGAAGTAATTTTCATATGTATTTTTATAAAGAGAGCAAGCAACTTACCTAATTCTTTTATAGCACCTAATAGGTCATACTGAATCGCTCAACCAGGGATCAAGAATGAACACGTTTACGCGAAATCTACGATTGTTTGTGACGTACATGATATCATTGAGCCAATAATAAGTTCGACAAACGAATAGAATTACCTAATACGCGCACAGATAAATAATCCAATAACCAATCACATTGCGGCGTATGAATTTCGTATTTTCCATGATATCTATAGTTTTACCCGAAAATTCAAGTAAAAACAAATAATATAAAAGATCCTCATATTTTTACAGCAAAATTAATAGTTCACTAGTAAAATTACTTTTTTAAAGTGCACTAAATACCCCAAAAAATGTCAATTTTACACTTTTAAGTAAATTTTGAAACTAAATACAAAATTGTACATGTTTTTTCCTGTATTTTCCTTTTGAATTTTTGTTACATCTTAAACTTACATGAACAAGCTATAAATTTTACCGAAATTTCTTTTTCCATGTTAAATATCCTAGAAAAAACATGTGAAACAAAATTTACATGATTTATTGTGGTAAATTCACAACGTTATTACATGTAATATTCCTGATTTACCATGGCGAAATTACTGTAATTTTTTACAGTGTGGGTAGTTTCAATTGAAATGCCCTGTATATTGACGATAGGTTACAATGTATAATTAAATCAATAATTTAAATTATAATACTTCAAAATTAATTGAATGCAACGTGTAAGAATGATTTTATACCTGCTCAATCACGTTGCGGTAAAATATAGTAATTATTGAAAGTGTAACATCTTCAGCGCGGGTATAAAACATTCACTTTTTTCGGTCAAGGTCGCGTGGGACGCTGTTGAAAGCGTTATACTTCTAGACCTCTTCGCGTTAACATAAAAAAAAAATTGCTCCTGCTAAATGTTGTACCTAAGCTACACAGACTACGCGCATCAATATTTTATAGGCGCCGTTAACATTTAAAGACTCGCTCAAGTGAACCACATACATATATTCTTCTCACAAATACTATATTGATCAGATCTCCGGCAAGGAAAACCGGATTTTTTCGCGCGCATCGCTCATAGGTAGATTCTTTTGGTAGGTAACAATTCATATAAGCATCCACGGCCCACGCGCAGATATACAAATATAAGATATACTTACATAAAATGAATATAATTAACCGTCCTAGTTTGCACGGTAATTAGCGATAATTATTGCATTCGCTTCGTGGGGTTTATAATTTGAGATGAAAAAGAGTATATAAAATACAGGTAAATTTTATGCTCTTGCGTCACGGACGCGCGGAAAAATCCTCTTTGGAGACTGGTCTGATTGTGAGCGGCCGTGCAATCCACGCTGGTTTGTGGCATTGTGAAACGGCGCACAGCGCCGGCAAAGTTGCGCAAAAGTCACCGAGGTTCTTTCAAAATAATAAGGTTAGACTTTATATTATATTGTGAATACAATGTTGCACTCATATCAGAAGAACAGACGCATTATTGGTTCAACAAAAAAAAAAAAACGGTAAATTCAATAACAACTTTCGTTTAAATACGGCGAAGGAGCTTTTTTGTTAGAATGAACATAAAGATTAATATAATATAGATATAAATAGGAAAACTGATTTACTGTAACAAATTCCTGGGAGAAATTTTTCAAAGAAAAATTCATCCCAAGCAGGATTTGAACCATGCACCCACCGTTCTCCGGACGGCCGCTCTAACCAATTGAGCTATTGGGACTATGCCGAATTCAAACCTGTGATTGTGAACCTTGTGATTGTTTCACTGTGACACTTGCATTATTAGTATATTTGTATTAGTACAGAAAGATTAATGTTAAGTTATTTTTATTAGTTGATCCATTTACTCGAGGTATGAAAAATGTTAATGCGGCATTTAAATTGATTTTATGTAAAACACCATGGGTGTATGGGCAATATAAAATATTATATTTGGTGCAAAACAATAATTTGATGTTGATATAATATTTTGCTTAAAAACAAGCAAAAATTGTATTATAAAACTATATCACGCTCTTTTTTGAAAATTAGTCCCAAAGCGCAAAATTTCTCTCTAAACTTTTGAGTTACCATATTAACGTCGCTTATGATTTAGAAAGATGCATACTGGTTATCATAAAACCGTATACTCGGTGCCCAGTAGCAGGTGTTGGTAACAGGGTATTACTAATCTCAGGTCATACCCTGAGAACAACATGTAGCTGTTATCGTAAAATACTGATATTTACCATCTCTACTTGTGTCGTTGACGTTGAACCTACATCTCAATTAGGGTGTGAACATGAGGTTCTGTCACAGAATATCTAACAACCAGAATACAATCTCTTTTGATGTCAGTGCGCAAAATTTCGTGACCTTGATGTCACTGTTCGGGCGAGAAGTCAGAATGGGCTTTGATAGAATTCGGTGTCCGACAGGACCTAACTGAAGTGAATTTTGAGAATATGACACATATCTACGTTAAAATGAAAGTATATCGCTTATTTTTATAATTATTTTACTTTCCTTTCCATTATTTTCATATTTTATCCTCTTGCACTTCATAACACTCTTTAAATTAACAGACGAATATAAATTTGAAGTCAGCGACGCGTCGCCTGGTTTCCAGTGTTGCCAATTAACAGAAGACATATTTCACTAGATCTAGATTATAATTCCTCCTGAAAATCACTAGAATTGGGGAAAGGAATTACTTTATAAAGTATTTTAAGAAAAGCAAAAAAGCAAATATTTACGTAATTAATAGTTTTTCTACTTTAAATCCCCTTTTATTGAATTTTTTAATTTACACAATGTTACATTTAAAAACCTATTACACAAAGCACATTTAATTTTGTCTGTTATATATGAATTTAGTACAACACTTATTAGATAGTCCTCAAATATTAATAATTTATAACAATATACAGTGGAACCTCGTTAAGTCGGACCCCGTGAACCCGGATCTCCAGATAACTCGGATCAATTTTGACGATTTTTTTTTCTAGAAATGGGCGTTGTATCAAATATTCTGTCCCCTTATTGTTTAAAATGAGTTTAAAATTATGATTGTTCGATTTGTTTTGTGCGTGTATTTGTTTATCTACGAAATGAGGTAATTTTTCTGTAGGTGCTGTCTTATTTTATTTTTATTTTTTATCCTAGTGTCCGTGTAAACCAGATTTTCGTTAACCTGAATTAACTCTAGTCCTAATTGATCCGGGTAAACGAGGTTCCACTGTACAACTATATAACTGTAACCGTGTTTCATAAAATCATAATCATATCCTTATTTATTTTATTTTGTACTTCTATTTATTTATTTACATAAATATATATGTATATGTATATATATGTATATGTAATTTAGCCTTCGTGTTCAATGAATTAATTAATCTAGTTGTTACTAAAATTAAAGAAAATCCACTAACCTTTTCACTAGTCACTAGAATATGATTTGTGTACACCAGACGTGCTTTCGATACACCAGATTTAGTGGAAAATTCACCACGTTGGCAACACTGCTGGTCTCGTCTTCATCCAATTCATATGAACAAATCCCAAAGTCATCGTCATGAGTTTCGTTGCGCGCCATCTTTCAGTCAAATGATGGTAGCGGTAGTTATATAATGCCACGCTTAACTTGAAAAGAAGTAGATGGCGCTCGCAAATTTCTCAGCTATGTTTTTTTGCATCTTTAGTCATGAATGATCTGTTGGAAATATTTAGTGTAGCATCGTTTCTAACAGCATACAGTTTAAAAATGCGTTAATAAAAGTGAGTAAAGTATGGATTACCGACAATTTTACTTAAAAAGTTGGTTTCCCGCCTCAAAGACCGGTAAAAGCAAAACTTACTTTAACATAATTTTACTATTAAACAGAGCAAGGAAAAATATATTGTTTTAACGCACATTGCATCCAACACAATAATTATTTCTATTACTAGGCCAGAAGCTACAGTTTTGCGAGTATGGGTAGGGTTTAAGTAAGCACGAATACCCGTAAAAGAGTTTCTGGACGACAAATCTTAATTTTGGATTGAAAATAAAAAAAAAATGTTTGACGTTAGGGAATTCAGACAGAGTACAGGTTATGTTGACTTGACGTTTTCCAGAATAAATCTTTTTCTGTAATATGTTCTTTTTAGTTTGATACTTATTTATCAATAATAAGTGCAATGGAAACATCACTTCATGTTAGTAAGGTTGCATAGTAGCTTAATGGCAGTTTATTACACATCTGTCATGTGGAGTGCAGTGTGTCAACATTTAGTAACATTTTTGCCGGCTTGCTGCGAAGTATTGCAAAATGAGTGTTTCTGGATGGAGGTCCAAAAAATATTATTTGATCTAAAAGGTTTTCTTTCATCATTTTTATGTTGCAGAAAGCTTAAAATTCTAACATAGATTTTTTTGTTGCTTTCACAACCGAATTTTTGTTGAAATTACTGAATATGTATTTATATAGTTCAACCAAAATAAAATGACAAAAACATTTTGTTAAACCAAAACATCCAACCTATTACTGAAACTCACTTACCTTAAAAATACTTTTACGAACGCTTGTATCACTAATTCAAATAGATGAAGCGTATTTTAAAATCGTGTATCACGTGTCATCCATACATCATTCCTTTTTTCATGCGATGTTCGTTAACAGATCGAATCACAACACATGGGAGTATTATAAATAATGCATTAACTGTAATGCATATGCATGATATAACAAAACAATCGCTGCTACTACATATGTACATATTTATCATTAATACAACGTGTAACATGAGAAATAAGTAGCATGCTTTTTTATTGTTTCGGGTCTTAACATTTTTAGACTTGATGCAATATACTTGCATTGTCGTATTCGTGTGGTACCCGCTGTGAATTGGAACTTCAATTTTCCCATATTTTCGAATGTTGTTGCCATTCTGTTTTTCATGTGACTGTGAACAGGAAAAACATAAGATTCCGTTGTCAATTTTAACGTTTCCCATGCATCCATTCTTGTCGGGGTAACGTAACCTCTTACATACATGGCAGGTACTCACTGCTCACTTCAAATTATTATTTGATTACAAAACCTTTTGTGTACTGACGGTATATGCACGATGACAATACATAAAGTTTTGTCACACGTAAGTGCACAGGTAATTCAATTGAATAACATCTGTAAATACTGCAAAATATAAGCTAAAGTTACTCTCGTATAATAATAGGTACAAGAGAAATTGTCAACTTATATAACGGATGACTTTATATGAATTATCTACTTACTTGCATAGATGTCGTGTGATGGGTGAAATATTCTACATAAAACAGTGAATTACATAAGATTAGGCATATTTGGAAGTGTTAGAACTACTTTTTCCTTCAAAGTTGTATACCTATAAACTGATTCAGTGTCTATTACGACTACATGAATCTTACTTTTTGTTAGAGTAGAGTTTTGTTGTTTATACTTTCAAATTAGCGCGGTAAAATAACCCCGCTGGTGATTGGATACGAAACTATTTTCCAAGTGCTTAGAATTTCGGTCAAGTTCAATATTCAATATCTATTCTTACTGATCTGTGACCAACAGCCACTTTATAACAATAATCATCCAAAGAGCCGCTAGATTTCGCTTTACCTTTCGTATGATTGTCGGGTGACGTAAATAATAGGAGGACCAAAGCATATTCACACAACACCAATGAAATCAGCGACATCTGTGTGGTATACTTCACATTAAAACAGAAATTGTATGCTCTGAATACGAATACATTAATCAAAAGTACATTCTCTGAAGCAAATATTTTAAAAAATTGATTTTTGATGCAAGTTCATGTTCAAAAAAGCGTATATATGTGTTAATTATAGCGTGAGATATAAGAAAATACAGTTATTTTTTTTTTGTAAAGTGAATGGAATTGTCCAAAATCCAATTTTTGGAAATACAATACTTGCAACTTTTGCTGTCATTTTTGATAATTTTGATAGATTCAGATGCTTATTTGCTTCATATAATGTTTTGTATATATTTAAGACATTTTCTTTATCTTGTAACAGAAAAAAGCGTGTCTTTTTCGGGTGCCTCCAGTATTGTTTGTATTCATTTCACTACAATACTGCACAAGCGAAATCAAATATAAGCTAAAAAATAGCAAAGCGTTTTTATAATATACACAACCAAGTATGCAACTGTAATTCTACAGGGAATAAGATTTTTCTAAAATAGAACCCTTATGTGGTCATTTAATGAATTTATATATTCCCTGTGGAGTCGTGCACGGGCATGTGACACTACACCACACGAGAAATTTGATCTCCGTGATTTAATCCAAATTTGGACGTGTTCGAGTGAAAATATCTCTGAAAGTGCTAAAAGTAGCTGTAGAAATATCAGTGCCCATTGGAACTGTTATAAGGAAATACATAACAGGTAGATAAATCCCATATATATATATCGAGATTAAAATATCAGCTGGTAGACGCCATCTTTTCCGAACGGTCGACGTGGAGGTTGGCGCCTGGCGCTAGCTGTTAGGCAACACATTTTACCACCGCAAATTGATATAGGATCGAGCTTGCCAAAAGTAATCCCTGCGATAGGCAGCCCAAATTACGTCTATACTAGCGACACGCCTTGGGAAAATGGAAGATATAAAAGAGTTTTTTAAGGAAATAGTTCAGGAGTTAAGAGACGATTTAAGAGATATGAGGCAATATCAAAAAGAGTACTACGAGGAAATAAAAAATCTAAGGATCGAAAATAATGAACTAAAAAGAAGGATAATTAGTCTAGAGGAAAGAGCTGAAGAATTAGATAAAAAGAACAGAGAGAACAACATAATAGTAACCGGAGTTGCAATTAATGAAACAAAATCTGACCAAATAAGGGAAAAAATAGAGAACTTCCTAGATAAAAACATAGGAGTGAAATGTGACGTAGTATCAGCAACAAAAATAAATGAGAGAATGTGCAAAATTGAAATGAGAAACAGACAAGCGAAGGAAGAAATAATGAAATAAAAGTAAGCTGAGATATACAAAAAAAGGAAGATATATATCAACCATGACATGACTGAAAGAGAGCAGTTAATACAGAAACAAATTAGAGATGCAGCAAGGAATTATAAAAAACAGGGAGTGGAAGTAAAAGTAGGATACCAAAAAATTATTGTAAACGGTCAAAAGCTGATATGGGATATTAAGCAGACCATTTAGTACCCCACGAGGTTGCTAGCACTCCAAAAAACTAGCTGCAACACCGGCTAGGAGCAACGACGACTACAAGGCAATGCATAAGGACCATGATTTGAACCAACAAGATAATGTTTATTTTAAAAGAGCCAGAGAGATTGCACGCACAAAGTACGCATCCAAGGAGGAAATAGTAGACGATAAGAAACAGATCCAGGAAGAACAAGGTATAAGGATGGCCACATGGAACATTCGCGGTCTCTCAGGGAAAGAAGAGGAACTAATCACAGAATTGAAAAAATAGATATAAATATACTAGTATTACAGAAACTAAAGAAAAGGGAAAGTATTACAGAACTAAGAAACGGATCATAATGATACTTAGTGGAGTAAGAAGCAACGAGAGAGGGCAGAAAGGAGTTGGTTGCATACTAAGTAAAGACATGGCAAAGCATCTCAAGAAATGGAACGGCATCTCAGAGAGAATATTAGAAATAGAGCTACAATTACAACCTAAACTTAATTTGCTAGTACTATACGGCCCAAACGAGGATGAAAAAACAGAAGTCAAAGATAAGTTTTGGGAAGAGGTATCGGAAATAGTTGATAATTATAAGAAAGAATCATTATACTGGGGACTTGAATGGCAGAGTCGGAATAATGGATGAGAAGACAGGACATGTTATAGGGCAGCATGAGAAACAGCAAGAATGACAACGGTCGACGTATCATAGATTTTTGCATACAAAATAACTTACTAGTCATGAACACATTCTTTCAACATAAGGATATTCACAAATATACGAGAGAAGTAAAAGCAGACAAGAGAGATCGATAATAGATTCGTAATAACCAGAAACGATATAGACATGAGATAAAAGACGTAAAAGTCAGAAGAGGAGCCGAAATTATATACCGACCACTACTCGTACTAGCTAAAACAACGATCCACTTACGAAAAAGTAACAAGCGTATTAGAGTTCAAATAAAAACGTAACAGAAACAATAAAAGGGTACAAACTAAATGAAACAGAAATAGCCGTACAATACAGCAATATGGTGAAAAAGCCATAGATTTGCTAAAGGACACGGAGAGTATGAATGTTGAACAAATTTGGGAAACTTTCGGAACATCATAATAAAAGCAGCGAAAACAACTTGTGGACAAAATTAGTAAATAGAAATATAAAACAGACAGCTTGGTGGAATAAAAACATAAAGGAAGAGTCAAAGCGAAAAGCAATGTGGCAAAAATACTTAAACAATCAAAATGACCATACATATCAAGATTACAAAACCAAAGAGGAAAAGTAAAGCAATAGTTCTAGAAGCGAAAAGAAAGTCCTGGAAGATTTTGGGAAGAAAATGGAAGTTGACTACCATGTAAACCAGAAGTTATTCTACAAAACGCTGAAAAATCTAAGAACTGAGATAAAACAGAAACCATAAAACAAATCAAAGACGAAAATGGGCAGATACTAACGCGTGACAGTGACATAATCAATCGCTGGAAAATTATTTTCAAAGTCTGTTAGAAAATAAATACACCAAAAGTAATAATGAACCGGAATTCAATATGCGGTACACCGATCAGGACCAAGACATCACGAATGCAAGAAATAAACAATCAATTGCATACAAACTTAAAAAAGGAAAGCAGCTGGTCATGACAGAATAAGTGCAGAAATGCTGAAGAAAATGGGCCACAAAGGATCCGTTTACTAGCGCAGGTATGCAACAAGGCTTGAATAGAGGTGAGGTGCCGGAAGATTGAAAAAAGGTATTATAGTGCCTATTTTTAAAAAGGAGACAAACGAGATTGCAATAATTATCGTGGTATCACTCTGCTTAGTATCTCATCTAAAATATACGAAAGAATCCTTGAGAAGAGACTAACAACAATACTAGAACCACAACTGGAGCAATCCAAAGGGGTTTAGGAAGGGAAGAAGCATTCACGATCACATATCACGATTAGACAGGTTGCGGAAAATTAAGAATACAAGCCTGGAAGCATATTGGCCTCCTGGACCTAGAAAAGGCCTCGATACATTACCAAGACAGAGAAGTAGAGAAGAGTTTGAAGAATAGGAAAGTAGATCTAAAACTTATAAGAGCTATCATGAGTATGTACAAAACAACAAAACTGTATAAGAACCGACAATATGCAATCAGAAGACTTTCCAATCAATGAAGGTGTACGCCAGGGAGGAGTGTTGAGCCCTACCTTATTCAATCTAGTAATGGATGATGTATAAAAGAAACAAAGAGCAGAACATCTAAACTTTTTATAGGATATAGAAACATGGAAGCAGTCTGGTTAGGGGAATGTGTATTTGCAGATGACGTGGTTATATTTGCCAGGAGTGAAAAAGAGCTGAAAAGAAACTTGGGTGTATGGAATGAAAAACTTATTGAAAAGAAATTAAAGATTAATGAGGCGAAAACCAAAGTAATGGTCATTGGAAATACTGATAGAGTATTAAATATCGAAATAAATGGCAAGCCTTTAGAACAAGTAAATAGTTTCAAGTATCTAGGAGTATATATTGACAACAAAACAAAGCAGGACACCGAAATAAATGCTAGAATTGAGGGTACGGCTAAATTATATCACAGTCTAAAAAGGTATTTTCTAAACAAGAAAGAAGTTTCAAGGAAAACAAAACTAAGTGTATTTAGATCTGTATATCTGCCCACTCTCCACGTTGCGTGTGAAAGTTGGGCTTAACAAAGGGATGGAAAGTAGAATACAGGCCGTAGAAATGAAATACCACCGGAAAGTACTAGGCATTACGCGAATGGACCGAATAAGAAATGACACGATTCGAGGCAGACTAAAGGTAGAGTCTGCAACGAAACACATAGAAAAATGTAAGCTGCGATGGTTTGGTCACTTAAAGAGGTTGGATGGTGCCAGACCTGTGAAGAATATATGGGAAGCGAGGAGACGAGAGAAGAGAGGCAGAGGACGTCCCCAGACAACGTGGGACCAAGATATTGAAAAAATTTTAAGAGAAAGAGGGCTGACAAAGGAGCAAGCATCGGCGCTAGCGGTGAACAGGAAGAAGTGGAGGAAATTTGTATATGGGGAAGACAAATGAAGTTGATCAAGTATATTCCTCACACCTTAGGGTAGAAGAGGATTAAGATTATATATATATATATATTTCCCTGTCTTAGTTTTTCTAATTCGCGATTCTTTTCCTGTATCATACTAATCATATTAGTCACCTGTGCCATCATTATTTCCATATTTCTTCCGCATCTAAGAACTACATTCAAATCTCGCGCGCTTTCTTCTGTATTTGGCCTGTTTGCATCTGCCGATCTTGGCGCGCTCTCTCCTTCTACGTTTTCTATTATTACTATAGACATTTTAGCTAATTCCTACCTTTATTGTAGATTCAATTTTACGGTTTCACTTCTTAACATCCACACACGGAGTTTGCAACGATTTCAATCAACACTGTAACTGCCTCTAACCTGAACAACTCGTCAACCGTATACACAAACACTGTCACCGAAAAAAAAACGTTTACATCCAACTCTAATCCCACTTCTGATATGTAGAGTTATTATATTAAAACCACAGTTCTATTTTAAAAGTTTAAACACTATTTATTAACCACTTAAACACTTCTCTCTCAACAGCTACTATTATATATTCTCTCTCTACTCTACTATTCAACTATTCTACTGCTACCAACATCTTAAAAACGACAAAACTAAAATGAACTAAATATTCTCTGACAGATTGGTTCTGAAAAGAACAGTTTAGAAGGATATAAAGGGAATCTCATGTAATAAAACTATGTGTATAATACATATTCGCATAAAATAAAAATCTTATATCAAACGTCAAAGATTCTTAATTTGTGCCTTGTCGTGTCGGGCTTATCTTTTTAGCGGTATTTTCGAATTAAACCAATAACAACAAATACGTCACATTTTTAGTCTTCTGTCACTTCGTCGAATTAAAAAATAAATAATTAATAGCCAAATTTAAATGTCCCGCACTTATTCTTAGTAACTTCAACGTTGAAACATAAAATTATCCACCATTTTGTACTACATTAATAGTTATTTTGATGCCTTTACGTTAAATTCACTAGAAATTGTGGTGGGAAATTTAAATTTGGCTATTAGGGAGATTATAGTAGGAATTTGATTTTGAAACTTGCAGAGTAATCATGGCCGATTATGATCTATTTAAGGAAAATATTTTCAGCCTTATAGCACTTTTGGTATACAGGGTGTCGATATCAATTTTCTTATTTTAAATTGAATGGTGCAGTTTTTATGGGTCCTGTGTATTGCTCGCATCATTTTTGATAAGTTGCTTCCTATTCCTAAAGCTAATCGTTTGTGAGATTTTTGTAATTTTGTTAACATTTTGACGTTTTTTTTTTAAATGTCATTGAGTAGTAATTATACTAATTTGTCAAACGTCAAGTGTGTTCCATAAATTAGAATGTTTCAGTGGCTTATTTTATCAGTCATCAAACATTCAAAAAAAAAAAAAATCACAACCTCGAGTGACATCAAATGCCTTCACAAGGTTATAATTTTTTAAGTTGATTGTACGTTATTAATTTTCTGAATAATTTTGATAAATTGACAAGAATGTTGTGTATATTAACAAAATTCAGCATGAAAGCCATTATTATGGTACAATTTGTTTGAAACACTGTCAGAGAATGAGGAAAATCCGCCAGTTGGCAATGAATGAAAGAGTACGTGAAGTATGTTGTGAGAGAGTATATAGTATCAGTGTTAAGAAGTATTGTAGTGACTAATAAAGAGTTTTTATACTTTAAATAGAACAGTGTGTGTTTTAGATTAATAACTTTACACAACCATTATATTTACAAAAATGAATATGCGATGAAGTATTATTAATTTTTGTAAATAAATCTAACAAATTTTCACTTAACAACGAATGTTTTTCTTGTTGCGTATATTTCGGTAGAATTTCATCCAGATGTTTTCATTTCTATATTGTTTAATTATTATTTATTTTTTTCGCGTGCCGATAAAAATATTTCTATAGATACAAATTTGACATTTAAGCGACAAACAAAAAAAAAAGACGCTTGACATTTCCCCCATGCGAAATCCAACCTTAAAATATTTGAAATACACAACGGTTATTGACGATACAAATAACAACATGTCACCAAATTCTTGAACGTAGTTATTATTTCGTATCGTTTAAAACGAAAACGTTACTCTTAACAAGTTATCATTGCACTGCGATTTTCGGAATTTTATATGTGTATACCTACAATCGTTCGTGATTCATCTCATCAACCGCGTTTCGCATCTACGAAATCATCCATCCAGTTACCCTTTTTCTCGGGCGGCAATTTAATCTGTTGGCAAATCACGAGATCACTACCTCCTTGACAATCTTTCCACGATCTCCTCTGAATGTTTATAATGTGATCGTCGTGATGTACCATCTTTCTCAAATTAAATACGAATCGAAGCTCCACAAATCTTCTATTGTTTGTGCCACTGATACTACACGCACAGTGATACGTAATTCAGAACTTTCGCAAATAATTTTTAGTTAATATTTCAGTGCCCTATCACTTTTGTAAGGTTTGTAGAGCATATATTCGCATTTAATCTGAGAAATATGTTACCTATAGTACGTTTTTATCGTTCCAATTCACGTATACACATCTCCTTTAGTAATAATCCGATTCATGCGAACGTAATCGTATATTGTGTGGTGTGTGCATCAACCACGTTCATGAATTTATGCATGATCTCGAACGTTTAATTTATGTGCTTATACGTAAGTATACGACGGACTACCGCGCTACTAGAATATCTTCAATCGGGATTTCGTACGATCGCGATTGCGTAAATCTTGCGAATTGTCCGCGTGGAGATGAACGCGGTCTCTACAAAGGTTAATTTTGCCGCTATGTTGCTCAAAAGGTAGATCACGAGGTGGTCGTGCCCGTAGCGAGAAAAAAAAATAAATAATAAGAAACGTTAGCACACCTAAAAATGTTCTATTTATCGGCGGATTGTTGTACAAGATACCAGGAGCCACGACACATAGAAGTGGATACTATTTAATTTACTGTGTATTAATGAAGGTGATGTTATGGTATTGAATTAAAAGTGAAATCATGTGATCGCCAGAAATAATATTTGGGAGCGATTTTTTTAATTATAAAAAAATTAACATTGTGGTATATTAATGGTAGTATGGTGGGCGGCATTAGCATACATACAGCTTTGGCTAAAAATATTAGGCATCCTTACCTTTAATATATTTTTGGTTTTTAAGGTACCAAAATAAAAATATTGTTGTTTTATAGATTATTTTATTAACGTAAAATTACAAAAAAAAAAATATCAATATTTAGTGGGTCCAGTCTTGGCTTTAATAACAGCAGCAATCCTTTGGGGCATACTGTGTACAATTACCTCAAAAAATTTTATGACCGCGGTTGGTAAAACGAATTCGTAGCTGCAATTCTAACATATCCACTTTAAACGCAATGCCATTGTAATCTGCGACGTAATGAACTATCGTCTCGAAATATAATACCCTTGATTGTGCCCGACAAAGATGCCACTCAGAGTTAAAGCCTTTGTAGTTGCCGGCAAAGGATTTTATACAATAATTCTGATTTTCTTGTGGATATGTCGCCTTACAAACGTCACGTCAGATATTTCAAATACCTGGAAATAAAATAAAAATTATACATCCCAAAATACTCTTTTTATTTTTTTATTGCAAAAAAAAAACGGTTGAACTTCCTACCTCAAAGTTACGCTACCGGTTATTGAAGTTGGGACAACTAGCAAATTGCTGCTACCTAAATAAAAACGACAGAAAGAAAATTAAAAGAAAGAAAATAAAAATGTATTCGTAGAAACAAAAATATAAACAAATCCAGCTGATCCCACAGTAATTCGATAGGGTTCAAATCCCTGCGGAGACCAGAACATGGTTTCCAAACCATTATCTTCTACAGGAGTAGTAAATAAAAATCGTGAGTTAGTAGCCCCAATTTATGTTTAATTTCAGTTTCCCATTCTTCTATTTCCTCTTGCCTGACGTTTCGATCAATTTAGGTCTTTTTCAAAGGTTAAAACAGGTCATATGTAATTATTTATGTTATACTTTTTTTTTAAAAACTACTACTAAACTACTTATTAAAACAAACACAACAACAGACACAAACATTCAAAAATTTTATTGTTAACAAACTAAAATGCATTTATTCAAAAAAAAAAACCATTTTCAAAAATTTATGGCCAAGAAAATCATATCAAGGTTATTTTCTACTTCAGACGTGAGATAATCTTTGCAGATCCGTACCGTGCGTTTGGGGTTGTTATCATACGCAAACACGAAGTTCTCCCCAATCAACCGCAATCCTGGCGTTACAGCATTTTCTTCCGATATGCGTCTATGATTTTCTTTACGTATAATGCCGTCAATTTTTACGAAATCTCTAGTCCCAGCACTGCTAAAACAATTCCAAACCATAATTGAACCGCCACCGTGTGTTTTACTGTGGGAACGACACAATCGCGCAATATTTCGGGCGCCGTCGATCACCGATTTCTCTAGCTTAACACCTTAAGGCGTCGATCTTGGGGTTGTTATCCGTGACGGACCTGGGTGATTCCGGTCTTCGAATGTTCCGGTGTCTCGGTAGCGACGAATGGTGTAATCGACTGTAGATGTTGTCACTCCCAATTTTACTGCTATAACACGCACAGAATGTCCTTCCTCGTGTAATATGACAATAGCTGATCTCTTTGCTACCCTTATCGGCATTTTTTAAATACTATTTTCACAAACACCGCAATCGTAACTGGTTTACTAATAGAATAATTCACAACGAGTACGATATCAATTATTCCCTGCTGTAGTGGGAGAGCTTTAGGAGACACCCAAGTGAAATTTTGTCGACCCCCTCCTCTATTGTAAACATGCTTATCGGCGTTCCTTTAAATATCGTTTGTAATGGTTTTATTACCTTCTATAAAGTTAAACTAAATTTTCTCTTTAATAGGCTTATTCTAACGATGATTTCCGTCTTAAATACTTTGTTGTTAGGCTTACTTTAATGTAGAAATTTTTACAATAATGTTAAAAGTATTAAATATTGGAAAAAATTGATTTTTTAAAGTTGTTACCAATTGTTCTAGCTTTAATGGCCGCACGCGCGTATACAAGGGGGAGGGGTAAATTGGGTAATTACCACCCCCTACCTCTCCCCCCCATGAGCCAACGAAACCTACTTGTAAATCAAAATTTTGCATTTTTAAAACAAAAATTCATCCTTCTTTTTTCCTTTTTTTGTGTAATTACCCCTCCCATTGTGACACTATTCAAATTGTATCGAAAAAGAGAAGCCGACGTTTTTTTTTTAGTTAAAATAAAAATATCATCTCCATTACCCCCCCCCCCCCCTATAAACTCAAGTTGTATACGCGCTTGAATGGCCGGTAATGTATATTTTTGCCATCGCTTAAACATTACAGGCCCTCATCTCTAATAAATTAGCGCATCCACAAACACATACACTGTCACTTTCCCAGTGTCACCAACTAACCTAAGTACACATTTGCGGTCATGCATACGTATAAAACAATAGCTATATTTGGAACCGATCGCTGTACACATTTGTAAGTACATTACATACGGCAAACTGACCTTGCAGATCAATTCTTATACGGCGAGGACGAAGCGATAATTTCAAATATTTAAATACACACAAAGTTAATACTACCTGATCGGAAATTTTATATTAGCACGCACGCACGGACGATAATAAAAATGTAAAAAATGTCCGTACCGACAATCGACCGAAGTATTTTCAAGATTGAAGGTTGGTCAGTCCTTTTTGTATCTAATAATATGTTATGTAAATAGATAATAAAAAGTAGAAGAATAGTATCCGTAATGATATTACGCAAAAATGTGTTAATAAGTATGGTAGTAGTCTATATTTAAATTTCAAATATCCCGCTATACTACGTACACAAAGTCGGCGACAGTACTGTCATACACGGGAGATACTTTATATTTTATGGAAAGCTAAATGATTATACAATACATCCTAAACTCCGTAATCTACCTAAAGCTACTACACTACACTACTTAATCCAGTAGTGACTCCTCTTAAAGGGCCACCATTACAAATCACAAACTAATCATTAAAAAGCTTTTATTTTTGTTGTAAAACTTTATTTAACTCAAAAATACACTAATAATCACAAATATTACTTTATAACCTTTTCTACCTGACAGTTCCCTTCGTTCGTTAAGGGGGCGTTTACAAACCTCTTTCGCGCCAACATAATGGCAGTATAACATGGGTTACTTTGTTCAAGTTATTTTCGCAACATAAGCGGTTTTTCTGGAAAACAAGGGCATTTACACACTCTACATGAATATACGGAGTGAAACGATACATTTTTAATTGCATACTTAAAATATATTGCTTAAAAACAGAATGTGAAACATGAATGAATAGGCGATGTAGAAAATTAACAAAATTTAAATGTTAAGCTGTAAATGTAGATAAAATTGCATGGCTTCCCTCGGGAATTGTTGTAGAAATAAAATAAACATAAGAGTAGCTAATTAAACCATCTAATTATGATAAACAACTTGAAAAACAAAATTGAGATACATAGAAGAGAATTTTACAGATATCTGCTGCAACGGATGTTACTTTAGTTTGGCATTCGTGACATAGATGGCATACCAAAAAGTATGCTTTTTAATGTCATTATTAGAAATACTTTATGCTTTTATATGTTTCTGTAGTGCAATTCTCTGACGGAATGTATTGTTTTGTAGTAGTTTGTTCATTTCTTCTTATAAACTATGGCAAGGATATTAGATATTAGAGGAATTACAGTGTAATATATTATTCAATTAAAATAGAAATTGGAGTTTTATTGCAAAAAAATTATAGGATTTTATTTTATTTTTTGTAATTTTGCAGTGGAAAAAAACAATATTATGTAAAAAAGTTTATTTTAAAAATCCTACTATTTCGTCTTGAATCTGAAAGAGTAAAATGTGTTTTTCACAGTGTAACAGTAAGGACATAATTGTTGGCACCTCTGATGTAGCCCGCCTTTCGTGACCTACAAATATAAAGTGAACTTAGGGGCATCTTCTAGCGATAGCGAAATAAATAATCTTAAGTATTATATTATATGTATAACATAATAGATATTATTTTATTAATGTGATGTTTGCTTTGACGTTGAAATACTTAAAAGAATCATGACTGTATGGAAGTTATAAGCAAATAGCTTTATAAGTTTTTATATAGATATACTAGAAGTTATTTAACTGCATAATGTATTATAAATAAAACAAGAAAAAAGTTTTATTCACTGCTTTAATAATTTAATTTGTTTAATTATACCATTTTATTACTTCTAACAAAATTCTCCGTTCAAATCTTTTTAGGTTTCCAATATCCTAATTGATATGTAATACTTGTTGGTACAAAAAAATCATGGAAAAACATTCATTGTTAAAATATATTGGTCTTGTCACATTTGTTTTTAATGATCTAGTAAAGCGTTTAAATTGCAAGTCTTCGGAATGTATTTTAAGAGTATTCGAGAAGTTTTCCATAAATTTGTCTATATAAATATCCTACTGTTTTACATTTCTCTGACCACTGTAAGAGCACTATAATACAAAATGCAAAATGAATATATTTGATATAGAAAACATATGCAGAGAATTTACCACATTTTATTTATCAGAAAGAAACAAAACTACATCTCTTTTTTTTTTAATTATTGAAGCCTGTTTCCACAGCACTTTTTTTTATTGTAAGAACTTATTTTTGCACACTTTAAGAACAATGCACACTTTAGATGCAAAATAAAGCAATAACTGTACATCAACGATGAAACAATCTAACAATCTTTCACAATAACTATTCACACCACACAGAAATACACACGAACTAGTTATCTAATAAACAGCATACAAAATTAAAAAGATAAAATAATCTAAATAAAACAAATTTCGTTTATTTATAAAACATAAACAATAACATTACGCCATCTTGAAAAGACTTTGTGCACAAAATATTCGATACCACGAAAGTCCGTCAACTGTAACTAGTATAATAATAACAATAAAATCACTAGTATCCCGGTATTTCAATTCAAATGCATAAGAGAAAGTGAATATGCACGCCGCGATGTATTAGGCAAGCGCCCCAAACGTATGATCATAAATCATAATTGAAGGAATTTCCCAAGAATATGTTTACGGTCGAAACACGCACCATCTCTTTTCAGAACTACCCATCACTTTCTAAATTGTCACTTTAAACTTTTTCTCAACAATAGTAAGCGAATGTACTAGTAGCGCCATCTCATGTTCAATATATTCGACAGAGAGTTGCATTAGAGTGATTTAGTTCGTGTTACGAAAATAGAGGGATGTGTACACCGCCTTAATCGTCAACTAACTCGCACTTCCCTCCTTTTTTTCCGTCCCTTTTCCAACTGCAAAAACGTTTTTACTTATTCTAACATTTTCTATAAAAATACCAATAAATACACGTACACACACACTCACATTCAAGTAGAGTGAACCCAAAAGGAGACTCTGGAATCGTCGGAAGAGTCTATTATACTAGCTTTAGGGGTGTTCCGTATTCCTGTCACTTTGACAGAAGTATTTAATGTAATTTCTATCGTAAAAAAAAAAGTTTGTTCGCGTCGCATGAACTATTTGCGCTACTATGCACTTTAAGAATTTTTCTGTTTCACGTCGTATGAAACGTTGAACTTTTTAGTGTTCACGTCACAGGTTCCTGGCGGAAACTGCAGAACTATCTGCACTTTCCACCTCGAAGTGAGTGCGAAAAGTTTAAGCAGTTGAACCTTTGATTTAATTGTCATTTGTCAACGGCTGTCAAACAAATGTAGGTTATTGAATGAGTAAATGAACTTCCAAAACTGTATGAAAGTAAAGAAATCACAGTGAAATAAGCTCGTATTTATCGAGATGAATTTGGCAATGTTAACTGTATTGAAAATAACATTTATTGTGAGTTAACAATACATACAACATAACATTAAAGCATGAAATTACCTACGATTTTGTATTAGATTAATAGTTATTTGAATACCTTTAAGTTGAAGTTACTAAAAATAATTGCGGGAAATTTGAATTTGGTTTACTGGGTAATTATTGAAGATATAAGGGGTGGATTTATGATTCTATTATCCTCGTCTTCTGAGGCTAAATCACAAAGTAACGATACGACACAACTTCGCATTTTTTTTTACTTTTCTCTATAAAGTGATGAATTAAAATTGTTCTGTCAACTTGTCAAGTGCGAGATTATTCGTAATTTGTGTTCATATGGCTTACTTGAACTTTTTGCACTAAAAAGTTTTTTAGTTTTAGCTACACCTAATTCAACTTAAGTACACCCTAGTTCATGCGACGCGAACAAACTTAGAGTCACCCCCACCACTAATGATTTTCGTTCCTCTATTCTACGTCGACATTACGATAACGACATATGTATGTACTACTGATTTGATGCCACAAAACACGTTTTGTATTTATTTATGCAGACAAGCGGCGGAAAAAGGGCTATACGCAAAAATTACATTGTAGTGGGGCCAGCTGTTTGATAGCATGGTACATACCTACATGCGTCATCAATATATGTCAGTGCTCAGCACTGTAGGGAAGGATGTGTCCCACTATCACGGTAAGGAAATCTAAAGGAAGCGCGTGAGTCAGACGACCATCGGCATATAGACTTCGGTTTAGACATTTCCTCGCAATAAAAATTGTGTTTAAGAATATGTATTAATTATGTAGTGAAGTGTAATATAATTCTAGGATGACATCGCGCGAAAATTAATAACTATAGTATTTTTAAAATGAACTACCATTCATATATTATTAAATATGAAAATGAAATAATAAATATAATAAGGGAGTTATTCCTGAAAAAACACATCATAATAGTGTTTTAAGTAAAAAACAAGCCATTTGCTTAAGTAAACATAGAAAGAAAACAAAAATCACAAAAACACCTGGCTAGTTTTGCGTTAGTTAGGTGGAGTAATATAAACAAGTGGCTCGTGCACGTGCAGTTTAAACACTAAATATATGAAATTCTGAAGGAAATGCGTTAGTATTTATATTTATGTTAATAAGTACTTCCAACAAGAACTTAACGTGTTTTTCATTTTAAAATGGCTTCTAAATTTATCTACATTCATTTTCTTTTTATGCCGGTATTATTTTAGTTAGTAATAAACAAGGTAATAAATTACGGCAAGCTGAGCTAATTTGGTTCAAAACTTTGTAAAATTAATAAATTGGGGAAAGGGGAATTGGTCCGAGATTGGCTTCACCCCTCAATATTGTCAATGAGCCGCCACTGACTAAGTCTGCTTGAAAATTATCGCAATGAACCCCTAATTTAAACTTAACACAATGGTTAACAATTGTGGGGCTCTCAACTTACCACTGGGCAAGATACTGAGCTTTGTAGAGAAGTAAGGGATTTAATAGGGACGGTACAATGAGCATCTAGCTCAAACTACTACTACTACTAGCCTGGATTATAAGTGTTGTACCCTAACCTCAAAAAAAAAACCCTATTATAAACAACAAAAGCCGCCCCTGTACCAGCCTCACCCTTCAGCCCATCCGTCAAAATCTCTAAACCCTTTCCTCTATAAATTTATAACAAATAATATTATAAATAACACTTTTTAATACCGCGGGCTGAATTCGCCCCTTACATCTAAATATAATTGCGGGAAATTTGAATTTGGTTTACTGGGATAGAGTTCATTTCAATAGATATGAAATCCACATTGTACCTAGAACAAGCAGCCTTGTATAGTATCTTTAGGTGGCATTTCATAAATAAAGTGTCTTACCCATCGCTGATGGATACCGTACATCCAAAATCAATATGTGATACAAAGAAAGTCGAAAAAAAGATGTCAAATTGTTAAATATAAAGTAAATGAATCTAAAACCAACTGAAACCACAGTTCTTAGAATTTCACTTGGAGGTATGTTGGCTTTTTATTTACACATCCGCAGAATAAATATACACCTGTTAAAAACGAATGTTTGTTGTTTTTTTTAAACATATAATACGGATCTCCGAAATAATTTTTCCATAGGAAAGTAAAGTATATTATACACCTTGGATTAACCGGCCAAAATGGTCCCGAGGTGACCGATTAGAAAGATTTATAGTGATGTACTTCTGTACAAAATTATTCTATGGGAAACTTTTTCTCTCTTATTAAATTTAATCAATTACGTAAAGACCAATATTTCAATTTCAATGACGAGGTCGAATACTTAAAATTCTTTATTTACTTTTTTCTCCTGACCGGAGGCGAATTGACGCCATAAATGTTTTTTTATCTTCCCAATAAAATCCTTAATAGTACCACCTGCACGATTGGTACTAACAACTACCATTCTATATTATCTATTATTATCATTATTATTATTACATTGCCGTGTGTAGTTACGCGATGATGTAATTACCGTAATTACACTTAACTTGTACCTAACATAACGGTGTCTTTCTCGTATCCGTAAATTGTATTTATTGAGGGAATAATAGTCGGTATTATTATGCGATTTAAACGCCAAAGGTTAAACATTAAAAATCCGAACTCAAACGGATTTTCATGAATAATAATGCTTGAATAGGTTCATCCTTGTCCTAGTTTGACGATAAAATTATAGAGTGCGCGCGTTGCGGTGTTTTTTTTTTTTTAGTTAGCTGCCAGTAATTATTTTAAAACCGTTAAGAAATTCAAACGTTATCTTGCAACCAACTTTAAAATAATAATAATAATAATAAAACTCATTACTTGACAGCTGATAAAATACATATTATTCGTTTTGCATTTTTAAAGATTTTATTTCGTTATTGACATTAATCTTATTTTCGTAAGTATGTAATCTTTTTATTTCAAGCGGCTTCGATAAAACGCTTCTTTACAGGTTTATTCGACAACTTCCTCTTAGATTGTTAACATTTTTTTTCTGTTTCTCGAGTAAAAAAATAATTGGGACGCAAAGGTTGTTGACGGTTAAGGCAAAACGCGTATGCATCTATTTCGGTTGACGCGGCGTGCGTTACTTCGGATATATTACCAGTATATTTACGTTAGAGCAGGGAACCTAAATTTCCTAAGGATGCACATAAAATAGGGTTTGGGGGTTTAATTACGGTATCAGGTATTAGATTAAAACCGGGAAATTTAGATGTAAGGGGCGAATTCATCTCGCTATTAAAAAGTGTTTTTTATAATATTATTTGTAATAAATTTATAGAGGAGAGGGTTTAGAGATTTTGATGGGCTGAAGGGTGAGGGTGGTACAGGCGCGGCTTTTGTTGTTTATAATAGGTTTTTTTTTTGAGGTTAGGGTGAACCTCATTTATTTATTTTCAGCCGCTCAAAATTACTGTTTTTTTTTTGTAGAAAAGATTTACCAAAACTTCATTTAGATTTGACTATTAAAGGATTCTATACTGTACTAGGTAAAATATTTGTTTATAATAGGGTTTTTTTTGAGGTTAGGGTGAACCTCATTTATTTATTTTCAGCCGCTCAAAATTACTGTTTTTTTTTTTTTTGTAGAAAGGATTTACCAAAACTTCATTTAGATTTGACTATTAAAGGATTCTATACTGTACTAGGTAAAATATTTCATAAAGGTTTTGTAAAGTATCAGTGTTAAATACCAGATCTTCGCTATTTCTATCATTATTGAAATAAAAAATAATTTAAAAACAAGTAGAGTAGAATATGCTGCAAAATTGTGTTAATTAAGCTTATGATTTTCATTCTGCTAAGCTACTTTATAAAGTAAAGATAACAAAACCGTAAGAAATAAGCACGAGAGCATAAATCAGGTGCGTAGAAGCAAAACGCGACAAGTTACAATAGCAGTTACAAAGCAAAATATGTCTATCTTATTAATTGCCCTTCAGGTGTCCTATGTACTGTTCTTCTAAAATCAGTAATCACTTATGATATAACAAATATGTCTGATCATATGTTTGATCGAGTATTGTATAAGTTTTTTTTACTGTATCTTAATCTTTCTTTCTGTGGACTTGTCGAATTTTGCATTTTAGGCCCCTGTAATACGAAATGCTTTTGTTATTCTAGGTTATATAAAATATCTCTTTCTTATCGAAGATCTCTGTCAAAAAAAAATTAAGTGTAATATCCACCAGGGTGTTTCCCACGGTTTACTTCCATTAAGGTATTGCCATCTGCACAGCCTGTTTAATTTATATATACAGGGTGTATCAGATATAGAGATAAATATAATAATATGTAGCAGCTGTAATCGTATACAATCAAAAAGTCTTAATGCACAGGGGGTCTATCTCTAAGCATTAACGAGAAAAAAAATATTTTATGAATGCGTGGGCTAGAGCCGCACTGTGCCAACCTAAATGCTGTCCGAGTATACCCCCAATACCACTATCATTCAGCCATTACCGCGGTTAGTTTTATGTGGATCGCCGCTTGGAGTGCAAGCCACTTCGAACATTTTATTTAAATTCTTCCCATCTCAAAAAAACGATCCTTTTCAGGACCATCATGATTTCATATAAAGAAAATCGAAGCTTGATGCATCGGCAAAAGCGCGGGAATGTATAGATTCATTTTTGCGCGACATCATAGTAAATAGGCGTGTTTGCAAATTTTCTGTATCTACTTTTATTTCTGTGTAATTCGATTCAATTTATTTTGCGTTATATGATTAAATAAATCCAAAAGAAATAACTCAGATTCATGTGGTACCGTTTATTATTAACAACTAACTCTCGATTCGACGGAGCAAAAGAAAAATATTTACGTTTTTTGTAACTACTGAAGTCGCATATCCGGTGAAACTCGAACGTCTTCATCAGGATATTAAAAATAATGCTTTGTAGACTTACGTAGAATGCTCTTAAAAAAAGGAAAGTTTATTTTATAAAAAGAAGAAATTTAAAATGCCTCAGTTTTGCTATTTCTACAATGGCCTTTATTTATTCAGAATGACGTTAAATGAATTTACGGCATACCATTAAGAATAATACTAAATGAGTGCAATGTATTTGTACATAATACCACGTTTAGCAGGTGCTTAACATGACGTTTCCTTGCATCAGGCCCGGACTAAAGAATTTTTGGCTCTAAATTTTACTTTTTTTTATTCTTTAATGATGAAATCCGGTTTCGGCGGGTTTGTGCTCTATATGTCGTGTAGTTAACACCCAAGCAAAATTTACTTTTTTATTTGATACACCCTGTATAACTGCATATATTCGTCTACACAAACAAGCAATACGTCAATATAAATCTAACATAAATTATTACACCGAAATTATTTCATTACAGACGATATACCGTACATTTGGACCTCGGGCAGACTGTGCGACTTCAAAGGTTGCG
Source organism: Protaetia brevitarsis (assembly GCA_004143645.1). NCBI lineage: Eukaryota > Metazoa > Arthropoda > Insecta > Coleoptera > Scarabaeidae > Protaetia > Protaetia brevitarsis. The sequence continues at coordinate 1,392,257 of RXPK01000089.1, read as the reverse complement.
AAAACCGTCCCGATCTAGAACCTAAGAACGTTTACGGCTGGTTCTGGTCGGCGAATCGCGAAAAGACGCCCCCGACCAATCAGACGCCGGCCGGTTGGCAGTACAATCCCTGGTCATCCACCGGACACAAGAAACAACGCCAGCCGGACAACGCCGAATTCGATATCAACGGCACCACCGAATCTTGCCTGTCCATCTTGAACAACGTTTACAACGACGGTATAGCCTGGCACGACGTCGCCTGCTACCACGAGAAGCCGGTGATCTGCGAAGATTCCGAGGAATTGTTACAGTACGTGCGATCCACCAATCCCAATTTGCACGTGTAAAATGAAAATCGACGTCAACAAAATACCCTGCGCGTGTGTGTTATATATAAAATATACTTACATATTATAAAGAAAAGTAATTACTGTTGTACATGTAAATTTGCGAACGTATTGCGTATTGTATAATTTATTTAATTTTAATGGAACGTGTAAGTTTGAAGTAGAATGTGAAAATAACCGTTGTATATAAAAGTTTGGTTATTGTAATCCTGTACTTATTTAATAAGAAATTAAAAACCCAAAACTTTCTTTCCCAGTTCTATATAGTACTATGTATGTATTTTTATAAGTAGAATTATATTTTACAAGATTGTCGAATTAAATAAAAAGATAAACAAACACTTTATAACATAAAAGTTTCGTTTTAACCACACTACATAACCTATTAGTAGCTTAACTGTCATACCCTAACTGAAACTGCGTTTAGCGCCACCTGTTTCTCGTTCCTGTACTATCTTTTTTTGGCGCGCAATTTAAATGCCAATGTGATACTTATTGGTACCTACTTTATATCTATATTTATGATTTAATATAAAAAAAAGAATAATTTTCTAAAACATTTATATTAGTTAAAGAAACATACAATATATCTACAGAATACTAATTTTTGATAATTTATCTATAACATATGGAAATGTATGTTCAAACCTACTATATTTATTTGATGCAAAATAAAAACATAATTACAAATTAAAGAAAAAGAGAACAATATTAACTTAAATATGATATTTTCAGAGGCAAATGTAAGAACTGAAGCAATAAAATGTTTAAATAATAAAATAAAATAAAATTAGAGTATGTACCCTAATTGCCAAATTTAGATTTCCCGCAATTATTCTTAGTAACTTCAACGCTGATACATAAAATTCCCCACCATTTTGTATTACATTAATAGTTATTTTAAAGCCTTTACGTTGAATTCACTAAAAATAGTGGCGGGAAATTTAAATTTAGCTATTAGGGTATAGAATATTAAATGCTGCTCAAAAAAATGAAATACGTAGCATAAATATAGATTGAAACGTGTACCACTTCAAGTAAATTTGAAGACTGTATTGATGCTTTTATAGAATACTTTTCTTATCAATTTAGTCGTCATTCCAAAAGGAGTTACCCTAATAGCAAATTCAAATTTCCCACAATTATTCTCAGTAACTTCAACGTTGATATATGAAATTCACCACCATTTTGTACTACATTGATAGTTATTTTAATGCCTTTACGTTGAATTCACTAAAAATTGTGGCGGGAAATTTAAATTTGGCTATTAGGATAATTACATTCTTGGACATCATCGATGAATAACGCATTATAATATAATAATATATTTATTTAAGGTTGTATTGTCTTGAAAAGTTATCTTTTACTCTCTTCTTACGTGGACATTTTCACACTATTAAAATCCTATATTGCTTAGAATAGCGTCTACAATCGTTCGTATAGATTTAGATGAATATATTCAAACAAGTTATCTTGTTTGTAAATTTAACCAACAGCGCCATCTATCGATCTTCGTCTTTTATAAGGCCCGTCTTAAAAGTGAGGTTGGGAATTGCTGTTTATATATATCTAACTATATTTGCCTTTATTTTCAAACTAAAACAATAAATGGCCAACCATGTTTCAAATAATAATTCACTCTAAAACACAACAATATGAAGTATACAAAATGGCAAGTATATATGTTATATCTTATAATACTGCAATAAAAATAAATTTAGGCACCTTTGTCTTAAAAATATAAGCGGCGTAAATCACTTAGGCCCTAAATGACTCTTTCAATCAGATTTTGCATAACCAGATTTGTATACTAAACTATTCTGTCATTACGGCATTATTTATTTAAACTCTCAACACGTATTGTCCACAATACAACTTAAATAACTAATAAATAATTACCGGATAATAGCTGCATATACTTTTTACCACATTTAACTGAGATGCACAATTTATCTCAATAATTTTTTTCCTGTTATTCGTTTTACTGCGACAATTATGGTGAGCGAGTTTTTTGCAAACTAGTTGTAAGTATTTCTCTTTAATATTTTGTGAACATCACATTAATGTAAACGTACTATCGAAGAGTATCAAGGTTATGAGATGCATTGTCTTATTTCAGGTTTTTTTTTTTTCACAACTCAGAAATACAAAATAAAATAAATATTTTAGATTAATCTTACTTCTAAGAGCCGTTTTACACGTACGAGAATTTTTACATAAATCATACCAAAAATTATCGAAAATTTTGGTGAGAATTTTCCTAAGAATTTTGTTGGAACACTTTCAAGTTGTTTTACACAGGAATAAGGTTAGTTCCATTTACACTCCTAAGTTGTAACCTAAATCTAAACAATTATGATCCATATTTTGCCGGTTTAACGGTTAACTGCTATTTGTTTAGGATTCCTTTGCTTACAACAACAAATATCGTGAAAATTCCTGTTAAAATTTATTCCTGTGTAAAATGACTTGAAGTATCGCCACAAAATTTCTTAGATAATTCTCACCCAAATTTTCGAGATAATTTTTGGTATGATTTATGTAAAAATTCTGGTAGGTGTAAAACAGCTCTAAGGTAGAAGTCCCAATTACTGACACTTTAGGGTAGGGGATAGAATGATGTCAACGTTTAAGATTCCAAATGACACTAGAATAATTTTGATTTTTAAACTTAAAATAAATGTCTGCGTCATTTTAACGCTTGCATGTAGAATTGGATAAACACTTACGTTCTGTCAAAAGCCATGCGTGTGTTATAAATTCGATTTTTTTTCTATCTTCTATTCTTTTTGTTTACAACTGTGTCGTGTTATTAAAACTTTGCTGCGTAAACCGATCTAGTTCCACCGTTTTTATATAATTTTACTGGCAAAACACCCTTCACTCACAACTTTCCCCATTTTAACTTTGAAATCTATTATGATCATATCGAACAATTCCCTCTATAGTTTCTACATAATCAAAAAGCTAGCGGTTAAAAATTTTTAATTTTAAACGTGACAAAGTGGCGACAAACAACACATTGCGTCGGCTGTGTGAACTAAATTTGCAACCGATTCTTCGCTGCCGCTAAAGTAGTTAGCTAAAATATCATCATCGTAAACAAGTTTTTATATTGAATGAAAGGTGGCGCGCGGACATGTTGGAAATAAAAGTCAATTTTAATTTTCAATTATATAACTTTATTTAAATAATTTACATATAGATTTGTAATTTTTTGAGTACCTACTAGAATATCACAGAAAAATTAAGGAAAAATAGAATTAGCAATGAAAGGAACACACAGTTGGTGGAAATATTTTAAAAATTCATTTTCTTTTATAGATACAAATTTTGATCTAAAATAGAGATCTTTTTCAATCGAATATTTGTTTTGATTGGTTTAATGAACACATCCGTTTTAAATTCATTTATAATATTTATAACGATCTATGTATATTTTCTAGTAAATTTGATTGTCTCCTAATATCCAATCAAGAAGATGTAAGTACAGTAATAATAGTTATCAGTTAGTTTGAGACGAAAATTGCGATTTTACGTGATAGCCGTGAATATTCTCCGTGATTTTGGAAAATTCGAGTGCGAAATTTGAACACAGAACGATGAAATTATTATTTAGATTTAAGTTTTGACGTTGACATGAACGATTTGACAGGTTCGTTTTCGAAACGTGAAATTCCCTAAAAAGAAAAAAAAATGGCGCCAAATTTAAACGCGCTACGATTTCTAACAATTCCTTTTCGCGTTCTGACTCAACACCCTCAATCTGCCCGGCGCCAACAGACTAGCAGTCAAACAATGCTCGTTTCTGACATAATTTTATTCACCGAAGGACCGAATTTTAACAAGATATTTTTACCCTTCATACGCCGGCGTCGTGGTCCCAGAGGGCGCCGCCCTCCTTCCCCTCGCGCTCAACGTCACAATAGAATTTATTCTTATTAAGGAACACCGTTGGATGACGCGCTACTAAGACACTGGTGGCCGACTGCTGGTGGTGCGATGAAAAAGACGTCGACGACTGATGCAGCGATTGTAGGAGGGGCTCTTTCCTAGCTTTTTCGCTTCCTTTTGACTTTCTGTTGGCAGAAGAACGTTTTCGGTTACGAAATTTACGACAGATCGCAGTGCGCTCGCTCTTATTTGATACCCGATCAGGTTTGGCGCTGACGGTCATCTTTTTCTTCAGTTTGGCCGCCTGCGGACTGGACGGGATGAAATCTATGCCGTTCTCGCAGTAAGATAGATAGGAGTTCTGGATCTCCTCCATCAGATCGCCGATTATGGGGCCCTCGTACATGTCGGCTGAGATTTCGGTGGGCGTATAGTACGGTTGGACGATGGGACTGGGCGCCTTCAGGGTGATGCTTTCGCGTTTTCCCTCGGACTTGGCGTCGTTCTCCTTGCCGGAGCCCTTGCGTTTCGAGCGATTCTTGAAGACGCGACGGCCCCTGATGGACAGACTCATGCCGAGATAGGCCGGGGCGCGGGGCAAGTTTTGTTTGTAGATCAGGTCGAAGAGGCCCGTTTCCATCTTCGCGTCCTTTCGACGATCGATTATGACTGAAGCGTAAGATACGATCAGAAATTATACGTACGTCAATAATTACATAAAACAATATAATATAAATTATTGTAACGTTTTCGGGGTTTAAATAATCACCACCGTGATATACAGGGTTGGGATAAAGTATGGAACCAAGCAAACATCTTTAAAACGAAGAGGATGGGATTAATAATAATAATATCCCTTTTATTTCATATTACAAAAAACAAGTATGAAATAAGTCAAAAAAGAAAAGGAATACAAATAGTAAGAAAAAAAAGAATTACAAAATTAGAAAAAACTAACAAATAATTAAACAAAAGTTTATAAATGTTCCTAAGAGTAAAGAAAAAAATCTTGCACATAATAGCTGTGTTCACAGAGGAATCACAAACTAGTCAGACGCGATTCGATTGGCTAAAAGAAATCCGAAACAGTTTTCTGACTGATTTCACGGTATATGATTGGCTCTGATTAGTTTGTGATTCCTCTGCGAACACAGCTTATATAAACACTACATTGTTAAGTATCTTTTTATTTTAGATTTGAAAGTCCTCAGACTGCAATCTTTGAATTCTTTTGGAACGTTATTATAAATTTTATGAACTTGTGTCACCACGCCTTAATTAATTACTAATTAATTAATTACTTATTTAATTACACGCGCGAGTATTGTAATTATGGTTTGTTTCGTATTTGGCAAGTAACTCACTGTAGTGTTTCTTTCCAAAACCCGCACATTCATAAATATATAGTCCCGGTAAGGTAACTATATTATTCATTTTGAAAATTTCTTTGCAGGTCTCTCTCTTTTTCAGCCCGAAAACACTTCGTAAACATGCTTTCTGAAGTCGAAATACTCGTTCTACGTCAACCGAGTTACCCCAGAAAATTATTCCGTAGCTTAGCCTGGACGCTACGTAAGCGTGATACGCTGCTAATGCTGCTTCCTTGTGGACCTCTGAAGATATTGCCCTCAGTGCATAAACCATTCCAGATAAGTTTTTGGTGAGAACATTAACATGCTCTTTCCAGTTTAGGGTGCTGTCTATATGTACTCCCAAGAATTTAACTGTGTCTGGAGATGTTAATTGTTTGTTGTCGTAATCAATTGTTATCGTTCCATTATTTCTTAGAGCAAATTTCATTAAATTAGTTTTTTCAATGTTTAATGATAAATTATTCGTCTGGAACCAGGTATCCATTCTTGTAATAACGCTCACTATTTCATCTCTGAGTTCACTGCTGTTTTGTTCTGAAATAATTGACGAAACTTTGCAGATAAGTGTAACGAAATAGAATACATCTGATGTAGATTTCGTTGTTGTGACTGTATTTCCGGTTCAACCGGAAGTCCCCTCTATTTTTTTTTTATTTAAATGAAACACCTTGTATATTTTTTCAGATTATAATAGGCCTTTTTTTCGAATTCGAAATCGCGCGTGTCTTCATATTTGCCGCGCGGACTCGCGAAGAAATCAACGTGTTTCTTGAAAGTTCCAGTGCATTCGCCCTAGAAATTTCCATTGCGAATTGACGCACCGTACATGTGATCAGCCTCGCGATTTAGGGGTGGTGCCATCTGTCAACACAGCGGAAAACCCCAAATTTCAAATTTAAAAATAGGCACGCTACATTATGTAATTAAACGCATACTAATAAGGTATAGAAAATATCACAGGAAAATAATTATTATAAAATAATAATATAAAATTTATATTAATTTACAAAAAAAAAAAATTAAATAAGTTTAAAAAAATATTTGTATATGTATTTCATTGTATACAGAATACTATAATGGATATATTGAAAAAGGATAAACATAAACATTTTTTTTTTCGTTTTATTTGAATTTACGTTTTTTTTTTTAATTTTCAACCTCTCCTTTATATTCGTTTCTTTTTCATTTTTTTTAACAGTTTCTCAATTTTTCACTTTCTTTACATTTAGTTATTTTTAAAAAAATGCTTTTGTTTTTTTTTTATATTTTACACCTTTTCTACGGTTTTTTTACTTTTTTTATACATTTGTTTTTCCGAATTTTGTAAGCCTTTTTATTTTTCTTTTATTGTCTTAACTATAGTTTTTTTTTTTAAATCAAATGTTTTATTTTTTCACCCCTTTTTTGATATTTATTATTTTATTTCTTATCTCCTTTTTATAGTTGGTTGTTTTTCCCCAAAATGTTAACATACCGGCCAGGCACCGACCCTTGGAATACCCCACTTTTAATTACTTTTATTTTATTTGAAACATACTCATTTACAGACACACTCGGCACTCCGACGCATAAAAACGATTTGCACCACATTAGCGCCTTTCCCTTAATGCCAAAACGTTCCATTTTCTCTATAATATCATTAGGGCTGTTCTAACATGTAGTTCGCGAACGGTTCGTGTCACGTGAACCAAACTGAGAACAGATTGGAGTTCTCGGGAACTGGAATGCGTTGTCTGATTGGTTCACATGCTCGTGAACTGCATGTTCGAACAAAGCTTATAGATAGAATCAAAATACGACAATCTACATTTTACAATATCTGTAGTCCAAAAAAAAAAAAAAACCATTGACTCATAAAAAAATAGATCGCTAAAAATGATTACCTTTGACGAGATCCTCCAAGACTTGGGGGCACATCTTCGCTGTGACACTAGTCGACGAGGACAGATCCGGACTGGAGTTGATCTCCAACAGCCAGGGCGTGAAATCCTCCGCCAGTATGAAGTCGGCGCCGTACAGTTCGTAAGTGTTCGGCCGTCTATCCATCGTCTCCTGGCAGGCGAGCATGCTGCCGATCAAACTTTCGCGCATGCCTAAAACCGTCAGGATTATGTCACACAAATTAGTTCGCGCACGCTATACCTGGATAGATGACTTCCTCCCACTTCTTCGGTTGCCCGATCTGCTTCAGGTACGCCTTGAAGTTGTGGCAGCTCCACATGTTCTCGTCGGGCAGCGCCTTGTCCCTGTCCACCGTGTTCGTGTACTTGCACTGGACGGCGTGATTGGTCAGGTGGAGGGATTCGTGGAAGTTGTCCAGGTTGAAGGTCTGCGAGCTGAATCTCAAATAACATTCGCTAACGAACAAACAAAAAGGCGATCGGTAATGGCTTTAAATGTATGGAAGGGAAGCGAATTTTACCGATACATCCAAATGGTCAACGGTTGCACTGAAGTTATCAAAAACCACTGTCTTATGTCGAATTTCGTCTTGTAGATGATCAAAGGACGTTCTGAAAGAATCGCACAATTGTAAACGAAACTAAATAGAAGGAGTACAGAGGTTTTATTTTTTTAACCCCCACGTCACATGACTACAGAGATAGGCAACCAAAATAACACTAATTGCCGGCTCTGTCTCAAAAATAGAGATACGAATCCTAAGCCCAAATTACACGCTAATAGAAAATCTTAAGGAAAATATACCCGGTAAAATTGAAATGACTACCTGATCAGTAAAATGCATGTTTCAGTTCTATGGCGGTAAATTTATAGTCCAACTAGCGATGAGGTAAGACAAGAAAGATCAGTTTCTGTCGGCGTCTTCGATGTTGTGTCGCAAAAAAAAAATGACCGCTGTAGAAAAGAATTAGGGAAATGGAAATTAAAAGGTGTGAAATTTCCCTTTTCCCTAATTCCTTTCCCTATCTCATTTTTATTACAATTTAAAATCCAAATTTCAATATCCCTTTCCCCCATTATAACTTTTTTATTCACGTATATTTGTATATTTTATTTTTATCCTAACATTTTAGAGGTAAAATGTAAGGATAAAAGGTTAAAGTGAGCACTTTAACTTAATTTTAAAGATAATTTCTTTCTATCGCTTAAAATGTTTCAATATTTTACAATAATAACTTTACTTAATATGATATTAGACTTTAAACTTTTTGACATAAGTATTTAGAGTTACATGTTTATTTCCATTATGTTTACTTATATTTAAATATAGATTCTGTCTGAAGATGGAAATTCGCCGAAACTGGTTCCACTGTAAATTTAATTATGTAAGGATTAAAAAGATTTTGTTCTTTGTAACTATAATACCATCCATGTGCTCGAGGGTTAATTCAATTTGCGATAATACAGACCTTTTTAATGTCAGTCTCTATTCATTAAAAAATTATGTTAAAATAAGTTTGGTTAATTCATAATTTTTATAGTTCTTTCTTGGGTGTTTTTTATTTTTTTTTTTGCCTGTTTATTATTACCATTTATCATTAATTTTAGTTACGCATTCTGTAATAGTTAGTGTAATTTATTTACTAATTATATATCGGTACGCTATGTTTTTTTCTATATGCTTTATAATGCAATTTAACATAATGTTTTCTTCTTTCTTTTGTTCATTAACGTGTTTGATTTCTTAGATATATTTTTAATTAGTTTAAGTTTATCCTGTAATTAGCAGATTTTCTGCTGTTGGATAATAAATAATAATAAATAAATAAATAAACTATTATTATTAAGTTACTATTAAACAGAAGCATTGGGACTCCCAAAAAGAATTGAAAAATTACGAAAGTTATTTGATGGCACTGCCGAAAATCGTTAAATTTTATTGAAGTGATTCCATGTCGCTGGGCTGTTTATAATCTTGAACGCTGACTCTTACTTGGAGAAATCCCTATTTAGCTAGAAGTAGCTAAAAGTCTTATTTATATATCTTTATATTTATTCAACCGATTGAAGTACCTTTGGGTGTCTATTAGATAGCGCGTGGCATAAATAGGATTTTACGTTGGCGCAGAGCGCCATCTAACAAACACCCAATGGTACTTTCAACCGGTTGAATAACTATTAATATATTTAAACAAGGCTAAAAGTAAAGCGCAAGGAATCACCGACCATAAAGTTCTAAACAGTGTTAATAAAAAAAATAAACTGTAAAAATTAATTAGTACTGCTTACTACTGCAAAATGTTATAGACCCACGTCTTCTAAAAATGGCGGCAAAGGATGATAACAAAAAAGTCTGATTAAAATTACAGTCTAAGTTAAATTAAAAAAAATCTAGAAAATTCACTAATTAAATCGTCCACTTTCATAAAATTTTTCACTAAATCGCCTAAAAAGTGGAAAGTCACTCGATCTAATAAATTTTCCCTACAATTGGCACTACTGAAACAAAATCAAAACATTTAACATTAGCACAATCGCATCGATGCAACGTAAATTGTTGACGTTTTTACACCAATAAATTAATTAACTCTCAATGTGGTGTGCTCAGAAATTCGTTTTTCTATTTTTGAAACAGGGTACATATAAATTGTTCAGACGCCTTTTTAAGTTACATAGCTCTCGGGATAAACCAAATAATCTCTACAAAAAACTGGCAATTATATACCAATATTCAAATGCAATCAGATAGTGTTCTTTCCATTCTGATTCATTATTTATTAATATTGTAGCACGCGCGCCTATTTTCAAATTTAAAATTTGAGTTTTGCGGCTGTACTGGCAGATGGCGCCACCCCATAGATCGCGAGAATGCTCACGAAGGGCGCTAGTGTACGGTGCGTCACTTCGCAATAGAAATTTCTAGCATGAATCCACTGGAACCTTCAGGAAATGTGTAGATTTCTTCGCGAGTCCGCGCGACAAATATAAAGGTTCGTGCACGGTATGAGGACCAGTCGGCAGTGTTGCCATATCTACCGTTAAAACGATATTTCTACCGTTTTCAACTTCAACCTTCCGATCTTCCGTTTCTAGTTCACAATCTACCGCTTTTTAATATTTTGTGGTACACATTTTTTTTTTTAGATTAACGATTATAACTTAACTTTCATAATTTGAAGTTTTTTTTTGGTTTTTTACGCAAATATAAATTAATAGATAGTGAAATAAAATGAATAAGAACATTTGAATTTCGTTACGAAAATTCTTCCGCTAGGTATTGACATCTCCCATTATTTTACGTGACATCATCTGGCAACACTGCCAGTCGGTCTATATCGGAGAGCGCACGGTGAAAAGTCGAAGCTAGCGAGCGAGCGGTGGCAATAAATCAGCAGCAGTTTAATTTAGTTCAAATTTAAACAGTGAATATAAATCGTAAATATATATTATTATTACCATTATTAAAATTAGTTTAATAAGTGTTTTTTAAGTAATATTTAGTGATTTATTAATTAATATGTGTTAATTTTTTTTTATTAGACCTTAAGTGTATAAAAAATACTTTTTTTGATGAAAATTTATTCTTAGCCGATAGTGTAAATTATGTTTTTTCTTTCTTGAGATATCGCCTTTTTTTGCACAATTTAACGAAAAATTTACTAATTACACAATTTTTTTAACGTTTCGACAATTTTTTTTTTATTATTTTTTATTATTGTAGCATACTGGTATGCTATATACACACACTTGTTAGTAAAGTACTTTGACAAATAACTTCGTTATTAATTTTAAAAAATGTAAATTTTAATATGTTTGTGTTGTGTTGTTAAATGTTTAATGTAAAAGTTATTTTCTGAAGAAGACAACAAAAAAAAATTATCGAAACGTTAAAAAAATGGTTTAATTAGTAAATTTTTCATAAAATTGTACAAAAAAGCCGCTATCTCAAGAAAGAAAAAAACATAAAAACACTTTTTTATTAAATATATCGCCGTGGTGATTATTTAAACTCCGAAAACGTTACATTATCTATGACAGCTACGTGTTTCGGCCGAAACTGACCATCTTCAGGCACTCATTGACGTTATAATAGCCTGCATGTATGTATGTATGTATATAGCTGTTATAGATAATATTAAATCAGAATGGAATGAACACTATTTGATTGCGTTTGAATATTTACCCATTCAAGTTGAAAACCAATCGAACATACCAATATATTTCTGCACGACATATTTCAGCTTCAGATTCATCACCTTCGCCACGTCCTCGATGTTCCTCACCAGCTGTATACCCCTCCCCCTGCACTTGTTCCCCGGCTTCATGATCCAGATGTTCTTCATGCCGTCCAGGTGGAATTGCGGCCAGAACTTGGACACCTCCATCAGGGTGACCTTGGCGGCCGCATGCAACACGTTCACCGACCAGTCTTTCGACTCGATGAACAGCTCGTGCTGGTGGACGCTACGGTAGAATTGCGTGAGGAACTGTTCCCATTCGTGGTCCCAGATCTTGGGGAAGTCGCGGTCGATGTCCATGTGCTTCTTGCTGGCTATGAACTCGTCGAGGCGGTTCATGGCGAACTGCAACGCCGTATAGGGTATCTTGCCGTCCACCGATTGGACCTCGTATTCGTCGGTGGCCTCCAGTTTGCAGACGAAATGCTTCAGCATGCCCATGCACGCGGTCAAACGGAAATCTTCTACGAAATTGTTGAAGTGATCGGGAAAGCCCAGCACGTAGCATCGGGGAAAGTTTACCTGAGTTATTTGATCAAGGAAAATATGACAATCAATATGTAAGTTAACCTTCGAACGGTCGCGTTGGCGGCATTTACACCGCCGCTGTGAAAATCAGATATACAGCCTCTGTCGAAGATTAAACTACGAATTACTTACTATAAATTTACTCAGTTGTCAACTACACTGAGAATTTCATTCGAAACAGTGGATGTAAATATTGATATAATCTTCATAGAAAGTGGAGTAGGATCAGGACAGTCTTATTCGATCTCACGGTAGCAAGCAGTTCGTACCTTAACTCACAAAAGTAATAGAGCTGAGTCAGACGGTAAAAAAATATCCCTAATTCCCCGCCAAAATTTTTAGTGATTTCAACGTAAAGGCATTAAAATAACTATTGATGTAATACAAAATGGTGGGTAATTTTATGTTTCAAAGTTGAAGTTGCTAAGAATAATTGCGGGAAATTTAAATTTAGCTATTAGGGATAGCATATAACAGCTTTGTTCTTGCACTGCGTAGGTTTTCACGGCCGGTGTAACTATAACTAACAGTTTCTTGCGGGTTTCGCCGTGTGTCAAAACTTTCGCTCGACGTTTCGCTGTTCATACTGAGAGCTTCTTCAGGATAACTGAACTGTTCCATCCTGAACATTCCGAATTGATGCACCGTATACTAGCGCCCTCTATGAGCAGTCTCGCGATCTAGAGATGGCACCATCTGTCGGTACAGCACGAAACTCCAAATTTCAAATTTAAAAATAGGCGCGTGTGCTATATTAAAAATAACAGTTCCGTTATCCTGAAGAAGCTGTCAGTATGAATAGCGAAACGTCGAGCGAAAGTTTTGACACACGGCGAAACCCGCAAGAAGCTGTTAGTTATAGCTTTGTTCTTTTTGTCCTTTTGCGTTACAACGCAAAACGCTAAAACCTATGATGTAGCGAAATGTTTTCTAAAACACAATTTTACGTTTTGACACAGTTAAATACCACATAAAAAATTTAAGTTATTATTGCGACTACATCACATCTAAGTCAAGACTTTTTTTGCGTCAGGAATAATATGGGTTACTTTGTCCAATTGTTGACGGTTGTTTTCTTTTTTTTTTAAATAAAGGCAAAAATACTGTTCAAGGATTAATAAAGAGATGTAGAAAATCACTAAAATTCAAATTTCGATCCATATACATTGTAACGTTTTCAGGATTTAAATAATGAAGCACACTAGAGCGCCCTCTACTAGCGGTTTAATTATCTATTATATCCTCCGCTCTACACAGGCAGCGCCATCTGCTCGCGTGGTCGGAAATTCACATTTAAAATTTAAGAAATAGGCGCGCGTTACAATATAAATATGGAATGGTATCGTTTGCTTCGGGCATTGTCGTAGAGGTCAAGTTAACGTAAGCGTGACCCATTAAACAGTTTATTTTTTATAGACATAGACAACTTCAAAGACTCTTTCGTGCACGGTTTACAGAAATCTAGGGGAAATTATTTTAATGTAGCTATCACTATACAGATGGCGTGGCAAACAATTTGTTTTTGTGGTATTGCAAAATTACAATTTGTTCTTTTTTTAACTTTTAACACTATAGTCATGCTGCAAAACACAAAAGCACAAATGTATCAGCGCTTCTTTGTTCGATTTTCCACCAAATTGAACATAAAAACATAACTGCGCTTGTGCAATCGTGACACTACTGCTAAGACGAAAATGAGAAGACAACAATCCGACAAATCGATAGAAATTAAAGAAAAAAACGTTAAATCTTAGTAAATTCTATTTATGATTCAAGTACGGCCATGGAAAACACGCAATTTAAAATATTGCATGTCCATGACCTCTATAATTAAGTAGCCTAACTAGAACAGCTATACCCGGTATAGTAGGAGTTCTATATAAAACAAACATCACCTTGAGACGTCCAACATGCAATATTGTTCAAATTCAAATAGAAAAAACATAGGGATAGAAAGAACAAAGCTATAAATTAAACATAACCTTGATAAATTATGACGTTCATGATTATTTACCTAATGCCTTAGCTTATTTACTAAATTATTAGAAATTATTAACTTAATTACTTTTTCTTGGATAAACTCATTTTATTTACTTATTAGCTTTAAGCAAAGTTTTAAATTTGAATACAAATTAGTGATGCTATTTGTACATACCCAGTGAACCAAATTCAAATTTCCCGCAATTATTTTTAGTAACTTCAACATTAAAGCATGAAATTACCTACGATTTTGTATTAGATTAATAGTTGTTTCAATACCTTTAAGTTGAAGTTACTGAACATAATTGCTGGAAATTTGAATTTGGTTTACTGGGTAACTATTAAATCACATTAAGTTTTAATTAAGTAAACACCTACATAAACATTTTTTTTATTATAGTAAAAAATATTCTTAAAATAAAAGAGATTTAAAAGAACATGAGTTTCAATATCACTTTATAATATATTTTTTTTTATCACCCTCCTGATTATATGCAAATGAATCAACAATAACAGTGATTCATAGAATGAATAATGAACTATCATTAATCTATTTACGACAGATGTCAGTGCAGACACATTTTATTCGATTTATTTGATCTAAATTTAATAAATGACCAATTTATTCGAAAATATCAATAATTGACTCATCTAAAACTAAACCAACATCAACTTTTCCTTTAATCAAGTTATTACATTGAATTACAGATGCACGGAACTTATAAAGTTATACAAAAAAAAAAAATGATAATCAGTGATCAGTGATATGCCGTATCGTCGATAAGAATTAAAAAATCAAGGTGAAATATAAACGTAAATTTATTGGTTATTACTGGTGCCTAATTTCCCAAAATTTACACGTTGAAAAAATTAAGAATTTGCCATCAGCGTGATAGGTTATTTCCAAAAGTCGGTTTAATAAAAACCGATATTAGAAAGCGTTTTTATATACAGTAGAACAGTAAATTCACCTTTATTGTATTCCCAAAGTGTAAATAGTGATTGCCAATAACAATTTTAATATTATATAAAATCATATATGCTATTAACGTATGAAAGATGAATCGCTGTTTTTTAACTTAAAACGATATCCCGATAAAAGTCCTTTAAAAAAAACTATTAATGTGCTATTTTCAAATTTAATGTGATAATAATAAAGCTATAAACACACTAAAACGAGTGCGTTTATGAGTTATAAACGTAGTAGTGCGGTATTAGGTTTATAAAGGACTTTTACTGGAATATCTCATGGTTGAAAAAGGACGATTAATGTGCGAATTAGAAAAAAAATTGTATAAAATACACGGATTACAATGATTGTTATTGTAACACTAGTACATTTGAATCACTCGTATTACAACACACATCATTGTTATAGGTATAAAGGTAACTTTATTTGTACCTAACATCAAATTAGAAAAAAAATATTATAAACATATTCGTTTGAATGCTTTTATACGTCGATTAAAAACTAATTTGACACTTCCTTTATAAGTGAGCAAACGCAATAAACACCTAAAGTTTCTAAATGAGTGAACATTAACAATAAATATAAAATAGATTTATGAAAACTAACCTGGGCAACTCCTGGTTCCAAGTGCCAATACATCTGCTGTAGCAACAAACACAGACCTTCTTTGGAGGTGAACAGCGATCTACCAAACCTATTCATCAGTTTATTTTGATTCACCCGATGATGCCAATCGCTCTGATCCTTCCGCATGTTCCAGTAGAAATCGCATTCGTGCACCTGCAGCAGACGCGAGATGATAGTTTTCTCGCATTTTTCCGTGTGCGCCTTGACGCTCTCCCAAGACTGTCGACTCGGTAGATTACTGCACAATTCGTCTATATTCGAACTGCTACCGCCCGCGGTCGCCGGCTTCAAAGGTTTCGTCGGTTCGAATTTCTCGATCCAATTTCTGCGCAGCAGTGCGTTTCGTAGAGTCTGCCAGCCGCCTGCTTATCACGAATTCTATAATTACTAATAAAGTGCGACGCAAACGCACAAATACACATGTCATTTTGACAGTAGAGTGCGCGTGCGCACAAACAAACCCTGCGCGTATAAGCTCGATTATAAACGTCTAAACGTACCTTTTATCGTGAACGTTTTGTGCTCTTTGACGGCGTCTTCGACGATCTTCTTCAGCTGCGCCAATCTCTCGGAAGTGATGGTGCATTTGTACTTGTTCGCGGTATCCGTGGAGCTGTTCGTCCGGAAAATATTATCGGCCAATTGCTGAGCGGTCGCCGATATGTTGTGAGAAGAACGCTTGGCTGTCAGAGGAGACACCGTGAGGGGACTGGATGGGGGTTGCTCTTCTTGCGTTTGCATCTTGTGACAATCCCTCCGACACACTCGGATCGCGCGTAAAATACGTTACGTTAATAATAGTTATTGTCCATGGTGGACGGGACTTGCGAGCTGTCGAATAATGTGAAATTTGCGATCACTTGATCTCGATCGGGTTTTAAAGTTAGGGATGCGAAAAATGTTATGTATCTTGTACGACATATATGGTTTCAAATATCGATATCTCGGGTTCGTCAAACGGTGCTATCGTTTTTTCAAACTAGGTAGGAAATATTCGGTAAGCGAAAATATCGTTTATATAGTAAAATTTTCAGATTCGGTGTAAGAAACTGTCCTAAGTTGGTATCACTGAAAAGGCGCGAGAGAATGCGTAAAATCGCGTATTTGTGTGTACGTGAATAAAGTGATGCAAAACAAGAAAACGTGTATTTAGTGCTTTTATTTAAAAGTATCGGCCCCCTTACATCGGTAGGATTTTTAAGTAGTAGATCTCTTTAAGTTTTATTAAGACTGAAAAAAAGTTTTTTTTTTGGGGCGAGACTCGAGGTTAAACCTAAGAACCTTGTATATATAACATATTACATAGTATATATAAACATATTACATAGTATATATAACATATTACATAGTATATAAACAAGGTTAAAGCTTTTCATAAAATAAAGGTAAAAGTCCCAATTACTGACACTTTAAGAGATGAAATGATGTCAATGTTTAAGATTCCAAGATGACACTGGAAGAACAATTTTGATTTTTAAAGTTAAAATAAATATCTGCGGGATTATTTTCAATCGAAAGCTACACTAAAACACAGCAAAAGAAACTATTATATTTACCTTATTGAAAACTTTATTTAATGGGTATTTTAAATGTAATTTTTTAATCCAAAGTTTGATTTCGTTTTTTAAACATTATAAACCTTGGTTTTTTTTTTAATCAGTGTAATGTGTGAACGATGAAACCCATACTACTTTATACATACTTTACGGAGAGAACAAATTAAAAAAAGCAGTAAGTTGTTTAGTAGAAAATAGTCATTCTAAAATAAATAGTGCGTTTGCAAGAGGTACCGATTTTACAGTCATGATCGCTAGTCATAGTATAACTCTCCTAACTAGCCAAATTTAAATTTCCACCACTAGTTTAGTGATTCAACGTAAATGCCATTAAATAAACTATTAATGTGGTACAAAATTGTGGGTAATTTTATTTTCGACGATTGAAGATAATACTAAGAATAATTGCGGCGAAATTTAAAATTTGGCTATTTGGTGTATTGCTTATAGTAGTTTCGAGTTTCGAGAAATAAAATTCTTTTTTACTCTCGTTCGCATTTTAAGAGTATTCCTAGTAAAAATAAAAGGATCACAAGAAAATGTAAATCTCAAATGAAAATCTGGTACTTCACTAACTTGTAAAATGTAATTTCAAGTTTTAGACTACTATTTAATAATCGTTACACATTAAAAGTACTATTTTTAAATGCATAATAAGATATTTCGTTTACGAAAACTTTCTGTGACATTTTTTTAATATAAACACACTAAAAAATCAATAGAAAAATATATTCTTATGTGGATACCTATAGTAGATATTAAATTATAATACCGAATTATGCCGAAACCCTAGTGCTTGCATCCTTACATCTAAATATCTGTTTAGGTAAATAGATTCAGATATTTACCTAGCATCGTGAGCAGTACTATACAGGATGATTCTAAATGTATGTCACAAATTTTATGGGTTGATTCCGAGGGCTATGATTAAGTATTATAAAAGTTCATATGATTGTTATGTAATTAAAAAAAATATGCACGTATTTATAAAGATCATGTGACAAAACTCACGAGCAACTAAAGTGAAATGATACATTCTAGAAAACATTGACATAATGATATTCAAGTGACAAATAAATGTATTCTCTTGAAAACGAATGTTTTTGCTGAACTTGGTGCAATATTCCCAAATAAACCAAATTCAAATTTCCCGCAATTATTTTTAGTAACTTCAACTTAAAGGTATTCAAATAACTACTAATGTTGTACTTAATGTTGAAGTTACTAAAAATAATTGAGGGAAATTTGAATTTGATTTACTGGATTAAATCTTGTTAGAAGTAGGTACTATAACAACATTTTTAATTTACTATTAAGCATCCTGTATCTTTAAAACTAACGCCGTTTAGGACACACATTCATATATGAACTTTTACGAACACAATTGCTCTAGGAATCAGCTCATAAAACTTGTCGTATATATTTAGAATCACCCTGTATATCGATACTTTTTATTTTTTGATATTTATTGACGATTGTTGTTGACATTTTTTTGTACGACTATGAAACGATACAATTTATCGATATTTCTACGCAATAAAATTCAAATTTCCCGCGAACATTTTTGGTAACTAGAAACGTCTTAGGATTTTTTAGTTATTTTAACATCTTCATGTTGTATTTCCTAAAAATAATTGCGGGAAATTTAAACTATGGTTATTTGATCGGTCAAACAAATGTTTTAATTTATGATGCCTAATATTCTCAACGGATAATAATAATAATAATAATAACAATAATAATAATAATAATAATAACTAGTATTAATTATTATTAAGTAACACTAAATACTCGCTCATTGTCAATAGGGAATAATAAATGTTAAACATTCTAAGTTTTAAATTGCTTCGTAAACAAAGTAGTTATATTTACATTACATATTAGCACCTAATAATAATTTAATTTCATTGTCTATGTACCAGGAAAAGTAATTAAAAAAAAAAAAAATCTAACAAAATAAACTTATTAGATTTTATTTTCTGAAACCGCCAGCTAATTTAAAAATACCACAAGTAACGCTGATGATGCGTTCGTGTAATAAACGTATTTATCACAAATTTACGTATTTTTGACATACTCAGTAGCAAAACAGCAATAAATTCTTTCAATTTACCCCCACTATTCTTTTTAAAATGCTCGAAATAACAGAATTGCGACCTTGCGGAACTATCGACAAATATCCCTAATTAAAAATCGCGGAAAATTTAAAATTCTTTCATAAATCACTTCCGCTTTTATATACTACAATATAAGCGCGGTTTACTAGAGAAATATTGGTTGTATTGTAATGCATACATACGTGACGCTAGGAAATGTGAATAATTCTAATAATATAACGTTATTTTACCTTGTCTGGAGTACTCGCACTTTTGGACCTCACCTTACCACGGTTCTGGCCGTAATAAAAACCCACGTATGCAACAACCTATATATTCTCCGACTGAAATTGAATTAACCTACTTTAAAATTGAGAACTTGGTGCGAGGCACCCCTAGATACCAAGGTGGATATAGATAGTAGATATAACACAAATTTATACAAGTGGTAAATGACGTCACGACACCCCCAAGTAGCGTGACTTCTCCGTTAAAATTGAATAAGATGGTAAAATCGTCCAAGAATTTCGCCCTAATCGTCTAACCGTCATCTATAAAATTTTAATTGGAGAAAGAATAAATACGTTTCTCATTCGGGATTTATTACATATAAATTTAAATTAGGACTTATCGCGGCATATTCCATGGATAAAGGTGAAAGTCGCGACGATCGATGAAATCCGTGTCGGTTCGTGGTTTTCCGAGTCCCGTAATTTCACATCGATACAATATGGCGCTGCCGTCGTTTTCGATGCGATCAGATGTGCAAGAATTCCGCTGGTATTTTTCACAGTCGATTGTCGCGTAGATTATTTACATTTTTCCGTACCTACGCACAGGGAATTTATCCGCGATTAGACACGCAGGTGTGTTCGAAACTTTTCGATTTCACCGCGTCCGAGTATCTACCTACGGAGATATCGCGTTCCAATATTCGTATCTATCAGTAAATGTCTTCGCTACCACATTATCCGTTCGTATTATTCAGGTGGTGCGTGTTCGAGCTGGAGAATGTACGGTGCGTTTTCAGTAATTAAACGGTAAACAATGCGTGAACTGCCTCGATAATCCGGATCGCGAACAGTGTTTGCTATATTATCGGGGAAATAAATGAAGTGTCACGCCGTCTTCTAGTTTCGGAAAAGCGAAGAGTAAAAGGGATTTTTTCATCGTCGACCTCTTCGTGTAGGTTCTGCCTTGATATCATCGCGGTGAACGGCGCTCCGGCGGCCTACCTACCTACCTACAGAAATGGCCTTCAATGAGGTGAGTACCTACTAAACAGGCTTTTTAATTTCATACAAATCTGTCATACATAAATATGTATATTGTCATCGCGAATTATTACATCCTGGTATATGCCCCCGAAGGGCAATGAAAGCTAAAAATTTTGCTTCGGGTTTATTACCACGTTGTGAAAGTGTTTTCGTCGCGAGGAATTCAATGATCGGTGAAATATTGTAATAATCGTTCCACCGATGACATTCTAACGGAATTTCAATTACCTATCCATATGCTTTTATTTTCATCTTCCACTTGTACGTTTTTGTGTACCCCGACGAAGCTAAGAAAGTCGCTTTTAAAACGTTTCTATACACTATGAGTAAGCGATACGGTGTTATCAATGTAAACAATATGTGCGTTTGTATACAGAGGTGTTAAAATAGTGTGTGTGTTCCAAGTACTACAACACGCGATATAATTTTATACTAATCTATGTAAAGTAAGGTGCAATATTATATCACTTTACCACAAGAACAAAAATGTTAAAATCTACGGTAATAGAATACCGTACGTCTATGTTAGTTAAATGGAATGTTATGCTAAATCGTATGTAAATATTTATTAGTTGACTTGAATTACAACTGCTTCGTCATAAATGGGCCAGAATTTAATAAAAACAGTTACGTAATTGTATAATCGTATTTAAGCTTTTTAAAAATGCGTTTCGTAAACTTTGGAAACGCGAGAAGTTCTATCATTTATCCATTGGCTATAAATTTAGTATTTTTTTATAGTTCGACACGCTCTATTTGTCTCGTTTTCCATGTAAACAGCGCCGAAGAACATTTAACGTTCAACTATGCAAAACTACTGTTATCCAGGAATTTATTTCTGCATCTAATAAATGAGGAAACTTGCGTTTCTATGACTCGTAATAAGCACATCTTTTTTTTTCTCATTATTTATGCACGCATATGGGTATGAAAAATCTATTTCGATTGGAAAGTTATGCGTATTTTAGAATTTAATGATTTTACGGTAATACACGAGATTACTTACATTTTATTGTATCTGATGATCTGCAGGTCGAAAAAAAGCCGTGTGTACACGCTGTATTATACAGCACCCTTTGCGTTTCCATTGAGACGTGTCTAATATGCCCGTGTAGTTACTTGGGGTGTACGATCGTGGGGTTGAAATGCGGAGATGTGCCTTCATGTGCTCACAGGTTCACTGAGTTAATTTCCCGGGGATATTGCTACAAAGAGAATGTTCATTAGCGGATGCTTCGACGAGCGACTCTACGTGGAAATCAGTTTAAAAGGGTTGATTCGCTCTGCGCCAATGTTAATGTACTAAAACAAAAGTATTTTCCTTGAAAAATGTTCTTTCCTGGTACTTAGAGAGTATGTCCAAAATAAGTAAGTTCATCAGTTTATAAAAAGAGCGTAAATTGAAAGAATAACTTTCAATTTATCTTATATTCAACTATCATTTTGAACACTTTTTAAAACATTAGCAGTTTTTAACATATCAGTTTATCCGTTTTAATAAAGTACATTTCTGAAGTTTACTTAGTTATGAACTTTTAATTAGTATGTAGGAAAGCCAGTTGAAATGTTATGCTGATAAATATCATCTATCTAAGTTGAATAATAACGACAGTTTTGTCCAAGCCTACTTAAAAAAAAAATAATGGCTAGGAATTAATATTTGAAATAGAAAATTTTAAATTACTAAGAAACTATAAGAGATAAGTATAGGAAGCATTAATACAATCTTAAAGACCGTTAAAATTTGAATCTAAATAAGGTAATAAATACAGGATGTTCCATTTAAAATAAGAAATTTACTTGCCTTTTTAAAGATAGCCAAAAATTAAAAAAATGTTTTTATTCACCCCGTATGTAAATTTTTTTGCATTACTTTTATTTTATTATCAAGTCTAATGCTTGAGTTAAAAAATAAATCCAGTTTAAAATATCTAGCTTAAATATAGATGACAGACATGCCTCTTAAATTTTGGTATACATTTCGAAAAATGGTTAATTATCTCGTAAACGAGTAGAGTTAGGCATAAAAAACTGTACTATCAAAATATGTCACAATATACAGGATGTACCATTTAATTTTTCACATCTTTGGTGTGTAATTTTTCTTTGAGTCACTCTGTATAGTTCAAAATAATTTTGAAATGTGGTCCTGTATAACCCTTAACAAAAAAAATTGAAAATATGTTACCACTTTTCGTATACTATGAGATACAAAATGATTGTAATAAAAAAAAACTGATTTCCGGAAAAATTTATCTATACTTATTACCAATTTAATGAGCGAAGTTAGCTACATACAAATTTCATACATTAAATGAATTTCATTTAGGGACATTGGCGTTCGTGTTGTAGTATCTTTCGATTATTTATCTTATAATTTTTTTCAAACCGTAAGAAAATAAGGGAATTTATCTGTGGTAATTAGCTCAACAAACAGGTAAAAAATCAATATTAACATTAAGTGAAATAGTTTATTACATTTTATAATTTTATAGCCTTATCATACACTTCAGCGCAATGAGCTGTCAAAAGAAAGTTACATTTTCATCCCTATAAAGTTTCTACGGTACAGGAATTATTACCATTAGATCACGATAGGCGATTGGAATATTGTCATTGGTTTAATAACAATTTAAGGGACGATAACTTGCTAAACAAATCATTTTCTCGGATGAAACCTGGTTTTATCTAACAGGCTATATCAATTCACAAAACTATCGTATCTGGTCTGCAGAAAATCCACACGAATTTCGAGAAACGCAATTGCATCCCATAAAAGTGGGAGTTTGGTTAGCTATGTCCAGGCAACGAATAATAGGGCCAATTTTCTTCGAGGAAAACTGAACAGTCTAACGTTATCAACAGATGTTGGAATTGTTTACTGCAGAGTTACAAGAAATGAGCTTGAAGCAGGTTATTTTCAGCACAATAATGCTCCAGCACATACGCTCGACAAACCTGCCAATATGTTCAACAGTTTTTTGCTGACAGGTTCGTTAGAGCACAAAGATGGCCACCAAGAACGCCTGATCTAACTCCATTAGATTACTTCATGTTCGGCTATCTAAAAAATAGGATCTATAGAAACGGCATGCATACCATAGAAGAACTGAGAGATGCAGTTTTATCACTTAATAATTATACTAATTGTATGTTATAATTTAAAGTAATAAATAAATTTAGTTAAACACCAGCTAATACTGAATTATAAAATCATAATTTAGTAAAGTTAAATTAATTACATTTCATTTTTACAAGCAGAAACACCAATCCATAGTCGTTTATATAATGTGAGTTCAAATATAGGTTACGTTCTCCTTATTTATGACAGATCCGTTTACTTTCTTGTGTTCCAACACTGACTTAGTTCAACCTCTCATTACAAAACGCGGCATATACTTACACCCTGTACTATCTATAGGCGCGGAATTGACATCATGTTTGAATGCATAGTATTACTTTCTTTTAATTTGGAATTAAAATACAGGGTGTTTTATTTAAAAAAAATGAGTTTTCTGCATTTGAAAATATGTCACTTTGTTCCTCAATTTTGAACACCCTGTGTGTTAGAATTTAAAGTGTGCTTACCGTTTCTTAGAATAATATCTACATTCATAACATAGCAAATTTGGAGTCTCTACTTGCAGTATTAACCGAGATATTAATTTCTCAATGATGCAATGATTATGACTAAAAAAAAAAGGAAAAATTAAATAACTCAAAAACAGCAACATGTAGCTATAGGAATAGCTAATGAAAATTGACCTATTTATAGATGTAGAATCCAAAAATGAATAAAAAGTTATATCATTCTATTTAAAATAAGAAAGTTGACATCCATTTCCGGTCAACCGGAAGTGATATTTTGGTTAAGGTATTTTGCATTTATAGTTTCAATCGAACAGATACAGGTGCCAAAATCTCAAATATAAGTAAGTAATAGAACATCATAAACTTTTAATGAACCAGTTACGGGGAATACCCTGTATAAATCGACACGAATGTGGTGGCCCAAGAATCAGCCTGTATATTTACCGGAATATTTGGCAACACTGGATAAAACTTGCGTGACATTGTTTTCTTAATTAATAAGTAATTCTGTACTAGTCTGACATTTCAAATAAACGTTAGTTCATGTAGGATTTAAAAAAAAACTTATATACTAATTGTACAGTTTGTTTTGAGCTGTAGAAATCCTTCTTTAACATCAATACTTCAAAGACATGTATACATACATACCTGTCGTTTTTCATGTGGTATTTTTATATTACTGCATGTGTCATCGCCTAATTATTACTCCTGGAACACTTGTTACTGTAGTTCTATCAGTTTTATCATAGCGACAGTGATTTTTTTTTTCAACGTCGAGCTTCGAATACATTTCTATTATCCCCGAGTGCCCACTCGCACACGGTTATCGAAAAACGACTCACTCACTCACGCCATTTCGCCGACTAATAATACAGGTACTGACGCCGAATAGAAGGAAACAAAACACGGGACCTTCTGATTAGTAGTCGCCGTGGCATTTCGTTATTCGTTATCTATTCAAATCGAATTCCAGATAATGAGTTAGTTAGTCGCAAAGGGAGATAAGACGGCAACGGACTCTCTCATTGTGTGTGCGTATTGTCGCAGTATGTGGCCTTGTTAATGGCGTTTTTTTTCGATATCCGTCGTATTATTTTGTCGTCGTTTCGTCCATTTTCATTTTACTGCGAAATTCGGTGTAGTCGTTCTGCGTCTTAGTTTGTTCCGTGTGCCGGAAATGTCGGACTGTGCCATATCGAATTATAATACGGCTCCTTCCGCCGGATTGAAACACGTTTCCACCCTGGAGAGGGCCAGGAGTGTTTTCGATATCGGCAGCAAGAAACGGGCTCCGAGACCCAACTCTTGGGCGCCGCTCAGAGCTAACGTCTCTCTGGATTTTCGCTTTAATGGCAGCATCAGCAGTAGAGTAGTAGTGAGTAACGCGGCAATATTGTTAGATTATGTACAGGTGCGTTCGAAATTTTGTGCGTTTTGTTGCTGTTTACAGTACGAGTCTGATTAAAAAAAAAAAGATTGGACTTTTTTAATAATATTGATTTTAAGATTTATAGATGTATCAAGATTCGACCATTTTTTTAATAATTTACTAAAAATTTTTCAAGTTCGGCTTACTTTAATTATTAAAAATTTCGTTTTTAATAATTAATTATTTTTCAAAACAGTATATTTCTGATAACAAATACAACCAGGTTTAATTAAACTAGGTTTAAACAATATACCGGGTGTCCACACTTAAGTGTGCACTATTGATAACTTTGTTATCTTTGGAAGTACAGAATCGGTCAAATGGACAAAGTAGTACTATTTTTTATGGCGGTCACAATTGTGAAAACAGAAAAAACAATTGGAGTGTCGCGTTCTCTAGCTTTCCGTCCAAAATTATTATTTTTTGCAATTTAAAACAAAATTCCAAACTGAACAAAAAAGTCTT
The DNA here is from genome assembly GCA_004143645.1 of Protaetia brevitarsis. NCBI lineage: Eukaryota > Metazoa > Arthropoda > Insecta > Coleoptera > Scarabaeidae > Protaetia > Protaetia brevitarsis. The sequence continues at coordinate 1,366,002 of RXPK01000089.1, read as the reverse complement.
ACTACACTATTATAAAAAAATGTCAAATAAAGTAGTTACTGAGAAATCTTTATCTTTGCTTTGTTGGCATGAAGTTGATATACCTATGGAAAATTAAAGCGTCACATTCATTAAAGCGTTTAATTTAATAAACAATTAAAAATAAATACAAAAATAGTCAAGAAAATTACTCAAATTAAATGTTCAAAGACACCTCATCCTTCCATTTCAATTCATCATTTTATCAATCTTCTGTGAATATTACGAGTAGCTCCTAAAATTGTCCTACCGTCGATGTCGTCAATAATGTTGGAAATTCTTTCCTGAAGCTCATCCACTGTTGTATATCTATGTTTGTACACTTGATTTTTTACTGCTCCCACAAGAAGAAATCTAATGGCGTCATGTCAGGTGAACGCGCGGGCCACTTGAATAGGACCATTTGTGCCAATGCATCTATTTCAAATAACTTTTCTAAATAACACACTTGTGTCACGGTGATTATGTGGGGCGCTCCATCTTGTTGAAAGTAAATAATCTGTTCTGTCTACCAAATTTAATTCATCCAGAAAAATTTCTGTCAATAATGCCACATATCTTTCTCCTATTAAAGAACCTCGATAGAAAAATGGGCCAACAATTCGGGATCCGATTATACCACACCAAACATTTAAACTAAATCGGTGTTGGGGATTACAAGGGTAAACAACAAATGGTTTTCACGACTCCAGTAATGATTATTTCTTTTATTGAACATCTCGCGATTAAAAAGTTAGATTTATCAGTCCATAAAATGTGTCTAAAGAAATTGTGATTTTGATCAAAAGCATTGATAAACCATTGAGCAAAAGTTAATCGTCTTTGATAATCGCCCAAAAGTAGAGCTTGAACAGGCTGATATTTAAAGGGAACATATTTATATTTTTTCAGATTATGGATCGTGCTACGAGAAATACCTGATTCTCTGGACAAATCCCTTACAGAATTATTTGGATGTACCTGAAAATATGCCAACACATTTATTTCTATCTCTTGTGATAATATAAATCTTTTTTTCCTCTTCTTTATAAAATTGTTTTGTTGCTTCTTAATCTTCGATAAAGTTTTAAAAAATAGCGACGGTCTGGTACATCACGGTCAGGAAATTTGCTGAAATGTAACGTTTCTAGCGCTCTATCTTGAAATTTTTGTTAAACAGCAAGTACAACTCCAACATATCACACTTTTCCAAATGAGTAAATGCCATTGTTACGATTGAAAAAATTGTAAAAACAGTACTTTTTCCGTATAGTAACTTTAACAACAACAAATATAAATAATTTGACAGCTACTAAACAATGTGACGCTTTTAATTTTCCATAGGTATATCGATTTCATGCAACAAAGCAAAGATAAAATTTCTCAATAACTATTTTATTTGATTTTTTTTTATAATAGTGTACTAAGACTTTTTTGTTAGTTGGAATTTTCTTTTTAAATGTTAAAAAAAATAACAGGGCGTTCCATTAAAAAAAATAATTTTTGGACGAATATCTAGAGAACGCTACGCTCAATTGTTTTCTGTTTTTCACAATTGTAACCGCCATAAAAAATACTACTATTTTGTCCATTTGACCGATTCTGTTACTCCAAAGATAACAAATTTATCAATGTGCACACTTAAGTGTTGGACAACCCGGATATATAAAAACACATTAGTGCATATCTTAACTTATATCAACATCTTCAGCATTTATACGAGGTAATGAATGGCAATAATGGATGGATGCATTTCGTAGCCATACCTCTACAAAAAAAATAAATATAAATTAGAAAATTGGAACATGTTTCTTGAACATACCTGCACTGCTTTAGCTGCTGTGTTCAAAGTGAGAATACACCATGTATTACTGCAAGCTCTACCCTTTCTTCATGTTGTTCAGAAACATTTATTAATTGGCTCATTCGTAACATTCTCTATTTCATTTTGGTTATTGCTTCTTTCAATTGATCCGTCTTGATGTAAGCGGTTCCGATAAAATTTTATTTGTTTAACATGACCAACTAAAACAAAATCAAGTGGTGTAAGATCAGAGTGATCTAGGGTTGGCGCCACATTCCAAGCAAATAACTCTGTTATCAACAAATTCCGGCAAATTACTCTCTTGTTTCTCTTGCTGTATGAGCAGTGCATTGTCATTTTGAAACTAGCTACTGTAATTCATGCTTGCAAATATTTGTTCCACACCTTCATGTGTTATAAGTCTTATATCTAGGCTGCTGTTATTGTGTCCTCAGGAATATCGATCCTATATACGTTCTCCTGGACATTGGCAGGACCCCTAAATCCCTATTTTACAGGATGCAATTCCGTTTCCCGAATAACCATGAGGATTTTTGTGCGGGCCAAATCCTAGATATTTTGAGAATTTACAATCCCCTATTAAATTAAACAGACTTCGAGCAGCAAAAAAATGTAAGATTAAAAACAGCATCGTCATTCCTTAGATTGCATTAAATCAATGTCAAGTATTCCATACGTTTTTTCGAAATCTAGTGGCAGTAATTGCTGCACGATAGAAATTTTATATGGATTATATGCAGCTTTGCCGTTTTAGCCAGCTTTCTGAGCTGATCCATAAGATAAACTTACAACACTTCAACATAAATTTCCTAAAAGAATCGAATGATTTGAGTATGTTTACAGACTTTATGGAAACCTATAACTTGTCAATAACAATAAAGAAACCAACTCGTTTGAATAACTGCCTTGACAACATAATGTTTAAGTAAATCAGTTCCGGTTTATGATAGTAAGATTGTATGCAGCGGCATTTCAGATCATCACGGGCAAAGGCTTACTTACTTCCTCTGTTTCTGGGGAGTCAATAGTTGATGACTCTAAGAATTGTAGCGATTATAAACCTCTTATTAACAAAGTTACTGTACGAAATTTTAAGTCCAAATTATCTAGTGAAAATTGCATTAGTGTTTTGGGGAATGGAGATGCGAATAGCCAGTACAAAAATTTTATGGTGGTGTTTAACTACCACTATCAAATTAGCTGTCCATTAGTTAAGTATGCAAGTATACAAAACAAATTAACAAAAATGGTTGAATTACCAAAGGGATTTGTGCTTCGGCTCAGAATCTAAAACAGTTATATAAGTATTTATATAGTAGTCTTGAGAAAGACTATATGTGAAAATTAGCAAACAATAATAATGATTAGATAAGCAAAATTTAAACACGAAACGCACGGCTATGTAGAACAAAATTTGAGGAAACGCCGTATTACTAATTTCATTACAATGATTTAGATGAAAATATTGATTTGCGCTTGGCGGAAAGTAGTGTAGGATCAGGACAATGATTCTCGATCTCAGTGTATATCGGCGAATTCCAGGATTTACATTAGGGTGGTGCCAAAATAGTTTGTACAGTCAGTGTGCGATAAACAGTTATTGTGCTGGCACAAACCGGACTACACATTACTGCTGGTGCATCTGATCCGTTATCTATCTATAAAGATTATTTTATAGTTTTCGTCCATTTTTGGTATTAAATTATTAACTTATGATGCCATGAGTATTCTATGTTATTCTGTATGCTAGCTAAAAGACTGTATGTTATATAAACAAGTCTTGCTCTATAGTTCTTAAATCTTAATTTTGGGAGACAATTTTATAGTTAATACCACTACTATTCTTCATTTCTTTTAAAACCATCCCAATCTTATTCAAATACATTTTTTGTCATGTATTTGTCAAACAAATTAAACTTCCTTCTATATACATAGTCAAGAATTGAAGCTTTAAAGATTATTTTAATTATATGTATGTTATATCCGTAGATGTTGAATGGTCTTTTTCAAAATATAAGCATGTTTTATCATTGCAACGAAAGCGGTTTAGTGAGAAAAATCTTAACACTACACTTAATGCTACATTTTTTTTTAGTAATCCTATACCATTTCTGTTACTTAAATAAGCTAAGAGGCTTATATATAATATTTATAATTAAATTAATAAATAATTTTGCTCTTTATGCACACTGTATTGTATACTTGTGTTTAACGTTGTTAATGTCACCTATATAATATAGAAACTTAGTACTGACCTGGCGCGCAGACGAAAGTTGACCACTCTATTTAATACATTTCAAGTTTACTGTCATTTTAGCTCAAATCCTCGATTTTGTATGAATTAAAATATCTGTATTTATTAAAAACACCCGTTTGGATGTACGTAATGTTGAAAACTTTTGGCTACCCATAGCCCGTTTCAAGCGTATTTCTTATTTTTGTTTTTTAATTCTATCTTAGATTGATATAGTAACCTTTGCAAAATTATTTTATTTTTCTTTGTAATCACTTAATAATAGAAATATATTTTTAGTGAATAATTTAACAGTTTATAACCTGCTAATTTCGTTCGACTGGTTTAACGAATTCCACATGCAAGTATACAGTTTGTTACAGAAGAAAATTGCTTTCACATAAATATATATACGCGCGAAGCAACTTTCATTGAACATCCTCGCAATAAAATGATCGTGTTTTCTCATGTAAACTTTTTTATATTAAAAATTTACTCACGCCACTGATCTATTCGCTACTCCCAGATGTATGAAAACATTTTATTATAGAAATGCAAGTATTCTACACACATAATGTAAGCACTTACATACAATACATACATACCTACACTTATACATTATCAAGCTAATGTGGAAAATGTGCGGTTTTCCAATTAAGCATTCCTGACGTGTTGTTATTTTAAAAAATTAATTGCAGTAATCTCAAAATTGTGCGCAATACACTTTCGTGATGACACATGTTTATAAGTACGTAAGTATCTGATTGATTTGCCGTATTTTTTGTTTGTTATTTTTTTAAAATAAATTTATGCTCATTCAGCTTGGTGCTAAAAGTAAATAATATCCGTTATGCAAAATCAGTAACGAAAGAATTTTAAGTTATCGATACGTAGGTATTTATTGCGGATTGTATATTTTTGATAAATAATTTTTAAACAAGCTTTCATTCATAATACCCCGATGCATAGATAAGAACAACAGATTTTACGATGCATCTTCTGTAATATTATTCTAATTATCGGGATTACATATCCGAAAGAAAAGATTCGCATCGGCTGAACGGGCGTATTTCACATTACAATAACAAAAAAAAAAAAAAAAAAAAAAAAACGGAATCTTGTCATAGAAAATTAATGGATTGATAGTCCATCACGGACATTCCACGGATCAGTTATTTTATTTGTAACGGAACGATACACGATAACATATATTATTACATTTATCCAGCGTTTTTTCGCAGGCCAAATTATCTGCGATAGGTATATGCATTACAATAGTCCATATCGTGCGATTATGTCGAATTTCCTACTGATAAATCGATTTATTAAATTATCTAGTTGAATATAACGATGTATGTCAAATATATTCCTATGTTTGGTTTCTATTTTTTTTTTTGTACTGTTATAACTTCACGTTTAATATTAAATGATTGCGAATTTTTAGCTATATACGGTTAATGTTTTAATAAAAAAAAATAATGCCTGTGTCTTATTTATCAGTTTAAAGATAATCAGTATCGGAGATGAGTCTTTCAACGTCCTGTAAAAAGTTAATTTAATAGTAATCATTGTTATACAGGGTATTCCACGTAACTGGTTCATTAAAAGTTTATGATGTTCTATTATTTACTTATATTTGAGATTTTTTTGGCACCCCCGTATCTGTTCGATTTGGAACTATAAATGTAAAATATCTTTAACCCAACATATCACTTCCGTTTGACCGAAAAATGGATGTCAACTTTCTTTTTTCAAATAGAATGATATAATTTTTTTATTCATTTTTGGATTCTCACAACTATTAAATGCGTCAGTTTTTCATTAGCTATTCCTATAGCTACATGTTGCCGTTTTTGAGTTATTTAAGTTTTTCTTTTTTTTTTAGTCATATCATTGCATCATTGAGAAAATTAATATCTTCGGTTAATACTGCAGGTAGAGACTCCAAATCTGCTATGTTTATGAATGTAGATCCTTACTCTAAGAAACGGTAAGCACACTTTACATTCTAACATACGGGATGTTCAAAACTGAGGATCAAAGTGACATATTTTTCAAATGCGACGAAACTCATGTTTTTTAACTCTAAACACCCTGTAGTTTTAATTCGGAATTAGGATAGTAAATATTCATCCGCCTACTCGCTTTATGATGTGCATTCCTCTATTCCTATTCTTTAATAGATTTTGAGATTATGGAGCGACTTTTTGTTAAACAAGCGACTAAGTAGCCCTATCTTTGCGTGTTTTGTAGCTGGCTCTGAATGGGATTAATCGTCAAATTCTCTTGACTAACACAAAAGTGTTTATGTATATCATTGTCCATTAGCACTTTCGTACAACCGCATCTATTAATAGAAAGTGACTATGTTGAACCGACATTCTTGTATGGTTATTTCAAATAAATACATGAATTTGACGTGAATCCCATTTCGAGGCCAGCTTGCAAACATTCTAGGTAGGCTTTTACTTAGTCTGTTTAACAAAAGTCGCTTCATATCTCAAAATCTATTAAAGATATGTATAGGGAATGCCTCATAGTAAAGTGATAGGGATGATATTTACTTCCTAATTCCGAATTTTAAATACAGGCTGTTCTATTTAAAAACAATTGAGTTTTCTGCATTTGAAAATATGTCACTTTGTTCCTCAATTTTGAACACCCTGTATGTTTAGAATGTAAAGTGTGTTTACCGTTTCTTAGAGTAATATCTACATTTCATAACCTAGCAATTTGGAGTCTCTACTTGCAGTATTAAACCGAGATATTTCTAATTCTCTCAATGATTCCTGCAATGATATGACTAAAAAAAAAAAGAAAAACTTAATAACTCAAAACGGGCACAAGCTGTAGCGTATAGGAATCAGCTAATGAACTGACCGTATTTATAGTTTGTAGAATCCAAAAATGGAATAAAAAATTATATCATTCTATTTAAAAATAACAAAGTTGACATCCATTTCCGGTCAACCGGAAGTGATATTTTGGTTAGGTATTTGGCATTTATAGTTCTCAATCGAACAGATCTGGTGCCAAATCTTACTAAATTAGTATATATAGAGACATCATGAACTTTAATGAACCAGTTACGTGGAATATCCGTATACAGGTTTTTTACCTTACGTGGATAACCCGACAATTTGAATTTGGTAGGAATTTTATCTAAATGTTACTAATCACTTGATATGTTACTTCACATGTATAGCTTATATCTAATAATATTGAGCCGGAACAGTCGTGTGTAATTGAAGCTTCTTTGGGTACTATCCATTATATCGTAATACTTAATTTGAAAAGAATATGGGAAGAATAAGAAGCAAAAAAAAATATTCCGCTGCCAGAATCAAACCCAAGCACACGGATTACACGCCAGGCGTTTTACCAATACGCTATTACAGGCTTGCAAGCTAGTTACGTATTTAAATACTTATGCCAGATGTAAAACTACAAACTGCTTCAAAATGAATTAGATGTCAGTAGCTACTGACAAAGTAACTAGTAGTGATATACGAAGCAAACTACTATGTTGTAGCAGCTAACAACCGTTTGCAGTTTGTAGCAGCTATTCGATATAAAAACATTTTTTGTAGAAGTTTCCTGAATATAGTAGACAAGTGTGAGAATCGTTGTGAAAACATACCACATATGTATTCACTAGCAGTTATATATAGCCATATTAAGCAGTGTATAAATTGTACTGATATACAGGGTGTTTTGAAACATTGTTTAAAGATTTTAAGGGCATGCAGTGCGATCGCAAATAAGCTTACAAAGTCATCATAAACATACTGTTCACAAATTGAACCGTTTACGAGATAACCACCGAGTGTTCCTAGTAGTACATGGAAAACATATCCCCAGTAACACAGGTGTTTATCAGCTATTTTATGACAGTTTAATTTGACGTTTGTGCAATTTGTGCATTACAATGGTTGCGTATTCTTATGGTNACGAGAGAGATAACAGCGAGTGTTCCTAGTAGTAATGGATATAAAATATCCTAGTACAGGCTGTTTATCAGCTATTGTTTTATGACAGTTTAATTTGACGTTTTGTGCAATTTGTAGCAATTACAATGGTTGCGTATGTCATATGGTGTTCATGTACGGTCGTGCTAATGGGATTCTTTCAAGCACGTCGCTTCTATGCTGAAACGTTTCCTGATCGCCAACCGCCTTTGCATGTGACGTTTCAGACGGTTGTTTCAACGACTAAGAGAAACTGGTTCGTTTGAGAAGCGGTCTTCTGATACTGGACGGCGAGAAAAGCATGTACTCCACAGATAGAAGATCGAATTTTGAATATTATTTGATGAAAATCCCGAAACTAGTATTAGAAGAATTTCGACTGCAAGTGGGTGTAAGCAGCAATCCTTGTTTGGAGAACTGTTCATGAGCAACTCCTATACCCTACCATATTCAACGGTACAAGCCCTTACTGCTCCGGATTATCAAGCGAGAAGGCTTTCTGTGAGTGGTTTTCCGAACAGCTGCTTGATCGCCAAGATTTCGCTAATAACATCCTTTTCACTGATGAAGCTGGTTTTACTAAAAATTGAATATTTAATTCCACAACAATCACGTTTGGTGGTGACGAGAAATCCTCATGCTTACGTTGAACCAGGCACCAGCAACGTTTCTCTCTAACATTTAGTTAGGCATGAGAGGGGAACGGTTGTTATGACCATTGTTTTGCCACAAACGCTTAACAGGTCTCAATACCTCGAGTTCTGGAAAATACTTAACTGAACTTTGGAAAATTTACTATAAATCTAAGACCGAAACTCTGGTTTATGCAAGATAGAGCTCCACGCACTTTACGCGTGTGTTAGGGAACATCTTAACAATGAGTTTCCTGGGAGATGGATAGGACGAGCAGGTCCCATTGCTTGCCTCCAAGGTCCCCGATCTAAACCCGTTGGACTTTAGTATCTGGAGTTATTTGAAAAGTTTAGTGTACGCAACACCGGTAACGATTTTCCAGAGTTTGCGCCAAGCAATAGAACACTGTTGCCAGATAATACGAGAAAAACCCCTGTTTTTTTTGAAAGAGTGCGCGCTTCTTTGAAAGCAGATGTAGATGCTGTGTCGAAATGGAAGGACGTCATTTTGAACATCTTCTTTAGTTTATAATATTTTATGTTAAAATGCAAAAAACATCTTAATAAAAACCACTAAAGCAAACTATTAATGCAATTGCCAAAAAATCAGCTGCTATCTCGTAAACAGTTAATTTGTGACATATGTTATTATGACTTTAACCTTATTCTCGATCGTACTACAATGCCTTAAATCTTTAAACGATGTTTCAAAACACCCTGTATATTTGTTGTATTTTATTCTAGTAGTATCTAAACTTTGGTGGTAACTTGTAACTGAAAGACTAACAATAATTTGTGTATGATATTATTCATATGAATTTGGGTGATGCTAATAATAGAAGGAATAAAGATAAATACATAAAAGTTATATTTATTTGATATTATAAATTCAAGAAAGATTTTATTGTAAGAAACAGTTCATGTTTATTTTGTGGCACTATCTATGTGCCATATATGTTTTTTTACCTTAAAGAAATCTAAAAATGAACTAACAAACATACATAATAAAATATATATTTCCAAATATATTTTAGTGGTGTGTTAAATAAATAAAAAAAAACCTAGAAATAACGAATATACGAACATCACATCCGATTAAGTAAATAAGAGAATAAAAATTAAAAAGTAAAGTTGTGTAAATAGAAGGCGGTGGAAGTATAGATTAACTAAAAATAATAAAATTGTATTTTGATGAGTTGATAAATGTTTCTTGTACTGTCTGAATAAGCATAACATTGTAAGCACCAATTAAAATATAGCGATCTATATGAAAAGCATAACCATCAATACAACTAGATGATAACACGGCATTAACTTAGAAAGCAATCTGCTTAAAAATTATAAAAAGCATCTATTTTACCCATTATTAAGACATTTATTTTCAACTAATATTATTTTTCGGTTTAGAATAAGCAAACTTTATTATTTAAATAACATTTATGAGAAATCAATATTAAAAAAGTTTTTCCACTTGTGATGCCTATCCGACAACACACTGTACATTTAAATCACTTCTGTATACAGCATTTACAACCATTTTTCGAAAATCGATCAAATAAGCATATATAAACTATAAAAAATGATCATTTACAATAAATACATTAGAACGATTCATATTTAATCATTTTATATTGTTATTCTGAAATTTTTTCTTAATATTTAAAATTTATATTTAATTTATATTTATAAAATGTTGGTTTTTTTCAACTTGATGATAGCGCAATTTACCCGCTTTTGACGTCGATTCTGAAGATGGCTTTTAAAAGCCGAAATACTAATCTATATTAAATTAAATGAACAAAATAACGAGTTTTCTACTTTTATCTAACCTTTACATATATAGCGTTCATTAGAAACTTAAGCATATGTCATTCCCATTCTATTATAGAATGCGGGTATAGGTAAATACCTATGTCAACGAAAGGGCTTACATAACGCTGCAGTCTCCATTGAAACTTTTTTTTCTATTTCCTCAAAACCGGTTTTAAAAATTATTTGAATAGAACACACTTTAAACCAATATCAACAGTCACATGCCACCCCCTAAAGTTGTAAGTTCCGCAGCAACAGAGTGTGTCGTGTGCGTTTCACAGTTTCCCTTGTTAGTTATATATTATTATTATTGTAATTTTGCTCGATCGATTTGAATAAATGAGAGCTGTATTGAGACATTTTTTTACGATTTTATTTTACGTATATTCCAGAGGGTCGATCCGGAACTGATATTCACGAAGCAGGAACGGATAGGGAAAGGTTCGTTCGGGGAGGTGTTCAAAGGTCTGGACAGGAGAACGACGCAAGTGGTGGCGATCAAGATAATCGACTTGGAGGAGGCGGAAGATGAGATCGAGGACATTCAGCAGGAGATCATGGTGTTGTCTCAGTGCGACAGCCCCTTCGTCACGAAAATATTTCGGATCGTATTTAAAGGTGAGCGAATTCTATATGCGGCGGGTACCACACAACAATAAACTCTCTCGATAACACACATTCGAATGTACACTGCCGGCCATTGAAGTTAGGACAACTAGTAAATTACTGCTACATAACTAAATAAAAACGACAGTACATAATATGTATTCGTAGAAACAAAAATATAAAGAAATAACAAGAAGAAATAGAAAATAAAACAAAATATACTTTCTTTTTGTCGAAGAATTCTCCTTTAGCTTTCATTACACAAACAAACAAAACCAGTTTTATTCATTGATCAATGTTAAAAAGAAAGTACCTTAAATCAAGTTAATGAGACATTAAAAAACTTGCAACACGATGCATAGCATCTACCGTGTTAAATTTTAACCTGTGTATTTTAAATGTTAAAACTGTGTTTTTGTCTTATTAAAGTTATGGGCAATTTAGAGCTACAGATGATTTCTATTTCTAAATCTACGAACAACTTTTGACGCGTACTACGATCAACAAAGCTAACACAAGTAGTGTTCTAAAACCATTTCTTAACTTACTATCCATAGAGGTTTAATAAAAATAATACAAAGAAGCGCATTCTTTTAACGCCATATAAAAATACGCAGGATAAGATCTAATCAAAAGGGGTATATGTAAATTGCCTCCCAAGATAAAGAGCCACTACTAACTAACAAGCGTTAAATTGGCTCCCACAATTTTTAGCTACCTGATATACATGTGTAAATTGGGTCCGAGTTGATCAATAATAAAATAATAATGGTTGGAGCTTACGATTAAAAAGGTTTGGGAGGCAGTTTACCTATTTATGAGACCAATAATTAGTCTCATAAATAGGTAAACTGCCTCCCGAACCATAGATACGAAAAAGGATCGGATTTAATTATTAAATCCGATCCTTTTTCCTACTACGTGTGAGGAGGCGATTTACATATACCCAATGAAAGTTGTCTGAGTGTGGAATCTGAAATCTACCGTTAACAATATAATGTATGTTTTTTTTTCAGGAGTAAATAATCAACTAGAGTGTTTGCTGTCTAATTTACTGATGATTAAATAATATTAGTTTAGACTTAATTCCTTTCTTATTGATTTTCTTTGTATCTTTGGTATTAATGCTATAATATGCATACTTACACAAGGCTTACTCATATAATAAAAATATATGAATAGTATTGTAAACGATCCTTTTCCCGCTTCCCTTCCTCGTATAAAATAAACAAAAATACGTTAACAACTTTTTTGCTAATACTTTACAAATATATCTCTCCATTCAATCTCATTCTAACCGTCAATGCATTCAACTCACTGTCTCCTTCCTCTGTGTTACCAACTTAACCTATTATATTTAAAATAAACATAGTATACAAAATATCCCTAACAGTATTCATATTAGAAATAGTCCGTAAAAGCAAAAAACAAAGAAAATAAATAAATAAACAAAACAATTGTAAGGTTAGTTAATATACTGCACCAATCACATTTGTGATTTGGCCACAGTAATCACAGTATATTACTGTGATTTGACCAATTTACAAACATGACAAAAATACTCCAAATTGTGGTACTGGTAATGCTGCAAACTTCTCCTAGACTGTTGATGATAGCTTTGCTATCGAAACGTACGTCCAGTTTAGTGCAGTTTGTGGTGAGGGGTCTAGGAGAAGTTTGCAACTTACAAACAACTCAACGCAAATACTCCCTCGAAAGGTACTAACTAAACGTAAGCACGACGCGTGATGATGACGCCTGTGTTCGAAGATGTCCGGCTAACTGTTGATGGTACGCCCTAAACCTGCGCGTACGGTTTATTGACAGTCTATCAGGTCTGTGGTTCAAATAAGGACTCTACGGAGGCCAGGGCGTAATTTCCAAAACATTATTCTCTACTCCTAATTCCGGTCCTCGAATGTTCCGGTGTCTCGGTAGCGACAAATAGTGTAACGGACTGATTTTGTCGCTCCTAATTTTTCTATCACACGTACAGAATGTCCTTTCTCGTGTAATGTGACAATACACACTTCTACACTTATCGGCTTTCCTTTTTTTAAATACTATTTTCACAAACAGTGCAATCGTAACTAGTTTACTAATAGAATAATTCACAACAAGTACGATATCAATTATTCCCTATTATAGTGGGAAACCTTTAGGAGACACCCATGTGAAATTTTACAACCCTGTCGATCTACCCCTGTATCGTAAACATGCTTGTGGGCGTCTCTTTAAATATCGTTTATAATCGTTTTATTACCTGCTATTAGGTTAATTTAAATTTTCTCTTTATTAGGTTTATTCTAATGATGATTTCCGTCTTCCGATTGTTGTTGTTATGCTTACTTTATTGTGGAAATTTTTACAATATTCATAAAAGTATTAAACATTGCAAAAGTTATTTTTTTTTAAATTATACTAGTTAGTTGTCCTGACTTCAATGGCCGGCAGTGTACGTATACAAAAGCTAGAATACAATGCGAAACAGTCGCAGCTCGTGTAACAAATGCGGTAATTAGAGAAACTTCCTGTTTTCATACGTATGCATTAAATAGTGTATATTTTCCGAGGTCCATTACGATGGGAAGCCTGCCATTATCTATAGCTAAAATTAGGTGCAATTAAGCGAAATGGGATTGTCTAATTTGCCGGCGCAAAAATAAAAATGAACCGCTGACGTAGTACCTACATATTTACAACCTGAAATTATTTTTTTAGAAATAAATTTGAGTAGGTATCAATTTTTTTATTGCGTCAGAGACGAATGAATTGAGGGTAATCTGCATGGCTAATAGTTTAATACCGTGTATGTAGTCTTTTTGCGTTGTAAAAAAAATACTCGTTTATACTGTCAATTTCCACCTGAATTTACAATGACCTTAGAGACGTGTGTATAAAAATTAAAATAAATTTATGTATGTAAACAAGATAACATTCCGTTGGAATTTTGTTTGGAATTCTTACTATACTATGACTTTCTATACGGTGAAAAAGTAATAATTTAAACGAACTCAAGCTCAGTATGTCACAAAAATGATTCAATCTTGTTGTATTGGAGATTGAAAGAATAGGCTTATCGTCTTTAGATAATTTTTGTATATAAGTATTGTCTGCGAAAAAATGTGTGTTTACATTGAATTATAATTTCATAAGAATATTTATAGAAACAATCATTTTTTTTTTTACATATTTTGTGCTTTGACGAATGCCTCTAAAGACAACTGGCTTATTGTTAATGAAATGACCATGAAAATTAAAATATTTTATTAAGAGTGATTGATAGTGTATCGTCAGTCGCTTATTTTTCACAAGTCCAATTTTTTAAAATACGCAAAAAAATTGATAAAGAATTCTTTTTTTTTAACGGAGCCCTTCGAAATATTTTTTTTTTGAAAACATTTTTTCTATTATAACCAAAAAATGGCTCTTTAGTACAATTGGCAGTAATTTTTTAAGCATTTCAGCAAAAACAAGATTCAAAATACAGCATAAATAAACACGTAGTATTGAAAATAGAGAAAAAGAAAAGTTTTATCGTAAAGTGCTGCCTCTGGTGGTAACATTTGGCATTACCAAGGGCTATCGTTACACGTTACTCAATTGGCAACATTGTAAAAATAATCACATGGTAGCGCTAAATAATGAACACAGCATTAAACAAAACAAAACACTTTCTGACCTAACCATTGCTTCTAGTGTTGGTATTAAAATTGTAATAAATTTACTACTTTTTTGAAATTTCTATCACCCTATTACTTTTTTGAGTTTGTCTGAAGGTATAGTATAAAAAATTAGTATTATAGATTCTCTATTATTCATAATTCTTTCAATTTTGTTAATGTAATTTTAAATATCATAAAATCTTTTTTTTTAGCTATACATGTATAAATTTACAGAGAAAATAGGCACTTGGACCAAACTATTACCTTTTCTAGGAATCTATTACTTTTTTTACCAAATTCTGTTACACATAAATTTAACCCAGTGACAACACTCGATTTAACCTACCTAATAAGGGAACAGCTAGTACCAATAATCTGATAAATGTACTTGGTGTACCGTTCGTGTGTATTTACTGATACTAGTGAAATGAATCGAGTTGGTTTTATAAGCATACCTATTACGGTATGTATCAAAGAATTCAAGCGAAAAATAGATACGTATTGCTTTTATATTAAGGAAGATATTTTATTTGAGTATTTATTAACATTATTACATATGTTTCTAGATCAATATTTTAGTCATTCCTATGCAAGGAGCCCTGAATATTTATAAAATCACTATGTGTCCTTAGATTGATATACCTATATAGAAATTTTTAATAAAACGTACAAAATTGTGGCTCGGATCAATCTCTATTTATATTAAAGCTGCAGTTTCGGCCTAGGCCACCTTCAGGTTTAATGTCAGCCTCCAAATATAATTGGCATTATGTGTCATCAAAGAATCCGATTCTGTATATATCGGAGCTTTCTGATTCTGTGGTAATCTGTAGAAACAGACAGTCAAGTTTAAGTAATTTCTCGGTTCTGATATATATATACCAAACAAAGGCATTCATTTAAATATAAAAGTACTTTCTGGTTTGCTCAGAAACTGATTTGCAGTTTTAGCAATCATAGGTGCTATGCCAGTAACAGCTTTTGGCCTGTGAAATGACACACAACACGTTAACATTCAACGTATATATCATTCTATGATTAAATTAAATTGCAAAACTTGGAATTCAAAGATTGCATGTAAGCTTTTTACAGTGTGAAATAATTAACGAATTAATATATTTCTGCTATCATTACAGTTATTAGCAGAAATATATTAACTCGTTAAAACTTGGAATTATTATTAAAAAAACGTCATTGTTATTAAATAAACCTACTCATGTTACTTACCTGAGATAAATACGTTCTTATTTACGTTGCTTTACACTGCTAACTATTTCGAACCATTAGAGAATTATACAACACATTTTAAATTGTGAGCACCTTAACACAATAACAGCTTTCTCAGATCGTGCTGTTAATGATAAACATAAATTTGATTTTGACAACTTGACGATATTATGTAGGGAAAGATATTTAGAACAACGTCTTTTCCTTTAAATGTATCACATTAATAGAGATCCTTTGTCTATTAATTTCAGAACAGATATTAATAATTTGAGTAGATTATACAGTTACCTATTATACCTTGATATACAAGGATGAAATGGATTTGCATTCAATTATTTCACTTCATCACTAGATTGTACATTCTCATTTATTTATATTTAGATCATCATTTTAACCGGTTTACAACGCTTTAGGGTGTTCTCTAGTCTTAAAATTGTATTTTATATTTTTCATAAGTTGGCACTATTGCTTTCTTATTTCGCGGGCTTACTGTTTGACAGTTTGTCTCGTTAACCTTATCACCGCACATGGTTCTACATTCCTGTTGTGGGTTGAATTACTTTTAAAACTATGTATTCTACACTGATTAAGTGTTCTCCGTTTTCATTTTCCATTTGTAAGTTATTATAGTCTTAATTAATGTATTATCTTCTTAGATGAAAGGTTTTCTTACAGAATCTTGTTTCTCTGATGAATCTGAAAATATACAGCGAAAACTTAGAATTCATGTAAAAAAGGAATCGTTTTTTCATCAATCCTTGGCTGCTTTTCCCATTATATCATCTCTATCCGTTGACCCTTGTAAATATTTGGGATGACTAAAATATCAATTTAGAAACATATGTAATAATGTTAATAAATACTGAAATAGAATATTTCCCTTACATTCTTTGTCACTTCTTTGCATAATTCTATCATGTTCTATACATCTCCTAGACCCCTCACCACAAACTACACTAAACTGGACGTACGTTTCGATAGCAAAGCTATCATCATCAGCAGAAACACTATAGTTAATACCAGTCCAGTGTACGTCCAGTTTAGTACAGTTTGTGGTGAGGGGTCTAGGAGAAGTTTGCAGCATTACCAGTACCACAGTTTGGAGTATTTTTGTCATGTTCTATACACTACACAGTTCACTCTTAACTATGAAAAATACGCTTTCCTTTCGAGAACTTTCGACTTTTTACTAAATACCAATATCGTTTTTGAATTCAAGGGAACTAAACTATGGATAATAATGGAATACCTAGGCGGGCGGTTCCGCCTTGGACCTGATGAAGGCGGGCAACTTCGAGGAGATGCACATCGCGATCATCCTACGCGAGGTACTCAAAGGTCTCGACTACCTGCACAGCGAACGGAAGCTGCACAGGGACATCAAGGCGGCCAACGTCCTCCTTAGTGAGATGGGCGACGTCAAGTTGGCCGATTTCGGCGTCGCCGGCCAACTCACCAACACCACCAGCAAACGGAACACGTTCGTCGGCACTCCCTTCTGGATGGCGCCCGAGGTCATCAAACAAGTCCGCGTACGATTCCAAGGCGGACATCTGGAGTCTGGGCATCACCGCCATCGAACTGGCGAAGGGCGAACCGCCCAACTCGGACCTGCATCCGATGCGCGTCCTCTTCCTCATACCCAAGAACAATCCGCCACAATTGAACGGGGAATATAGCAAGTACTTTAAGGATTTCGTCGAGGCGTGCCTGAACAAGGATCCACAAAACGTAGTAGTGTTGCAATGGCAATGAAAATACTGTTCGAAATCACGCATGAATGAGTAAATGTCGTTAAATCGCAGTTAATGTAACGATTAAGCATAAAGTCACAGTGTTAATTCACTGTTCAATTATCACTACTGTGATTGTAGTGTAAATTCGTTGATTACTGCTGAAGAATCAGATATTTTAAGAAAAAGCATTGAACAACCATGTCACAGTGACGTGAAGTATTAGTACATTCCGGCGGCAAATACAAATAATAGTGAAGTTACGCATAAATCACAGTTGTCAACATTACAGATTTTCCGTTTACGAGATTAGTATTTTTAAAGAAAGAAAAGTTTGAAAATGTATATTTTTTTAAAATATTTTAGTCTAATGTCATAACATTAAGAAATTTTGTTGAACCAGGCAAAAAAAAAACTTGAAAAAAAATTAAGTCACAGTGACCTAGTACAAGTTACTACCGTTGTGATCAGAATATAATGATCAGATTCGTTGACTATAATAAGCACAATTTAGCAATTTTGTTGCAATTGTATCAAAAAAAAAAAAGAAAGAAATCGTGGAACAGGTTAAATCACAGTGATTTAGCGCAGTGAAATCGCAGTTAAGCTACAGTGATGATTATAAAAACGGTATATCGTGTTTAGTTTTGTTACTGCAACAGTTATAATTCGGAAGGTGTGCTAAATAAGAAAAAAATGGATGAATGAATGAATGAATGAAATAAATGATCGAAACATAATATGCAGTTTTGTAATCGTAACAAGTATAATTTGGCGATTATGTTAAATAAAAAACAAATTGCAAATTTGACCATTTTAAATAAGGTGTTTTAAAATATTGATGCCCCTAACGAGTTACTTTTACTTTACCGGTGCCCACGAGTCACAGTGATTTACCAACTCTTATGATAACAGAATGCTTTAATACATTTTTTTTCAATAACTCACTATCATTTAATTACAATTTCACTGCTATATAGAGCAGTCACAGTGATAAACCACTGTGATAAATCAAATCACTGTGACTGCTCTATATAGCAGTGAAATTGTAATTAAATTATAGTGACAGTTATCGAAAAAAAAAAAATGTATTAAAGCATTCTGTTATCATAAGAGTTGCTTTTCGAAAATTATGTTACATCATAAAAAAAAAATAGAACAGCGACTTAGCGTAAGCTAAAGTTACAATTATCGACATGAAGTATTATATCGCGTTACCACAGCAAATTGGGTACACAAACATGTGGAACACAATAGGATCACTGTGATTTAGCACCGTAAATCTGCTCCGTTTTCATGTAAAAGTGAAATCACAATTAAACGCTGCAGTGACTTAGCACTGTGCTTTGCCATGGTGAAATCACAATTATCGGCACGAAATATTATATTACGTTGCCGCAAAAAGTTGAATAAACAAACAGTTGTGACCCAATGAATCACTGTGATTTAGCACTGTAAATCTGTTCCGTTTTCATGTAAAAGTGAAATCGCAGTTAAGTTTGCGGTGACTTAGTGTGTACATACATAATCGATTTTTTCATTTGAAACGTATCTTCTTGTGTTTTTTTTTAGAGACCGACGGCCAAAGAGCTCCTCAAGTACCCTTTCATAAAGAAGGCGAAGAAGAACTCCTACCTAATAGACCTGATCGACAGGTATAAGAAATGGAAGCTGAGCAGAGACGGGGAGAGTGAAACGGAATCGGAAAACAGCGATCCGTAAGTGTCGAATGTAAATCACATAAAACTTGCAGTTTCGTGAAAAAAAAAATTTCTTTATTTTATGTGGAAAATTTTTTTTTATATAAATTTTATAAAATATTTTACGCTGTTTAGCAAGGCAAATGAAAGGAAAATGATCCAATTTCTTATTCCTATTACTTATTTTTAAACTGTTTTATAATTCTGACCTGAAGATGACCCTTAGTGGATGAAATCGGTTGTACGTTATTAAAGAATTTGTGAGAATTGGACCATTTTCCTTTCATTTACTTTGCTATAATTTATTCATACAGAATCAAAAAACATGGATTTTACGCTGTTTAGTTGTGAACCGCGCCAGCCCAAGGGTTGGCAGGGCATAATTCTCGTTTTCCGTATTGTTATAAATAGATCATAGCCCGCCTCAGGGTTGGCACGGCGTACTACCGAAACCCTTGTTGGATGAAATCGGTTGTACGTTATTAAAGAATTTGTAAGAATTTGACCATTTTCCTTTCATTTACTTTGCTATAATTTATTTACTCACACAGAGTCAAAAACCATGGATTTTACTCTGTTTAGTTGTGAACCGCGCCAGCCCAAGGGTTGGCACGGCATAATTCTCGTTTTCCGTATTGTTATAAATAGATCATAGCCGGCCTAAGGGTTAGCACGGCGTACTAACGAAACCCTTGTTGGATGAAATCGGTTGTACGTTATTAAAGAATTTGTGAGAATTTGACCATTTCCTTTCATTTACTTTGCTATAATTTACTCACACAGAATCCAAAAACCATGGATTTTACGCTGTTTAGTTGTAAATCGCGCCAGCCCAAGGGTTGGCACGGCATAATTCTCGTGTTCCGTATTGTTATAAATAGATCATAGCCGGCCTAAGGGTTGGCACGGCGTACTAACGAAACCCTTCTTTCTGTACGTTTACGATGAATAACGGTAAAATAACGTAATAATATTGCAGAGAGGACTCCAAACAGGAGAGCGACCTAGACGAACCCTGGATAATGACCGTCAAAGGTAACCACGCGATGAAATCGCCCTCCTCGGAGGACGTCGTCCCGCTCAACCACAAAGTCACCACCACCACCACGACGACCACGACGACGCATAAAGTGCAGAACGGCTCTCCGGGCGGCCAGGCCAAATCCCCGCCGAAGGACGCGAATCTGAACCACTATAAATCGTCCGAGAAATCAGCGCAACAGGTCAGTTACAGTTATTTGCACCAGTTTTCCCTAATAACAAACTTAGTTAAATAGAGGCCCAGCTTAAGGTGAATATGTTTTGTACCGTCGAAACTAGGAATAAAGCTCAGCTAATTGTATTGAAAACGGATGGCAACAGTGTCAGACAGTGTGAAAGTGACTTGTAACTTGTAAGTTTTTGACAGAAACACACAGAAAGAAGGAGAATGTCGACTTTTAATTCTTGATACGAGTTTTCGAGTTTTCATTATTGTTGTCAGGTCAGTCTCGGGAATATTAACAGCTGATCATAAAGCAACACTATTATTGCTGAAAATTTGTTGTTAATTAGATAAAACATAACAAACTGTATGGAATTCGTGGTCATAGGAATGGTTATTTCGCTTAGGTTACATGGTAAACTTAAAATTATTTTTTATACCTACTCACACATCAAGGATATTCAATTTCAGCTTCAATCAGGTTTAGTATAAATAATGTTGTACATTTGGTTACCCTAAATTGCCGGAAAAATTTAAGTTCGTCAAACGTATGAAAATATTCTGCCCTTTCATTTACTTATCTAGGTATACCACAAAAAATTATATTTAACTCGTCCAATTCATCATCATCTTCAAACATTATGTTATTTATTAAGTTATTGCGTGCCATTTTGTTTCAAAAATGTACAAATAAATAAATATCCCCCACAACAATAAATATAACACCTCGAAAACACCGTAATACTACAAATAAAAAGTCTTCTGTTCACTTGCCGCAATACTTGTCATTTGAACCCAAAAGCTGAGGTTAACTGGACCTTAAGCCGGGCAAATCTTTGCTTATTTTGAAAACACTTACTGGTCCTTAAACCGTGGTGCAAAACTAGATATATTTTAGGATCTACTTAAGTTTTATAACTAACAGGCTTCCTGCGGGCTTTCGCGACGTGTGCCAAAACTTTCGTTCGACGTTTCGCTGTTCATACTGACAGCTTCTTTCAGGATAACTGAACTGATTCTCCATGGTCCGACATTCTTCTTATATACGCCCCTGGTGCATCCAACCGTTTAGTTTCCGCCTCCATTGACCGTGACGGGTTCGTAGTAGGCTTTTCCACGTGTTGCTACAGGTGGTATCCTTCTTTCTGTTAACGGTTTTTTTCTTTTCTATTTCTATGGCTTCCCTGATAAGTCTTTTCCCGTAGTTCTTGTGGTAACATTCTTGAAATCCATTTTGTGTCCGGTGTCGTGCGTGTTCTGCCACCGCTGATTGCTCGGTCCTTCTTAATCTTGCGTCCCTCTCGTGTTCTTTTATTCTTATGTCGATGGCTCTTCCTGTTTGTCCGACGTTAGCACTGTCCGCATTGGCATGTTATCTTGTAGATACCTTCTGTGCGCCCCTTGGGTATCTTATCCTTTTCGGTCGGTAGATACTGCTGGATCGACGTTGCAGTCCGAAGCGTACTTGTACGTTTACTTTTCTTCAAATTCGGTCTACTTTTTCGGTGACTCCTGCTATGTTAAGGTAAACACGCCATCCCTCTTCGTGGTTCTGTAGTTGTCTCCAGTGGTCGTCTTCTTCTTAGTGGCTCTCCTTATGTCGATGTCAATGTAACCATTCTTCTTTAGTGCTTTCTCCAAATTTGTCTCTTTTCACTGGTAAGATGTTGTTCGTCACTGATGGTTTCGGCTCTGGATAGCATGTTTGTATTAATGTCTTCTCTGCATCGGATGATTGGTGAGATCTTGGCATGCCCAGATATCTAATCGGTGTGCGTCTTCTTTCTAAATACTTGCGTGCTGTAGCATCCCTCTTTTGTTTTCTTAACCATAACATCCAGGAAAGGGAGATTTCCATTTTGTTCTTTCTTCATGGTAAACTTGATGCTGTGATGCTGTGAGTTATGTGTTCCAAGAACTTTGTAGTTTTTTCTTTTCCGTGTTGCCATATTACAAAAGTATCGTCGACATATCGCAGCCAATCACTTGGTTTCATATCGCTGGAACTTAGGCTTCTTCTTCAAAATGCTTACATAAAACAAGTTGGCTATTACTGTGATAAAGGGCTTCCCAGTGCTGCTCCATTCTTCTTTCGTAGTATTTTCCTCATACAACTAAGTATGTCGTGGATAAGCACAGTTTTCACTAATTCAATGATCTTCAATGTCTTCTTGTAGTCCAAGTTCTTGGAAGTAGACCAGTGCGTCCTCCGGGGTATGTTAGGAATAGGTGATATAATGTCGAAACTTACCAAAAATATCTTAGGTTCATCTTTAGCGTAGACAGAATATCCATCAAATGTTCGAATTCTTCACATACGTTGCAGTTTGTCCGGTATATGGCTTTAGTTAAGTTAGCTAAATATTTCGACATATCGTAGGTCGGTGATCCAATGTTGCTTACAATCGGTCTTCTACAAGTTTGTTTAATGCGATTTTCGCTTTCAGAACGCCAGGAAACACCACTATAACGGCCGATCCGCCACCGAATCGTCCCACAAACCTTCGAACGAGGCCATCGAGGAGCTGAAGAACGCCTTCGAGTTGGCGGAACGAGCCAGTCCGGGCATTAGCGAGGCTTTCATCTGCGAAATGGTACAAAAATTGATGCCATCGATAACGGAACAGAGACTTAAAAGTGTTATGGATAAAGTGACGCGGTAAAGGGAGCGAACAGCGGCGTAACCGTTCGTATTGTAAAATCATTTCATTTTTTTTTTTCTTCTTCTTTTTGACAGGAAAACAGCATAATAACATTTCCGATTGATTATGTATTTTGAAACAGAAAAGAAAGTATTTTAACGTGTATATTTATTTAAAAAAAGAAAAATGGAGAGAGAGAAAGATAAAAACCAGAGAGATGAATAATACTTATAAATATATCTAGATATATATATTACATGATATGAATCAAATAAAATAGTTTTCGACGGGATTTATCATCAGCATTCGTGTCATTTTACAAGGCGATCAACTGTCCGATCATCTTTTCCATTAAAATATATTATTATTATTATTATTAATCAGCGGAGAGCGATGAGAGAGTTTATTAGTTATAAATATTATATTAATACATAAATAAATGCATAGTTTGTTTTACGTAGACATTAGGTGATGATGTATAACACAATTCTGTAGCGATTACACAAGTTAATGAACGACACAAAATGTAACGATACTTCAAAAACAACAAAAAAAAATACTACGGCTAACTTGTCCGTTGCCTGTTTCCTAATCTTTTTCGACTGAATAAATTATGGTATAAATAACTGAGAGACGCAGAAAAAAAAGGGGGCGACTGACCCGATTTTTTCCTTGTTCTAATAATTGTAATTATTGTAAAATAAATATTTCAAACAAAAAAAGAATGTTAAAAAATAAAACATTACTACTCTATTTACTAATAACGATTACTGACTATTATGTGCGAGTGATAACGCCTGATCAATCAGCCACTTAATGCTTGTAATAACCTTCTCGATGGTCCTTTTATGGAAAACGTATTCGGTGGTCGATGTGGAAAAGATAAGACGGTCCACTACGGAAGAGAATGAAAATTATTCCATTGGTTATTGATTATAGACGGAGGAAGAAGTGAAACGAGTAAGAAAAGGAGAGAGTGTATTAAAGGAAAGCTTTAAATAGTTTTTTAAAAATAAATCTGTTATAAATTTAAAAATAAAGTCGTTTTTATTTATCCCAATAATAAATGTAGTTCTTAGTTTATTTTCGAACACATTTTTTCATCCCCAAAATGTTCATCTTATTATTTACCATATTAAATTAAAGGTTTTTAAGTCTATTATTGCATGTGGCTTCAAAAATTCAAATTTCCCGCAATTATTTTTTGTAACTTCAACTTAAAGGTATTCAAATAACTATTAATGTAATATAAAATCGTAGGTAAATTCATGCTTTAATGGTGAAGTCACTAAAAATAATTGAGGGAAATTTGAATTTGGCTTACTGGGTTTAAAGTAATTTTATGGTAAGTATAAAATTGATAAATAAAAAATTATAGTCAAAAGGTAAGTGTAACTCTTTAAATGTTTCCAAATAGTTTCAAATTCTTCTTAAAATTGAATAAAAATTCTATGGTTTATTAATGACCCTAATAGCCAAATTTAAATTTCCCGCAATTATTCTTAGTAACTTCAACGTTGAAACATAAAACTATCCACTATTTTGTACTACATCAACAGTTATTTTAATGCTTTTATGTTAAATTTACTAAAAATAGTGGCGGGAAATTTAAATTTGGCTATTAGGTGAGGATTAAAATAGTATTGCTTATATGTCAATTTAACTGAAATTAATGTTAAATTGTTGAGAATCGAATGCAAATGCCGTATTAATTTTAATAAAAACATAAAAAATATCATCGGTCACTATTCCTCAACATTAGAAAAGACACCCACAGCCAAATTTAAATTGCCCGCAATTATTCTTAGTAACCTCAACTTTGAAACATAAAATTACCTACCATTTTGTACTACGTTAATAGTTATTTTAATGGGTTTACGTTGAAGTCACTAAAAATCGTGGCGGGAAATTTAAATTTGGCTATTTAGGCACGGTCTTGCGATAGGGGTGAGGAGGGTGAATACGATAAAAGTTTGGACAGAATAGGTGCGAAAGAGAACCTTGCGTTTGAGCCGGAAACATTTTTTGAGGGTAGAAGAATTTTATCCGAACAAAATAGGTATATTTTATATTAGCGATATGGATTCCAAAACGCGTAGGCGATTTTAGAAATCCTTTGACAGCCCATAATCACCCTTAACGGACGCCCATGTGTCACACGTTCATCGGCAAACGTCAATTACATGATACAAGGAAATAAGGTATGCTCTTGCGCATCTAGGTGTGACGTATTTGAGGGCCAAACAGTACTACCAATCCAATAATTTAATAGATATCACCAATGTAAAGAAAATTAACTCCCATTTTTTTTTAAATCTATCCTATTAAAATCAATAAAACTGTTCTTTTTGCCATTTCCTTTAATCAAATTTGCATTGAAACAAAATTTTAGATAATTCACATTTTTAAATGTAATTTTCAGTTGAATGCAAAATCGTTATTGCTTTATGATGAGTGATTCTGTTGATATAAAGTATTTTTTTGCCTTTAGTATAACATTTCATGTTTGCTTATTTTAGTGCAATGAAGCAAATAAAGCATTAATAATTACAGGCTTCACTTTAACTGAACATGTTCTACACTTCTTTAGCTCTTACCTTCATACTTGGTTGTACTTACACGTACTAAAATTTCACTAATTGTAAATGGTTCATATTTTTTTTTAATGGCAAATGAAATATCTATTAGTCTGGTACAAACATTAATGCAGACAGTGTTGGAATAAAAAAAATGCAGATAAAAAAAAGAATGAATTAATTAATGGTTGTGAGTGCGGTATTTTATTTTTCTTTTTTTACAAATTTATTTATCAATTCTTTTTGTTCTACTCCCTCAAACGACGAATGAAAGTCACTCAAGAATTTCCACTATAATGTTTATAAACAGTTTATCCACACAAAACCTAAAACGAACTTATAAGATCTAACTAAAATCACTATACACGTAAATCGAAACTACTACAAGCACAAGCTGACATAAAAGATTAAATAAAAACTAAATAAAGTGTTCTAATCGATTTAAAAATGAACTGAAACTTGTTAAAATAAATATAGTAATTTATTAGTAATGATATATATACAAT
Organism: Protaetia brevitarsis; assembly: GCA_004143645.1. Taxonomy (NCBI): domain Eukaryota; kingdom Metazoa; phylum Arthropoda; class Insecta; order Coleoptera; family Scarabaeidae; genus Protaetia; species Protaetia brevitarsis. The sequence goes on along the minus strand of RXPK01000089.1, from coordinate 1,339,676 downwards.
AATGCCGACAGCCGAGTGATGACGTATCTGAGGGCCATGCGCGAAAAAGACGAGTTTTGGTTTTCAGATGAGCATACCTTATTTTCTTGTATCATGGTCAATCATAATTTTCGATCGGTGTTAAAAAAATCAAATTGTGAGGTTATGAACACAATAATATACTACATCCATGATAATACATATCAATAATTACTCAAAAACACATGATTTTACTTACCTACAAAAATAAATTTTAGGAAAAATTTAGGGAATTTCTTATTTCGTGATTGCAAACATTGCGGTCTAAAAAGTGCCAAAAGTAGGTCAGGTAGAAAACTGTATGCGATACGGTGTTTGTGCGATTTTAATACATAAATTAATTCGTTAAATTAAAAATAATTTTAAGGAAAATGTATTTATGATATTTTACGATATTAAAAGATTTCTAAATATATGACCCATAAGATATATTCACACACAAATCAACCTATTCGCATACAAAATGTATTTATTAAAGTATACATAATACTAGTTCCTCAGTGATGGTTATACTGCTTAAATTTAATGTTTCTTTTTTTTCACGCCGACTTACATACAATAAATATGTATGAAAAACACATTTAAATTACTCGAAAATAGCTGCATTTAAATTCGCCAGAAAGAAATGTTGTCCGCTTACTTGTACGAAAAACGGCCCCTAAAAAAACCACGTATCGGCCCTCCAGACGTCTACCCTCAAGATCCGAAACAGAAAGAAGATGAATTGAACGTAACCAACGTGAAACACGGTTTCCCACAGTCGACTCATTTGAACGATGAATTCGGCAGCGCCAGGGAGAAGAGTCACAATATTACGGCCAGTAAAGTGGGGGCTTTTTTCAATGCGATTATCGCTTCGAAGGAAAAGCTGAATACGTTGTCCGATTCCGGACGGAAGAAGCAGCAGATCAATCACAAAGATAATTTCTGGCCGGCGACGCAACGGACCAAAGATACCATCAAAGCGTGGTTTAAAGATTTGGCGGGGGCGAAACCGCTAGTGCTACTATCGAGGAAGGCGCCGAATTTCAACAAGAAGGAGGATATATTCACGACGTTGTGCGAATATCAAGTGCCGATGATGAGAGCCACTTGGTTTATTAAGTTGAGTTCTGCTTATACGGTCGCTTTTACGGAGGCCAAGACAAAGAAACGGCAACTGCCCGAACCGACGACGGAATGGACGAGTACTTTATTGAAGTTTTTGAAGGATCAAGTTCCTAAATTGCAAGAATATTATTCGCAGGTGGAAAAACCACAAAACACTCCGATTCCTAGTCAGACTAATGATGCCGATCAGAAATTGGCATTGAAATATTGGCAGTATTGTACTCAATTGTTGAAATACATGTATGACGAAGGTAATTTGTTTTTCTTTAAATGGTAGACAAAATCGAGGCAATTCAATAGTAATTTTGTTATTGTTATAAATAAAGATTATATTATTAAGTGAAAGAACATTTTTTTTCTGTACATTTCTGGAATGGTTTTAGAAAATCTTGAATCTGGATTTTTCTAGGTTTACTGGATAGGCAAGATGTGCTCAACTGGATTTTGGAATTGTTAGAAAAGCTACGATTTCAATTATGTGACGATGGTATTTTAAAACTGTTTCTACCTCTAACTCAACAATATATGGAAGAATTTGTGCAGTCAGAACTATTATCGAGAAGATTGGCCCACTATTGTTGCAAGAAATTAAGTTTTATGTTGAGTAACGTAAGCGACACTAACGTGCTAACTTCCCCTCAAGGAGATGCGAATAGACACGAGTCGAAAGGACACTGATAAAGAGAAGAAGGAACCTAATCCTTTGCAGAATAGTTTGATGGAGTACCAAAATTGTCATCATCATCGGGACATCAGTAAGTTGAAATTACAGTTTTAATTGTTTCCAGTAGTCAGAGTTGACCTAAAAATGTCCGTTAATAGACGTCAAATAAAAACGTCTTTCACGAGCACTTCTGTCTATACGTTCTTTCACGCACTTTGCTATCTTTCATTTTATTTAGAATTCTTTTTGATTTTCAGCGAATAATGTTACAGAATAATCTAGCTCTTTGTTTTTTTATCAAATTTTAAATGTAAAATGTAGGTTTATTTTTATATAAAGTAGTTCTGTTGAGATAATTAAATATCGAATGAAAAAATGTTACGTTTGATCCAAGATGAGTAATTTAGTGTCGTCTTTGGTATTTTAGTATTACATCTCAGTTCGATAATAGAGTGTATCGTATTGGAATGCCCGACTGCGTTAGTGTGGTGCGGAAGTGGTTCCGGTACATTATGGCATGGTTCGCCGTTAGATTTGTTGCCGGTAGCCCCTTCAACGTTGCCAATGCCCAACAGATCTGATACGAACCAGTATAGGAAACAAATTGTGCAGATGGAGAACAGTATAAGAGAGAGAAGCAAAAAGGCTGAAGGACGTTGGTGTACAGACAAGTGGCAGGTCTCATCGGCAGGTAATTTATTTTAAAATATTCGACCTCTTAAAAATGAAACCTCAAATATCTTAGAGAACTTCAAGCAAAGGTTCTGTCTGAAAAGAGAGAAGGAATTTAGATTGTGTAAATAAAACTACTGTAAAATATAATCATGAGAAGTAGAGTAAAAGCATTGTTTATATACATACTAGTTAGTCAACCTTAAAGAATGATCATTATATTTTAAAAACTTCACTTGGTAGGTACATAAATGCTACTATATGATGCATTTTTATTGTAGTCTAGATTCATTAGTTTGAAAAATTACTTTTACTTTTCCTATTCATAATAGCTGTGACAATAAGTAAATAATAAAATTAAGGTTATATTGCAATCGAGCGCGTTTGTTTGTACCATCTGAAAATCCAACTCTGAGACACTCTCAAGTTACTCCGTCAGTAGATACTGCTCCAAGCACACAAACAAACAAAGCTATTAAAAACAGCATACATGATGACGCGTTCGCGCTCTTTCTCTTGATTGGCTGAAAAGTCATGTAACCTTGTATATACGGATGTTGCTCCCAGAGGTTACCTCGTAACTTTTCAGCCGCTCAAGAGAAAGAGCGCGAATGTGTCATCATTTATGGTGTTTTTAATAAGTAAAGTGGTGCATATATGTAAAAATAAATGGCGATTTGTACCCCCAAACTACATATTTTTATCATTATATAAAAAACGAATTTTTATTATTATGTAATAGTAAACATACGTAAATCAAGTAAAAAATGTTTTGTAAAAATAAGAAAAACTATATAAATTTCCCGCCTTTACACCAGTTGAAGTTAGCGACAGTACCGCTATGCACGGGAGAAGCGAAGATAGCAATAGGAGAGAGGAGGAGAAGAAGGTTTTCGTATATACGTACATTCGAACGAAAAACCTGCGTTTTATTAAAATTTTAAATATAAAAAGGCCATCGAACTACAGATTATATATTAAAAAAACTAAACATTTTTTGATTATTATATAATCATAAATATAAGTAAATTAAGTTAACAAAACAACTTATTAATTTAAAAACTAAGAAAATAAAAATTGAGAAGTAGATTTATGTTTTTTTTTTCTCGGCAAATTATCGTCCTTTTAGATTTAACTTTTCTCTTTTCAGTGATTTTTGTTTTAAGTTTAAATATTTTATTTAAAAAAAAACCTCAATTTAGAAAATTGTTCAATTAAAGTTTTGTCAACAAGAACGTGCCTTGCAATATACTAGTGCACCACTTCCCTGAGCAATACTTTATTTTTCCGAAAATCCATTACGTTGACTAACTAGATATATTTAAACAATGGTAAAAGGCAACTTATACTTATATGAGAGCCTAACTAGATATTCTTCTAAAGTAAACAGGTGTTCTTTTAAGTTAATTTTAAATTGATAACGAGTGAAATTACGCATAGCGTAAGGTAAGGTGTTATTTATATATTTTAAGGGCCGTACAGTAAACCTCAGGAGTAATTGCAGTACAGCTAACTCTAAGAATAATGACAGAGGCTCTGTCAAAATGTTAACATTCATAAAAAAAACGAGAATAGACGTTATAATGATTTTTCATCTTTTATATATATAAAAAAATATATTGTAATGTTCAGTCAGGTATCGTTATATAAAAAAAAATAATTATAACGCAGGAACGGTCATCAATAGAGTATTAGCAGCCCTCGACGCGCTAGACAGGCACAGATTCGACCGCATGGACGCCACCAACTCCTTAGACACCCTCTACAGCAAAGTCTTCATCAGCGGAAACGACCAGAGAGCGCCGTCATCAAATTATTGTGCGAATGGGCGGTTTCGCCCGAACGAACCGGAGAACACCGAGCTCTTGCGGTCGCGGCGCTGCTAGACCGGAGACAAAACGACACCACCACCATGACGGACCAAGACGCCGGCGCACTAGACGATAAAGACTCGAATAGCTCCGTCCCGGGCGGGCCGCCGATGTTCCAATCGCTGCTGATGAATTTCTTAGATACGGACGCTCCGGTGCCCACTCCGGACGATTGCCCGCAGAAGAAGATCGCGTTCACGAATCTGGTGCATCTGTTCGCGGAATTGGTGCGGAGGGACGTGTTCTCGCACGACGCCTACATGTGTACGTTGATATCGAGGGGTGATTTGTTGGGGCACGAGGAGTCCTCGGATTTGGCTCAACCGAAGATCGAGGTATGTCGTAATATTCAATTGAATCGTTGAATAGTCGATACGATGTTCAAAATTGGTGGAAGCGCCGGTCAATTTAATTAATATTCTAATATTCTAAATGATAGATCAATACTTCCTTATATATGTTAACACAAAATTTGTTTACACACAATTAGTATTTTTTTTTCCATTTCGTTACTATATATGCTTTATTTTTCGGATATTGCAGGTCTGATTTGCAAATACTTAATAATTATACGTCCGCTTCATATAAAGATCCGTTCGGTACTAGCTTATGATTCTATGCTTCATCTGTTTAAGATACGATGTTCAAAATTGGTGGAAGCGCCGGTCAATTTAATTAATATTCCAATATTCTAAATGATAGAGCAATACTTCCTTATATGTTAACACTAAATTTGTTTACACACAATTAGTAATTTTTTCCCCATTTCGTTACTATATATGTTTTATTTTTTGGATATTACAGGTCTGATTTGCAATACTGGTGTAATTAACGTCCGCTTTATATAAAATCCGTTCGGTACTAGCTTATGATTCTATGCTTCATCTGTTTAAGATACGATGTTCAAAATGGGTGGAAGCGCCGGTAGTCAATTTAATTAATATTCTAAATGATAGATCAATACTTCCTTATATATGTTAACACCAAATTTGTTTACACACAATTAGTAATTTTTTCCATTTCGTTACTATATATGTTTTATTTTTCGGATATTACAGGTCTGATTTACAAATATTTAATAATTATACGTCCGCTCTATATAAAGATCCGCTCAATACTAATATTCGATTGAATCGTTGAATATTCGCAAGGTTCAATATTAGTGGAAGCGCTGGTTGATAAAATTAATGCTCTGTCAGAATATTAGACCAATACATTTTTTATGTTTTAAACAAAGAGTTTGTACCCGTTTCATTATTTACGTACAATTAAAAACTGTTTTTCCTTTTAATAACTATATTCCTTTTATTTTTTGGTATTGTAGGTTTAATTTACAAGTATTTAATAATTATACGTCCGCTTTATATAAACATCCGCTGAATACTAATATACGATTGAATCGTTGAATATTCGCAACGGAAAGCTACGGTGTTCGAAACTGGTGGAAGCGCCGGTTGATAAAATTAATACTCTGTCAGAATATTAGACCAGTACATTGTTTATGCTTTAATACAAGAGTTTGTACCTGTTTCGTTATTTACATACAATTAACAACTGTTTTTCCTTTTGATAACTATATTCCCTTTATTTTTGAGCATTGTAGGTTTGATTTACAAATATTTAGTAATTATACGTCCGCTTTATATAAAGATCCGCTCAATACTAATATCCGATTGAATCGTTGAATATTCGCAAGGGAAAGGTACGGTGTTTAAAATTGGTGGAAGTACCGATTGATAAAATAATGCTGTGTCAGAATATTAGACCAATACATTGTTTATGCTTTAACACAAGACTTTGTACCCGCTTCGTTATTTACAAACAAGTAAAAACTGTTCTTCCTTTTGATAACTATATTTCTTTTATTTTTGGATATTGTAGGTTTGATTTACAAATATTTAATAATTATACGTCCGCTTTATATAAAGATCCGCTCAATACTAATATTCCATTGAATCGTTGAATATTCGCAAGGGAAAGGTACGGTGTTCGAAATTGGTGGAAGTGCGGTTGATAAAATTAGTGCTCTGTCAGAATATTAGACCAATACATTTTTTATGCTTTAACACAAGAGTTTGTGCCCGTTTCGTTATTTACATACAATTAAAAACTTCTTTTTTCGATAACTATATTCCTTTTATTTTGGGTATTGTGGGTTTGATTTACAAATATTTAATAATTATACGTCCGCTTTATATAAAGATCCGCTCAATACTAATATTCGATTGAATCGTTGAATATTCGCAAGGGAAAGGTACGGTGTTCAAAATTGGTGGAAGCACCGGTTGATAAAATTAATGCTCTATCAAAATATTAGACCAATACATTGTTTATGCTTTAACACAAGAGTTTATACCCGTTTTGTTATTTACATACAATTAAAACCTTTTTTGTCCTTTTGATTACTACATTCCTTTTATTTTTGGGTATTATAGGTTTGATTTGCAAATATTTAATAATTATACGTCCGCTTTATATAAAAATCCGCTCAATACTAACTTATACTTCTACACTTCATTTGTTTCATTACATTACACTAGTGGGAGCGCTGCGTACTCAATACGATCCTGGCATAAGAAAAAATATCGCTACTATTCATCACTTTTTTTTTCTATAATTTCCAATATTTTACTTTATCGTCTATTTGTTTTGTTTTTAATGAGAGTTGTTTTAATGATCTGGATATAAATAATAATGAATTTTAAAATGGTTTTAAAGTTGTGTTTTTTATGACAATTAATAAAAATCTCTACATTAGCATCAAAATATAGCGAAAAATTTCATACTCGTATTTAGAAAGGAAGGAAAAATAATAATTCATGGATAGGAGGCAACAATCCGCTAATTAAATATTTTTAGGTGCACTCCCACCAGATGGACTACGACGATTCCAAGATCGACGACGACCTCGACAAGATACTCCAGAACATCAAGGAGGACCAGCAGAATTCGATGGACATCCCCGACAGCCCGAAAGATCACGACCACGCCCACCATTCGCACGTCTCCTCGGCGATGGGTCACGTCGCCATGGAGACGGACCAGAACGATCACAAAGTTAGGCCATCGCGCCATCTCCTCTACACGACGCACTTCCCGCTGCCCCAGGACGACCAGAGCAACCAGCACGACTGCAATCAGCGCCACATCCTGCTGTACGGCGTGGGCAAGGTGCGCGACGAAGCGCGGCACACCGTCAAGAAGATGTCGAAGGAGATCTCGAAACTGTTCAGCAAGAAGTTCAGCGTGGACGTGGCGGAGGGCGGCAAGGTGAAGAAGCACTCGCGAAACGAGTTCAATTTCGAGGCGACGACGCAGAAGTGCCAGAGTCTGAGCTATTTCGACCAGCACGTGGTGACGTGGCAGTGTAGCATCACCGTGATCGAGATGTTGAGCTCGTTCGCTTCGGGTAATTCGAATTATTTGCCGGTGCAGGAGCACGTGGCCTTTCTGTTCGATCTGATGGAGCTGGCGTTGAATATATACGGTTTAATCGAGGTCTGTATAAATTTTATTTATTTATGAAAAGAGAAAATAATTACCATTAATTCTAAACCCCGGGCTCCAGTTAACAATACTGTAACATTTTTCTCTTCCAAAACGTTGTCGGGGTTTAGAAAAACACACAGGCGATATTTTTAAAATTAACTTATTCTATTAACACAATTACGGTACTTAAAATCTATTAAAAATGCTTATTAATTAAAACACTTAATCACTAATGTCTTTATTTATGAAAACGATTTATTTGCACCGATATTTATATTACACGTACTAATTCACTCGCGATCCGCACTATCCAACTCGTATCGACTGACTGCCTCCTGGCCAACCCGACGCCTTATTTATAGCTGGCGCGAAACTTCCAGATTGTTCGGGACCCTTCTAGAACGTCTTTCTAGATTCAGGAGAATATTCACGAATCTTCGACCCGGTACTGTCCTCTGTCATTCCTCGCATGTAGTTCCCTCTTCCGCTATGCTAGCGCCATCTAGGGGCGCCTATCGCAACCGCCAGTTTAAAAAGTTGGCGCTCGTTACAATACTAAAATGAGAGTACCTATTCTAGGTGCTATATGGATTCCATAACAATTGAAATATTACTACTCTAACTAAGTAATTTTCCTATTCTTAATTAATAATAATGTTTACTTAGATGTCATATCTTTATACATAAATACCTATCACAATAGAGTTAGTAATAACAACGGCAATAAAAAAAAATGGCACCAACTGGAAAAAACACACCACATTATTAAGCAAAACAGAATTCCTAGAAACTACAAAATTATGCTTAGACTCAACTGTTAAATAAATAGATAGATATATACTTTATTCGCCAAAAAATCACAAGCGTGTGACATAGTCGTTGTCAATAATATTTAATGTATACATTATAGAAATAATACAAAAAAGGAAACAAAAATACACACAATGATAAAAAACAACACATTATAACAAACTTAACAAACAGTATAAATAAAAATGACATGACGACGCAAAAGGAAGCGAATTCCCGACATCAACTCTAAATACATCTCAATATCTGGATGCTATTCAAAGCAGGATCTGCCGCCTCTACCGCCTGATACGACACACTAACCCTCATTATTAAAAAATTCCCTGGCTTATTATCCCTAAATTGCGTTGCCACCCAATTTAATTTAACCTCTCCCCCCTAGTTTCCGTACACGACCGCCACTCGTCAGTGAGTAGACATAAAATATGTCCCGTTGTTCTACCCCGCCACACTTACAATGCGAATCATTAACCCTCCCAATTCTACATAAAAATGATTTAAAATTAACTTAACTCTTAACTTATTACCTCTACCACCTGATACGATAAATTAACCCTCATTTCCCTAAAACGTGCAACGTTACCGATAATTTTGCTAGTCCACCTTCCATTTAAAGTGTGTTCAATTGATTTATTATCTTTAAATTGCGTCGCGCCCAATTTAATTTAACCTCTTCCCCCTAGCTTGCTATACGCGACCGCAACTCATTAGTGAGTAGATATAAAACATGTGGCGTTGTTCTACCCCGCCGTACTTACAATGCGAATCATTAACACTCCAAATTATGCATAATTAATTAAATTAAAGATTTATATTTTAAATATTTATTTTATATACCCCCACTATGCTAATAACTATAATTTAGCATCAATCCATACCACTAAAGAGTGTGAAATGTTTATTTATAAATACGTACTACCCTACTAAATATCTGAATAGCATGCCTTAACTAATTGTTTAGCGGCGTCACTAAAAAAATTCCCACTATTCGACCGATTCGCTACTCTAATGTATATTTCGCTTCGCAGCCAATTTAATCTCTTAGCTAATGTCCTAACTTCCCGTACACGACTGCCACTCATCAGTGAGTGGACATTCAAGAAACGTGCCTCGCTATTTATACCCCATCACATTCAGAATGCGAGTCATTAAACCTCCCAAATCTAGATAAAAATAATTTAAAATTACCGTGATTCGTTATTAACTTTACCACCTGATACGATAAACTAACCCTCATATCCCTAAAACGTATAACGTTGCCGATAATTTTGATAGTCCACCTTCCATTTAAAGTGTTATCCCATCTATCTTGCTAATCATTATTAAGTTTATCCCTAAATGCTTTTTTAACTATGCTGGCCGAAACTAACTAACTAAAATATGTTACATTTAATCGAACGACTTGTGTTATGCCTCAATTGGCCCCAACTATTGGCAAGGAAACCATTGGTTTAGTAAATTCGATTAAAACTTTAGGTATACATTTTTCATCGGACTTAAAATGGCATGTTCACATTAATGATTTGAATTCCAAAATTTCGTCATCAATATATAAACTTCGTGATTTAAAACAGATGATACATTTAAATGTATTAAGAGTAGTTTATTTAGCTGATATTGAGTCGCTGGTTGGTATGGGGCTCTAGTCCCGCCATAACCAAAATTTTCAATTTTCAACTCTCAAGAAAGTGCTATTCGAGCCATGGTGGGAGTTTCTCAGAGAACGTCATGCAGGCCTCTTTTCATAGATCTTCAACTACTTACGGTGGTATCTCTGTATATACTAGAAATATCTTTGTACATTCATAAAAATAAACAAAAGTTCTTGCGGGACAATAATGCTGTGCATGCTTATGACATGCGTATTGTAGATATACACTTACCCATTCATAGATTAAGTCTAACATCTAATAATATAATTTGCATGGGGATTAAAATTTATAATAAACTCCCTTTTAACTCTTTATACATTTAAGATTGAATTAAAAAGATATTTGGTAAGTACACCATACTATAGCCTGGAAGAGTACTTTAATAATACATTAGTGTATTAGTAATAGTCATTTAGTTAGTTTTAAGTTATAATTATTTTCTTATTTTTGACTTTATTCCATAAGTTTTGTAAACTTCTTTCTGGGAAATAAAGGATTATTATTATTATTATAACTCATATCTAATTAACGCGTTATCTCCCCTAGACAGGCCTCTTAATGCTAAATGGATAATGGATACGCCTTCTAATTACCGATCATACCCACGTGACCCCTACTTCTAAAAAAGTTTGACCCTTACTAATGGACACTAAACTAACTGGTAAACCTTGAAACAACACTGTTTTATTCGCGTCCATACGACATTTAAGTTCCCTCGAAGGTATATTTAGTGGTAATACACCTGAAATCATGCACGCCGTGTCAACCGAAATAGATAAATTCGCATATGCGATCCTAATCGTCAACAATCTACGCCCTGATTAATTTTTTTTGTCTTTTTAATTTTAAACGGATCAACATTTATTAGTCATTTGCCTACCTTTCGCTGTAACGTATTGAATATGCGCTTTTAAAATTTATATTTATTATTTATAAACTCCAATTATATTGAAAATGCTCGCTAAAGTCTGATTAGTGCTGATTTTAGGTCTGTATACAAATACTAAAAGAACTCCCGGAAGTCGAAGCTCAATTAATCGCTAAAAATTCCGTATTGATGAGAAATTACACCACGTCTTTGAGTCTGTACATCGTAGGAGTTTTAAGGAGGTATCATTGTTGCTTATTGCGTAAGTTCACCAAAAAAGAATCTTTTGAATGACGCTGTAATATGTTTTTACATTTATTCCAGTATCTCCGAGCAAACTTCGGCGGTGTTCGAGGGTCTTTGTCGCGTTGTCAAACACGTGACGAATCCCGGTGACTGCAGTTCGGCCGAACGTTGCATCTTAGCCCATTTATACGACTTGTATTCCTCTTGCAGCTTGCTGAAGGGGAAGCCGCACACGGTCGAGCCTTTTGGAAACGCGTATCCCAAGATAAGGCAGGCTTTGTACACAGCTTTAGAACCGACTCCCAGCAGTAATTACGTTTACAACGGGCAGTATATGCAAGACGTCTTTGCTAATCCGAAGAGAGGAGGAAAGATTGAGACTGTCTGGGCGAGGCAATTGAGTGAAAACGTCAATAACAGGTAGATATAACATTTTGACAGTTACTTTCTCTTTGAGTAATTTACAAAATAATAACGGACAAAACTCGAAGTATTGTAGAAGGATTCGAGTGCATAATGTACTCGAAAACACGCACTTGCGGGTACATCTCTCTCCGTGTACTCGATTATCTGTACTCGACAGAATTTTTAATGTACTCGAAGTCTATTTGACATGTACTTGTTAATTAATTTCTCTTAAAATACAAGCATAAACTAATTTATGATCTAATTCAAATATTATTTATCATAAAATCTGCAAACGTTGACAGTACAAATTGGAACTATCTTTTATTTGAAAATTTTCGACGAAAACGCAAAGAAATGAAGTGGGGCCTACACCCGCCCATGGACACACAAAAAAAAACGCTTTATTTCCTCTATTTCAACAAATATTTTTTCGAAAACTGCCTCAGGTAGAATTACGATAAATGATGGGTGACTTTTTATACGGAATTCGTTAAAAATATGAAAACAGCGATTTATTGCCGTTAATTTTCTTTTTATGAAATTATGTTTAAAATAAAAGCTTTTTTTTTTGTTAATTTTTTATCTACATTTGACAATACATATGTACTTATTTTGTTTTTATTCACATATTTACAAGGATAACTATGCACATTTTTTACAAATTTCGCTTCACACGTTCCTTAGGCCGGTTTTACATGATATTGAATTTAGATACAAATTTGCCATTTAAATATTTCAAAGAGTATCATCATACACAAAAAATTGTTTGTAAATTTCGTCCGAAGTTTGGTACTAATTGAAGATATGAGTGGATGAAGGTGCTATGCCACATTTTAAAAACTGTCTTTTGTGCATGAATCAAGGTGTTTTGTACCCATCTTTCACATAGCACCATCGAAAATTCCAGAAATTCGAGAACACTCGAGTGTTGTGAATGTATGAAGGGGTTATGTTGCACTACTTTTGAGAAAAAATACATAAAAAACTTAATTTCCGAAAAAGTTTGATTTTGTAACATAACACCTTCATCCACTCGTGTCTTCAATTGTTTAGAACCTGTCCTATTTTCTCATTAATTTGACAAACGAAATGTGCGCGCGCAGTGTTTCAATTATATTTAGCAAAACACATCTACAGGTTGAATTGTTAATTGAATCTTCATAACTTTACTAACCCCGACAAAGACAAAACTGATTGATTATTTAACGTAACATTTTGTTAAACGTAAAAGTTTTATAGTCCATAAAAAAAATAGGTACATATAAAAAATTGCATCTTATTTCTCGAATTAACTATTAATTAATTAACTTTGGAATTAAATGTGTTTATAAATTATGAGCCTGGATTAAGTTTTCCTGTCATTCAACCATTTTAGTCAGGGAATTAAAATAACTTCTATATTCATCCCTAAATTGTCTTGCAATTTTTTTCTATCTATTCTAATCTATTGCCACTTAGTCATTGCACTTTCCTTAAGGTTTTAACATTTTGCTCTGCATTTTATCTATATCTATCTTAAGTTTCTAGTAGAACATTTACCACCTAGATAAGCTTATAATCACCAAATCACCATTTGAAAATTCAAAGTATTACCAGTCTATTTGTGCCTTTATGATTAGAAAAGAAGTAGAATCTATCAGATCCGAGTTTTCCATTGTCAATTGACGCGTCATACACTGGCGCTTTTATGAGCAATTTCGTGATCTCCGCTATAAAAGGTGGCGCCATCTGCCGGCACCGTATAAAACTCACCTTCAAATTTAAAAGTAGGCGCGCGTTACAATATTGTACAAGTAAATTTAATAATTCGTTTTACACTTTAATTTCAGATACTCATTTGTAAGTAACGCTTTAATTAATGCTTGTCGCGAAATGGACAACGAAAGACTGAACGATCTAGCCATAATGTGTGCCGAGATGACGGCTTGCGTCAACACCCTAGCTTCCGAATGGCTGGGAGCTCTCTTGGCACTATGCTGCCCGATGTTCCATCCCGGATACTACACAGATATTTTAGGAATATTAGATATCCAGGTAGTTTTAAACTGCGAAAAAAATGATCATTGCCATAGCAATTTCTTATTTAATTTCTTTTTTCTTGGTTTTTAGGCCGTCAATATTAAAAACATGAATGAATACGATGTTTCGCCTTATTAATAAAGCATGTTCAATCAATATTCATGTTTTTAATATTGACGACCTAAAAACCAAGAAAAAAGAAATCAAATATTATATACATGGTCAAGATTTGAAGCTTTAAAAATAGTAATTTCTATTACACTCCAGGACGTAACGATTCACAATGCCTTAGCCGTATTCACGAGCATATTAATAGCGAGGCACTGCTTTTCCTTAGAGGATTTCGTCGGTCTTGTTGCCCTACCAAGTCTTGTAAAGGTAATACGAAAAAAAACACGTTTTTTATTTAAATAATTATTTTCCCCGTTTAGGTGAAATCCTTAGACAATGGTAGCGGCGCAGCGGAAGGCGGTATGCGCTTAACCTGTCATTTATTGTTACGACTCTTTCGCACGGCCGAGGGGCCTCAACCTGGTTTGTATTCCGTCGGTTCCCCACCTTTGACAGCGCCCATACCTCCTTTAGGGGTGAGATACAGTTGCGACAGACATTTGCTAGCTGCGGCGCACAGGAATATCCAAGTGGGGCCTGTTTTGGCGGTGCTCAAGGCCGTTTTGATAGTTGGGGACGCGACCGCCAGGGAGGGCACGGAATTGAGCATATCGCACATCCTAGGGACCAGTGATTTGGTTAGCGGGGAAGATGGGCCTTCTCTGAGTTTGACGTAAGTGTTGAACCGTATTTTTAATTGAAATAAGTAGATCCAAGTTTGCAAGATTTTTATAGCTATAACGACGGATTTCGTGGCTGGTTTACGTCATCATTTCTAAAAATCTACACTTCAAAAATAATCACGAGACAAGTTATGAATATAATTATAAAATCATCAAAATTTAACAACCAGCTAGCAAAGTTAAACAAGTCAGTCAACTTCAAGAACTATTATTATATATTATTAACACAGGCGATATATTTAATAAAAAGTATTTATTTATACACTTAAAGATTAATTAAAATAAAATAACATTGATATTAAATAACTAAAATTACTAAAAACTCTAATTTAAACTAAATTCACTTAATTACTAGTTATTTATATTCACTATTTTTTACTGTTATTTATTTTCATCGTTAGCTTGCTTCGCTAGTAACTCTCATTTCATTCATTCATCATTTTCGATCGCTCGCGTTTTTATATTTGTCGCGTTTGGTTCTGGAGCAATCTACTTGATCTTTCGAGCGAATCCGCGCTAAAGATTTCCATTGCGAGTCTATGCAGCATACAATAGCGCCCTATCTATGAGCAGATTCATTATCTACGTGGTCTTCGCTCGTAGCGCCATCTGCGCGGTAGGAAATTCAAATTTAAAAATAGGCGCGCGCTAATGTCTAAAAATAATAAAGACATACCTATGAGTGACATGATAGATAATAGGCTTAATCTGTCAAATATTTTTTGAGAACTGTCAAGTTAGCGTCGTGTTAAAGGTGTTTAATAATAGTTTAATTAAAATTTAATACCTAATAATTAGCAATTATCTCATAAATGGGCTCAAACTGGGTCGACTGTGCTAATGTCAGCTATCAATAATGTCACATATTATTATCCCGGTCCTAGAGAGGAAAAGTACAACTTTCCCCCCTAGGGAGGAAAAGTACGACTTTCTTCCCTAAAACTAATAAAATAACACTTCTATAAACACCAATACTAAATAACTCGACCACTACGAAAACACTTAACACACTAAATTCATTGTTGGATTGCATAATTGACTGAAACAATGTGTTTTATTGTTTAGTGGACTGTAATTATTTCTATTTTACCACCCTCTAAATACAACTTATTATGGGCATTGTAATTTAAAAATAGTCGAGGTGTCGCCATCTACCGGCAACTGCTTGTATTTAAACATCTAGAAATCTACCATTCACTTAAATACTACTTACTTATTTATATTCACAATTTTTTTATTATGTAACTGTTTATTCTCACCGTTCACTATGTTGGCATTTGACTATCACTTATCAGCTTTTCCCAATCATTCTATTGCTAGTACATTCGCACTAGAAACTTCGACTAGCGCATCCTATTAGCGGTTTGATTATCTAAGATGTTATCCACTGTACAGACAGCGCCATCGGTTGGTGCAACTAATAATCTAATTCAAACAGGCGCGCGTAATAATACTTTTGCAATCCTGTCGATTTACGTCAAACACTTTTTATGAAAAAGTATACCTCGTTACATCCTAGTAGATGTATAACGTAACATTCGTAATTTTTTGGTATTATCAAATACTACACTAGTATACAAGAGTCAAAGAACTGTTTTATTGATGAAATATAGATCGCACCACTAGCATTTTCTATTGTTGTGCATTTGTAGTGGTAATATATTTGCACAAGAGAATACTGATGCTGCCATCTATATTTCGCCAATGGAACATTTCTTCCTAGTAAACGAAATTCAAATTTCCCGCAATTATATTTAGTAACTTCAACTTAAAAGTACATATTCAAGTAATTAATGTAATACAAAATCGTAGGTAACTTCATGCTTTAACGTTGATGCTAGTAAAAATAATTGCGAAAAATTTGAATTTTGTTTACTGGGTTTGACCAGATGTATACTAGTATAATATTTGGTATGTATTTTACTATTGGTTAGGCATATTTCTAGCGTATTCGCAGCACTCTAGATTAAAAATTCAGAAGTCAGAGCTGAGACACCTGGTATATGCATAGTCAGATTCCTATCTAAATGGGCACCGAGATATTTCAAACTAGACTGCAGATCGTCACATCTCCAACTTTGATTTGTTTATCTCTTTTGTTTTATTCCCCTCACTGGTAAAATTGTCTCAGTTTTGTGGCGTGCCAGTTTTAGTTGCTTCCTCTGCATCCACTTCACGTTACTTAGGGATCTCTTAACCGCTAACCTTAACAGTCTTAAGGTTCTAGCAGTAACCACTACTTCCAAATCATCCGCATATCCAATCAATTTGATTCCCATCGGCATTGAATTTCGAACATAGGCTTTAATATGCTTCACAGATTTAGACCTATCACTGAGCCCTGTGGAACTCCGCATGTGACCTGAATAACCTGAATCTCGCATGCTATCTATCCTCAAAAAAAAAAAAAACTGATATCAAGTTCTTTTAAAACAATTAATTGCAATTACATATTACTATCATAAATAGAATTGGGCTCAGGACACCCTCCTGGATTAATCTCCCTCGAAATATAATTAAATCGATATCTGTTACGAACATATCGAAAAGAAAATGTTTAATTGTTTCTTCATTTTAATCAGCCCGACAAATACCACCATCTGTTTTTTTGTAGCCATTTAACCAATTTTCAGTTAGTTCCAGTAAAAACCCAATTTGCATAGCGATGAATGACAACTTTCTGTTTCACACTGCAGAAGACAGTCGACAACTGTCAACGTAGAGAGCACGGCATCTCTTTCCGCTTTCGCCTGTCACGTATTGCGCGAGATATGTTCGCAACAATGGGTCCTAGAGAGGTGCCTTTGCCACCCTGAGGAACTTTGCCACAACGACAACTTGCTCGATCCACTTCTGTCACATTCCCAAGCCCAGAGATTGCTGCACATGATCTGCTACCCGGATATAAGCTCGGCTATCGACGAATTGGACCAGAAAAGTATGATAACGCGGATTTTAGAGGTTGGTACTCTGGAGAGATATAAAAAATGGCACTAAATCATAACTCCAACCAACTTTTCCAGAATTTAGAACAGTGGACTTTGAGGATGTCATGGTTGGATCTACAATTGATGTACAAACAATTCGCTAATAATTCGTCTGAATCCAACCAGTGGCTCGACACAGTCGCTAAAGCTGCCATAGACGTCTTTCAACTGTCAATTCCTCGGGTCCAGGCCACAGTCCCGAGGAGAAAAAGTTGTATACACGAAAATATCGCTTACAAACATAGCATAAATAAGCTTATATTTCTGTTCAGATCCGAAACCAAAAACAAGAAACAGGATTCCATCTGGCTGGTGGCGCCTCTGGTGTCGAAACTGCCGAGCGCCGTTCAGAGTCGCATCCTAAAAAGTTGGCGGGGCAGGTGTTGGAAAACGGCGGCTGGTGCAAAGATCCGAAAAACAATCGACGATCGAATAGCGAACCGCAGAATCTGCTCAGCCATCAGCCGTTCCTGAGCCTGGTGTTAACTTGCCTCAAGGGACAAGAGGAGGGTCAAAGGGAAGGTCTGCTGTCGTCTTTGTATCAACAACTGTCGCAAGTGAGTCATTTTTCTTTTTTCCGGTATACATCTTGTTAGGTAAAAACGGTGGATAGTTTGGTGAATCGCAGCGAAGATAAAGTATTGAATTTGTGTTGTAAAATCAATATAATAATTGAATTGGAACAAGTCGTAGCGAGAATATTAATGAATTAATATTTACTTACTACGTATTTCCGCATTAAATTGTCTTGGTTTCATTAATTTCATTTACGACGTACTAAGATTGGCCAGGTACTATATACGTACTGCTGTGTACAGATTGAATTAATTGAAAATGCTAAATGAATTTAAAATGAAAAAGAAAAATAAAATTAGCTAGCTCAATGGATAAAATTTTAAAGAACGCAAAAGAACTATTAACCTCAGAGTTACCCTCATGAATTAAAACTTGAATCTAACCACGAAAAGTAAAATGTGAGTGAATGAAATCAGACTTTCTTAATTACCCGAAAAATTGAAAAGGTTTAAAGTAAAATAAAAGAACAGAATTTTCAACCCAATGACGCTAATTAACAATCAAATTTATTTTTCAAAATGGATTAAGTTACAACTTGTGCAGAAAAAACCTTGAACTGAAGGTTCTGGCCTAAAATAAAAACTGCACTTGGCTCTAAATTAAAATAGGACAATGCTATTTCCTATACAAAGCAAAAGTTTTGCTTGTTCAGGAAGATTATCCAAAATACACAACTTTTGAAATACTATCCAAGTGGTTTCACAAACTAAAATAAACTAAGCGTGGACAATTTCTAGAAATTTACAAAAAAATGCAAGAACAAAGCTTCTACTCACTCAAACGAGGTGATTGATAATTAAAAATGAAACATCAAAAATGCATAACGGAAAATTTACTCTTTAAACAATAATGAGAAAAAATAAACCTAAAAATATATCTTCCTAAACAAAAAATAATAATTGATATTATATCTACTACGTGTACACGTCAATACATTAACAATTATTACGAAAAGAAATCCTTGATTGACTAAATCTTTACAGAATTAAATTTCAATATCAAATGAATTACAAAATGGCAACAATGATACACAAAACTACGTCTACTCACGTCAATAGTCGAACAAGGACGTCCTTAACAAAATTCTACAATTGTTTTTCTTACGAAAAACCCTCTCTCAAAATCGTACAACGCAGACGTATAACATTTCAACGATAATATTTAATAGAATCCGCATTAAATCAACACAAGCAAACAATAGACATTTAAATGTCTGGATTAAAAAAAAACTTAACACTAAATAAACATAAAATTTGTGAAAATTCCCGGTAAACTGAAATCAGCTGTTTAAGCAAAGAAAACAACCATAAATAACCAAAAATATGCAACTTGAAATACACACAGCGGAAAAATGGGTTGTCTAACCACAGCAGTACGTCATATTGACGTCATAGAGCAGCTGTGAGCACATATGAATATATATTTGAGTGTTAGTTCTTATTTATAAATCTTTATAGAAAACAAACAAACAAAAAATATATCAAAACAAAAAGAAACTGATTTTATCGTTTATTAAACAAAAATAATTATCCACAAATGATTTCATGGGATTTTTACAATATGTATTTGATACATATAGAGCCTTAAAGAACCGGTTACATTTTGAAAATGATGCATTCGAGGCGGACGCTCGCTTTTCTAGTCATTCCAAATAATAAAAAAAAATGACTTGTCAGATTTAAAAGAGAAATTAATATGTGACACATTCTACCTTCTTCATTACAGTTGGTATCTCTAGCTCGCGACGGCAATCTATCCGACATCATCAACAACGACAGAACATTCGACGGTCTGCAATTGCGATTTTCGCTGGTAGGTGGCGTATTTGAGGTGTTCCAACGGAACATGATAGCGACCATTGATTGGGCCTTATTGTTGGTGCAATTGGTGACGCACGGCCTCATCAATCTGCACACCCACAGCGAATTGTTCACGACAGTTATCGATATGTTAGCTACGTTGGTGCATTCAGCTCTAGCAGCGGATAGTCAAGTATGTGGGGCTTAAATATATATTCATGACAAAAAAGAAAGCTTTTGATGTTTTCTATAATTTTTAAGGAGGAAGGCAGGAAAATGTATCAAAATTTGACGAAAAAGTTGAAAAAAGAACTAGGTGATAGATACACCCCCTCCTTTTTGCACGTGAGGCAATTGTTACCTCTTCCTAGGTTGGTTACTGAAGTGGTTACCGTTGATACGGGTTGCTTAACCGATAACAAAGGTAACAAGATAAGTTTCGATAGTGTCGACAAGAAACATGGACTTTCTGTAAGTATTATTATTTACTTTACCTATTATTTTATTATTACTAACATATTACGAAAGAATCGGTGACTGATCAACGATAAACAGTCGAAGCCGAATAACTGTTAGAAAGTTTAAATTGTGGCATCCTTGCTGTCGTCACGAGAGCAGACAGTTGTGTCGATAGTCGCTCCTACAGAATTTAATGCTCTATCTATCGATTCGTAAGCAGGCAGCTGAAAAGTGTCTCAACAGATGATACAATATTTAAATTAGATAACAGAGAGGTTGTAATAAAACAATCAAATCTCGCAATAATATTTATTGAAATCTTAAAAGTAGGTAATTATAAAAGTAAATAAAGTTAGTAATTGTTAAATGAAGTAATTGAAAGAACATATTGTGTTTCATGTTATATTAAATTCAAAAAATCATCATTTCGGAGGGCATTGTGCTTTGAAAAATATATTTAATTGATTTCATTTCGGTGGGTTAAATAAAACTATCTTAAATCCTCGAATATCTGTTTTAAAATAGTTGTCTAGAACAAAAAAAAAATACTTGTATGTACAGTTCTCGCAGGAAAACTCGAGACACCGGCAAATGGGAATTTTAATTTTTTTCCGGTGTAAATAAATAGAGAGAGAAAAGCTTTATACATAGAATAGTAAAATACATTATAGTTTCGATGACGGCGCGGCGTGTTCTTTGATGATAAGAAAATAAAATAAACAAGGAAATATCCTCCCAAAAAATTGTAGTAATACCAAAGACTATTGAGTTGACGGCTTTATTTAAAAATATATGTTTAGCTTATTTGATGTTTATTAGAACATATGGTAGAATTTTAACAATATTATTTGGAGGAAATGTTTCTAATCCTTTAATCTAAAAGGATTATAATATTCCACAAATTATTATTGCTACTTGCTACCCTACAGAGAATAACGATTTTAAACAGATGTTATCAGAAAGTAAAAGAACTTATATTACTTTAAAATTAAATTAGTGACTTGCTATACCCATTGCTGCTTATTAATCATTATCTTATGGAGTTCAACAAATTAAATTGCTGTTTTACAATATTGTTGCATTTATATACATAATAAACATTGCAAGAAAGCATATTGTTCGTCAATCTCAGTTAGTGCTAAAATATTTTTGAATTTGATACTTCTAATACTTTCTCATTACAATTATCTGGAGCTGTGATTAAAAAGACAGTTTGTAAAGAGACCAAGTGTTGGCCATATTTCAAGAAAATAGAATAACGACATTGGATTACACAGGCCATAGCTAAAACATATTTCTGCAAAATACAATACACGCAGAGTTAATAATATAAATAATATGGTAATTTTTTAATACATAGAAGAAAACTTTATAGTAATACAATATTTAAAAATAATACTAAAGAACAATAATAGTTAATATATCAATAATAGCGTAATCAATAAATCTATGAAAATCAATTTTTTTCCCGAAACTAAGGCTAATTGCGAGCATAAATCCAACCAAGTAACTAATATCAAAGCAGCACTAACAAGTAATATAATTTTAAAATACCATCACCATATCTTTTCTTAAAAAAGAATTATCTCTACATAACATCAAACAAGTTTAATACATATATATATTTTCTAAATGAAGCCGTCTATTAAGAGACCTTTTTGTTATGTATTTTTTTTTGCACGAGTATTTCCGTATTCGGTATTTCTAAAAGGAACGTCGCCAATGAACTCCAATGTGTTTATTCAATATACAAACCTATTTCTCTCTATACTTTATATTTCTGTTTAAAGCTGCATTTACACCCAACAAATTTTAAAATTCTCATTTGCCGGTGTCCGGTTTTACCTGCGAGAAGTGTACCTTGTGTCTTTTACTTACTTAGTATATTCTATTTTTGTTTTCTGAAATATTTCATTTATTTAGGAAACGAAGTCTTTTTGCGTTGAAAATGGCTTCTAGAGAGTACGCAATTGTATATTTATCGAAATTGAAAGAAAATATCCATAATACCCTAAATATCATGTTTTAAATCACCAATGAAAAAAGAGCACCAACAAACAATAGACCTAAGTTTACAACATAAGAAATAAAAAAAAAGCACATGAGTTTTATGCTTAGAAACAAATACACAATATTATTATTATCGATGTAGGTGTCAGACAAACAAAAAGTTAGTACTTGGGATCTGCTGGAAGGGATGAAAAATCCAGCACCGTTATCTTGGACTTGGTTCGGAGCGGTTAAATTACAGAGACGACCTTTACCGTACGAAGAGACGCACAGGCTCCTAAAATATCACACCCACAACCTCACAAAACCAGCAAACTTCTACTTAGAACCGCCACCTCTACCCCCGGAAGACTTAGAGCCTGTTCCGGACAAATCAGTTAGTATCTCGCCGTTTATTCTTTCGTTTCCGACTACATACATCACCGTTTATTTTATTGTTTCCTTTTTTTTCTTTTGTTTAATTCAAATTTATTTTATTATTGTTTTTTTTTTTTCGCTTCTTTCTTTTTTTTTTTTTGGTTCCGTTATACATTACGTGTATGTTATGCGAAGGAGTCTGAACTAAAAGCTGATACACCATCCTCTGTGGACCAGAGCCCCTTGGGGACGCTGGGAAAAGGTCGCGGTAAAAGTCAACGGCGACAGCGTAAGATGAAGGGACCGGCCGCCGCTCAGTTACCAGTGCCAGCGCACAACATAGGCGGCCAGGCGCCCATAAACCAGATCAGCAAGGTATGCAGAGTATGCAGGGTTTGCAGGGCGCGAACTCGCAGATGGGACATATGTCGGGCTATGCGCAAGGTTCGACTCCGGGGATGCAACAGCAACAGCCCGGACCAACAGTTCGCCGGCAATCAGAACCAGCAACAGTGGTACGGACAACAGCAGCAGCAGAGTTTCTACCCGCAACAGATGAATAACGGTAGTTTAAATGGCGGTTTTGAGGTTAAAATGTGTCACATATTCTGATGTGTTTTTAGTTAATCGATTAGAACGCCCTCCGCAGTTTAATCAGTCGAAGCAGGCCTTGTCCAATATGCTGCGGCAAAGACATCCGTTGACGCAGTTCATGTCGCAAGCTCCTACCGGTCCGAATGCTCAGCCAGGTGGATATCCTCCTATACAGAGGCACGGTTTTCCTAGACAGCAGTTGAGGCAGCAACATCCTTCGAATATGCAATCGAATCAGGTATATACATAAGTATTGCTACTTATCATATATTTAGATCCATGGTTATGTTCAAATTGAGTTAATGATTAATGATAAAGAACAAGTTTGAAACTCAATCAGTGGTACAGATACATGCTTCGGCTGCGATGCCATCTTCAGAGCCTTTTCAGATCAGAAGTTAAAAATAAACGTGAAGCATAAAATATACATATTAAAATCAATTAAAAGTTAACAAATTAATGTATTTCTGCTAATAACCGTAATAATTAAGAGTGTAACGAACATTTTAAATTCTAAAACATTCGCGCCTAAATGGGAGCGTGGCTATCACAGCGTTTTTCTGCGCATGAGGAATATTTTTAGTCAGTTGATATAATAGTTTTGATGTGAATATTCGAAAATATATATTAATCTCTATAAAACAAGAACAACCTGCGGATGTATTTGTTTAATTATATTTCGTGTGTTAAATAAACGTTAAAAGAGGAGAATTTTTTTTTCCTCACGCAAGACTCGAACCTATACACTCTCGTTTACCGGACGAACGCTCTACCAATTAAGCTAGAGAGAAGTGTGCAGATTCGAGCGACAAATTGACATATATGTGGATATCAGATCTTAAAAAGGCCGACTGGACAGCGAATATGCAAAGATTGCAAACTTTTTACAGTAAGAAATTAACAAATAAATGTATTTCTGCTAATGACTGTAATAAATTATTGTAATAATAAATTATTACAGTTACAGTTAATTATTATAAATATTATTATATAATTCGGCAATAAATAAATAAAAAACAGCTTATTTGAGCAAATGGTATTGGTCTTTTTCAAGCTTCGTAAAAATTTATAAGTGAACGTCGTTAAAAATTAATATTGCAACGGTCATTATTGTTTTTAACTTTAAATTCAACATTTAAACTAAAATTATTATTATATTATTTATCACTAAACATCGATTGATATTAGGGTTTGGTATACCTATTTTTGATATTTTTTGAGATATTAGCATTTATTGCCTAAAATATGACTAATTTCCAAGTTTAAGCAAAAATATTTTTTCCTAAAAAAAATACTCTGTATATTATTTTTTAGAATGATGTGCTATCTTTTTTTGTATTGTTTGGTTTCCATAGCTGAGATATTTGTCATTGGAAGTTTCCAAATTATTAGCAGATTTTATGTAATTGTAATTATAAAATATTAATAAGCCATAATTACTATGCGACAGCAAATTACATGTTAATATTTTTACCTGCTTATTAAATACATTAAAAATAAGTCAAATTAAAAAAAAACTAAGAAACTATTATTCTGAAAGAACATTTATATTGGACATTTTCGAAGACTTCCAATAGTCTGTTCCTGATTTATGTTAACTGTCTGTATCGCTTAATACCTAGTTTAATGCAAAAAGCCAAGAGGCTGCATTGTTTTCGGAGACACCATGTTAGACAGCTCCCTTACAAAAAAAAATACCTGGTCTAGTAAGTGAACAATATTTGAAATATTATGGGTGTATTTAGGATTTAGGATATCTGCTTTAATTTCCTTTTATATTTTATTTTTTTGAGGCTTTTATTCATTGCAAATAAGTGTAGGTATCTAATCATTGTTACATTCTTCATGAATGTAGAATTAGTCTAAAATGGTATTTGTATATGTAACTTTCAATGTTTTTCTTATTTCTTTCGAGTTACAATATTTTACTTATTAGAAGAAAATGTGTGAACGAGTTGACAGCATTAGGGCTTTCTATAAAAGATATGACTTGTTAATACTACATAGATTTATCACTGCGCAATTTGGTAAATTACCAACAATGGATATCACTTTTGTTTGTTAGCACATTTCATAGCCTACTAATATGCAGTAATTAATGTACGTTCTCTATGACTAAAAGGCATTACTTTTAGTAAGAAACTAGTGAACATTAGATATCTGAAACATAAATATTTGGATAGGTTAAGCAAATAATGTACAGAGTGTTTTGTAGGAAAAAACTCATTTGATTTGGTTGAAACTTGGAATTTAGGCATATTTTTTGTATTTTTTTTGCAAGAAATGCTAATACTTCAAAAACTATTAAGAATAGGTATACCAAACCCTAATATCAATCGATCTAGAATTTTGCGCTGCATTCAATGCTGTAGTAAAAAATACCATGTTCCATTTGAAAGAAAAAAAGTTTTGTTAGCTTAAAGGTATCCACATTGGAGGCGCGTTTTTGAACACCCTGTATATGTGATTCAGTGATTATTGCTATACCACCTTGTAGCTACATCCTTGTATTTACATCGAGTTTAGTAGAACCATAAATATCTGCTATCTTATGAAATATTTGATTTTATTCGAAATAGTGCTAATGTCAAAAAATCCACGAAAATGAAAATATCTTAGAAATGGTCGAGTTTAAGGATAGGGAACCTTCATATAAACTAGTTGCAGATGACTCGCCAAATTCATTAGACCGATAAAAATCATACCATTCAATTTAAAATAAGGAAATTAATATCAACACCCTGTATACCGAAAGTGCTATAAAGTTGAAAATATTTTTTTTAAATAGATGACAGTTCGCCATGACTATACTGCAGGTTTCAAAATCAATTTTCTACTAGAAGTTCAAAAAAATCTAATGTCCCAGTTCGGTGGGACACTCTATATTTTATAAAATGTTAATCGCAACATAATCGATTACTTATCCATCTATACAATATCTTTCGTGGAAACATCTAGTATGAACTTAATTTAAAAAAAAATATTTCGAAAGATTAAATCAAATAACGTCCGATAAATTTCTAGGCGATGTTCCAACAGACCTACGGCAACATGCCGGCCGGCATGGGATCCCAATACAACAACTACAACAGCAACCCGACCAACATAATGCAGACCAACATGCAACCCAACCAGCAGATGATGCAGAACACGCAGTCGGGCATGTTCCAGGTGCAACAAGCAAGGTTTCAATCAGCCGAGAGGCGCGCAGGCCGACTACAGGGGCATCGGTCAGGCGAATCGGCCGAATTACATGCAACAGGCACCGAACGTGACGATGAACACCATCGGCGCCATGAACGCGGCACAATCCGGCCCAGCGCCGCCTTATTCCAGAGCGGGCGCCCAAACTTTACAAGGAAACTCCAGCAACAGAATCAATTCCAGCAACAGCAGCGCATGCGTCAACAGATGTTGGCCATGCAGCAACAACAGCAGCAGCAGGGTGCGCCGCAGGGACCTCAGCCGTCGGCCGCTCTAGTAGCGCATTTAAGACAGATGAATCCGAATCCTTACCCCCACCAACCGCCTCCGTATAATATGTGATAAGATGCGCGAACGGTGAATATGTTGATTGTCAGGTTCGACTAAATTATTATTTTTTTTTAATTTAATTTAATTAACAGAATCTTTATTATATGAAATATATATTATTTTTGTTATCGTTTAGGTACTTTTTATTATGATTTTTTTTTTGTAAATTATAATAATGTATAAATGTAATGTATGTTTCGTTAAATAAATAGGGTTCTAAAAATAAAATCTTTATTGTTATTATTATGACATTTCAGTGTGGATAAATACATTTATATTTATATTGTTCATCGATCTAATCTATACAATTAACATGTATAAATATCATATACTTTTACAGTAACGGAAAAGGATATAACAGTTTGTTTAATGGAAATTGCGCTCAAACAGTGTTGCCATCTCTATTGAATGTTTCTTATAACTACTGAAAATATATTGGTTTATATTATTGGTAAAAGAGAGATTTTATTATTATCGATGTCAGTGATTGAATGACTTTTTTTTGTTGTTATAAAAAAATTAAATACTAATGCTTTATTCACTTTATTTTTGAAATCTTAACAAGAAAAAAAAACAGTTAAAGAAAGTTAAAATGGAAAAAAAGAAGAGCAGGAACTAACAAATCTAAAAAAAAAAACGTACAAAAAAATTAATACATTCTAAAATCGGTTTAATAGTATGAATTATAACGACCAAAATTTCCCAAAAAAACACAATGAGAATAAATATAAATAAATAAGCATTCCTTCTTTTTTTTTTTTAATTTATGACAAGTAAAAAGAAAAAAAAAAAATAAACGAAAGTTTATATTGAAAAAAAAGGAAGCAGGAATTAACAAATCAAAAAAACCTACAAAAAAAATGCATGTTCTAAAATCAGTTAATAGCATCAATCACAATGATCAAAATATCCCCAACCAAAAAAGAGAAAAAAAAAATGGATAAAATCAAAATTTGACTGAAATAATGTAAATAGCACTCAAACAATGTTGCCATCTCTGCTAAATGCCTCTTATATCTACTAAAAATATGTTATATTATTGGTAAAAGAGAGATTTAATTATTTCAAGGCCAGTGATTGAGTGACGTTATCAAAAATTAGTAAAAAATGAAAAAATAATTATCTTTTTTTTTGAAATTTTGGCAAGCAAACAGTTCTGTTGAAGAAAGTTAAAATCGAGGTTAAAGAGGAAGTATAAACTAATAAACGGAAAAAAATGTACAAAAAACAAATGCATGTTCTAGAATCAATTTAATAGTATCTATTATGATGACCAAAATTTCTTAAAAAAATGAAAGAATAAATGTTACAGCCAAACAAAAAAGAAAAGTTGAATAAAACCAAAACTTAACTAAAATAATAATATAAAATGCACTCAAACAGTGTTGCCATCTCTACTAAATATTCATTACATTTTCCAAAAATACATTGGTTTATATAGTATTGTCAAAAGAAAGATTTTATTATTATAAGAGCCATTGATTGAATGACGTTCTTTTTCGTTAGTGTGTGGTAGTGTAGTTTATTAGTCAAAAATACCTGACACGCCAAAAAAATAAAACAAATACAAAATATAAAAAAAAAATATAAAATTTAAAATTAGGTGTGAGAAGGTATATCTAAAAAGATTAAAGAAAAATTTCAAAAGGTAAGTCCATCGTAATAAGACAAAAAACAAACATAAAGTAAAACAGAGACACGCATAAAATAAAGAGCAGTGATAGAGCATGAATCTCAACAAACGTGTCTACACAAGATCATAGTCTAAAACTCATTCACAGTATAAAAAGAGTTTTCTTGAAGCATCTTCTTAACAGTCTTACCAAAGCAACTCACACATTCCCTGAATGGCACTAGGCAGTTTATTATAGGGTTATCAAAAGCGTTAATTAGCGTTATCAAAATTTAGTGAAATTTAAAAAATAAAATAATTCTTTATCATTTTTTTTTAATTTTGACAAGCAAAAAGAAAAAAAAACATACAAAAAACAAATAAATGTTTTAATTAAAAAAAAAAACAAGAAAAAATAAATATCACGAAAAAAAATGCATAAAATCAAAACTTAATTGAAATAATTTGGAAATTTTGCCAAGCAAAAAATCTGTTGAAAATGGTTAAAATTGAAAAACGAATGAACGTTCTAATATCAATTTAATAGCATCGATTATAATGACCAAACTTTCAAAAAAAAAAAAAAGAAAAATTAAATAACAAATATTCCGACCAAACAAAAAAGTAAAATTTGGATAAAACCAAAATGTATGTAAATTGTATTCAAACAGTGTTGCCATTTCTAACGAATGTTCATTATATTTTCCAAAAATATATTGGTTTATGTTATTATTAAACGAATTTTCACGAAAAATCAGTGGAATTTAAGAAATGAATTAATAATTTTTCAAAATTTAAAAAAAAAATTAAAGAATAAATATCATTACAAACTTAAAAATGAAATAAAAAACTTTAAAGGTTTTTTTTGTTTTTTTTTTTTTTTTAACAATAATGATAACTATCTGAAGCGACATTTTACGATTGAATATCCTTTATTAGTGGTCGAATTCATTTAATTTTTTTTGTCATTCAAAAATGAAATATAATTTTATTTTTTCGAGTGTAGCAACACTGCACCCAAACTCAGTAAAGGATATATTTTTCTTTACCCTACAACATTAATGGGTTCTTATTGTACGACCCTTATTTACAGCATACACAGGTTGTTCAATAAATTATTACGTTATTAATTTTATTATGAAACAAATGCAAGAAATGCGTCTGAGTTGTTTAAAAATTTAATAATGCTAACAAGATTTTCGTCCCTCCCTCCTTGTAAAAAAAATAATGATAGT
Source organism: Protaetia brevitarsis (assembly GCA_004143645.1). Classification (NCBI taxonomy): domain Eukaryota; kingdom Metazoa; phylum Arthropoda; class Insecta; order Coleoptera; family Scarabaeidae; genus Protaetia; species Protaetia brevitarsis. The sequence continues at coordinate 1,309,892 of RXPK01000089.1, read as the reverse complement.
ATAAAATATTTTAAAATCGCCCCTGAAAAAACAAATTTACTCAATCCCGGTGTTTCAAGAAAAAAAATCCATTTAAAAAATCGTCCACTTCTTTTAATTACTCCCTTCCTCCCAGTTTTCTTAAAAAGTAGTTTTAATAATATAAAAAAAAAATGATATCCGCCCCCAAATACTAATCCGTTTAATTCTGATAATTTAACCATTTTTTTTTATTTGCCCCTTCTCACTAGCTTCATTAGAAATTTATTTAATAGTACAAAAAAATTAAAATCCGCCCGCAAATAAATAAAATCATATAATTCTGGGGTTTAAAATAAATTAATTAAATTATTTAAAGAATTTTTAGTTCTTCTGTTTCTTTCGTCCCATATTTAAAATATAAAAATCCGCCCCGTGTTGTAAGAAAATTAATGTATCCAATTACGTTTTTTTTTTTTTTGTTTTTCCCTCCTCTCTAATACTTTTGTTAAAAAAACAATGAAATAATATAGAAGAAAATGTAAAATGCTCCTCAAAAAACCAATACGTTCAACTCACACCACATTAGCTATGCTATAAAAAGTTGATTGAAATATTTTAAATTAGGTTAATAATATAAAAAAAAAAAATGAAAACCCTATAGAATATTTTAATGGTTTTTCTTTTTTGATGCTCACATTTCAATCAACATTAAAAATTCTGCATATTTCCCAATTTAACCGATTTTTTTACATTCACAATAAAGTTAGCAAAATTGTGCGAATACATTTGAACAACACTGTATATATTGTACAATTAGAATCCATCCATAGCGTACATCATTACCAACGACTCATAAGGCAAATTTAAATAATAGTTACGTCAAATAGTAAATAGGACTTCAGATATTATTTAGATAGGAATGTAAAGGAATTAACATTGATTTACAATTACCGATCTACAGCTCATTCATTCTTTAGTACTCATGATAATTCTGCAAATTGTAATAGGTTAAAACCCTACAGTTCAACATGAAAAATAATCATCGGTTTTACAAAAATATAATTATTTACATGTACGTACAACAATATAAATATTTTATTTCTTACAATAAATATATCAATCATCTTGAATGATTACATAATACAAACATGCAAGCCGTTTAAAATAATTAAAAATGCAACGTTTAGTTAATAACCTTTTCCATATTGCAAATTGAATCTGAATAATGTATGTTAAACGATCAGTACATAAATATCACATTAAAATAAATTAACTGGTTCAGTTGATACATAAATATTGAATCGCTACATTTATAAATCAAAATTAAAACATTAAAGGGAAGTTTAAAGCTAAGTTTACCTTATATATGGAAAATTTAAACATTTACAGAAGCACATTGTGCGCGATTACATAGAGTAATACATCCAATAAGACGACCTATAATAAAGATTGTTCCAACATGATCTTTTCGAAACCGCCTGGCGGACAATAGTTAAATTATCCAAAATAATATCTAATATCGCTCCGTCATCAACTGCAAACCAATTAAAACCCCTCGTTCGCATTCTCAATTGAAAACGATTAAAAAACAACTTACCGTACAAAACAGGATAAACTGTCCCTCGAACGTTCGTAGCAGGAACATCCATTTCCTCACCATTCACATAGAATTTCAACTGGATATGGTCATAACTCACTCCGATTACATCACTCTCATGGGGAATGTGCTGTCCGGAGCCCTCTTTTGTATCTATACTGTGCAGGACTTGTTTATTATGTCGTACCGTGTTATCGCTACACAAGGCCCAGGAAAACTCATCCATTCCACCTAAATGTTGTTAAATCACAGAATCTTTCACAAACAGATATTTCAAAGCGGTTCTGTATAAATAAAGAAGCATTGGAGATTAACAAGATTATAACAGCACTTTAAATGAACTACAAACCTTGAGTTAGACTCAAATCCGTCTGTCTCGTGGCCAATCCGACGGACCACGAACCTCCCTGCTGGATCTTCACCTCGAAATAGGCCTTCGACTGTACGATCGGTGCGTTGCCCAGGGCAGCCCCGGCGCCGCATAATCTCTGGCCGGACTTAACTATTACGACTTCGTATCCTGCAAAATCGCTCGAAATAAAACTGGTAAGACGCAGGGAAATTTTCACGTCGATATTCACCCATAAACGCAGTGTCCAACTGTATGGAATTTTTATTGGCTACTTCGGGTACGTTCGACGCGAAATTGAAATTATTCATACAACTTCGTAGGCAACAAAATACCGACAGGTTCGACATAGTGTTCGTTTAGCATTTTACGAATTACGAAATTGAAAATTGGTATTCAGAATGCAGCGGGGTTGAACTGTCATTTTGGTTAACCCTGTTTTAATTTTGATTGTTGCCATCTGTGCGGATCTTTTATTAACTAAAATATGAAGGAACCTGTAATGTAAATTACCCTAAATTCATTAATGGTTAGTTCAGACAGAAATTATTAGTACGAAAAAAAATTTAGTTTCAAAAAATTAAATTAACGATTATACATAATTCCAGTTATATAACACAAATACGAACTTGTATGAACGGAATTATGTATAATTAATTTAACTTTTTAAGACTAAATTTAGTACTAAGTTAGTACTAATACGTTCTTTCTGAATCAGCCATATATTTCTCCGGCTTTTGCATTTTAGCGGCGGTAAATAAAAAAATTAGCAGATAAAAATTATTTTGATTAGTTTATTACATTAATGGTAAAAAAAATATTCGTTATTTGTTGTAGGGCGCAAGGATTTTCTAAATAAGATAATATATTTCATTACTGGACAAATTCTTCCATGTTTTTTTTTTTTAATTCATGTTCTCTTTGTCGATTGATCTTTACTTTCTTTTCATCACATTATTATAATAAAGTAAATTTGAAAATTGGTATTTTCCAGAACAGCAATAGTTCAAGAAAGATTTCCTAAAAAATAATGATTATTTGACATATGTGATGTTTATCGGAAGTCCCTTAATTGTTTTAGAATTCTTTTTTTGATTTTCCCGCACAAATTTTTTGGTGATACATTTCTTTATTTTTTGCTTACGAAAATTGTGTTTGGTATGTTTCATTAAATACATATTTATATAATTACTACCGGGATTTTATGATGAAAATAGTGCATGTTTACTCATGAAACGTTTTGTGTATTCAGGATGATAATCGTTAGTTAGTTAGCGGCAAAAAGAAATCCGATGATAATAAACAAACACCTGAGATTACAAGTTTGAATTTACCGCACCATGGGGATTCCGTGCGCGCGTCGCCTCATGTATTTTCCATTCCACATACAGTAGCCAGCAGGCAGGCGAATATCCACGAATTACAAGGAGCACATATTCTGTCTCATTCGCCTCTTCGTCTCATTCAGTATCGGCCGTGGCCGTAGATGTAGGTGCGCCTTGAAACATGCTGTCATTACGGTGAAACGGACTTCTCCCATGATAGTTATGCCCATTGTGTGTACGTGTGTGAAAATATTCGCCAAATACTGACGCGTTAATGGAGTAGTGCGGCCGTCCGTTCGCGTTTTTTTCTTTCGCAAAAATATTGTTTTATTTTGGTTACTACATATATATATACGGGAATACAAAATGGCGCACCAATTGCCCCCTTCAGTCAATTGTTCCTTGGACGAGATAGACTTGGCCGCCCTGAAGGTGAGTAAAACGGGGCCGATTTTATGTGAACCTCCCGAATCCTCGATTCCTAGCTAGGGATATCGCGTCCCCGCCATCCCAGACAATATGTTCGTCCACGCTACAAAAAACCGACTGTAAACATGTCAAATTGGGTGTGATGGGTTTCTTCTCTCGTATAATAAGACCCGTATTCCCGCTGTATTTTACATGTTTCGCTATAATTTTCAGGATCCCGCTGGCATATTCGAACTGATAGAAGTCGTTGGGAATGGCACCTACGGTCAGGTCTATAAGGTATGTTTACAAAATGACTATTGATGTTATTTTTGCGATGATCATAGCTGGTGTTCTAATAATTGTGTTCCTTTAACAAAAGTTAAGGGAACACGATAAGATTTGATATTATTTTAATGGATCTTTCACCTGCTTGTAGAAATCTAAAAGTGAACTCAATACATGTGTCACTATATTCTCTAAATTAATCTTATTGCATATTAATTCAATTTGTAAATACAGTTTAAACGTAATTAAGATTTGCCTGTCTTTATTTATTTTTATTTAGTGTCTTATAACATAAACACACCCCCTATTTTATAAATGTTTGGAAGGAATATTTCTTTTCATATTTTTTTTATACCTACTTATCTTTTATTTTCTGTATGTTTATATTTGGGAAATATGTTTAAAAGGAGACGTTTTTTTTTTAAATATTTCACCTTTTTAGAACTGTTATACAGAGTTTGAGCCGGAAGTATGATTTAAATTCAACGAAAATCAACTTAAACTTACCGATTTTTTTTTGGAAATTTTTATTTTAATTCTACATTGTATTACGACGGCTTATTTTAAGCGCGACATTTTCAGATCTATTGTTATCCCCTTTGATGTAGAATATACATATACAGGATGATTCATGCAAGGATGATCACGTCAGCCATATATAACATTTTCATCTTCAGAAGACGGCATCAACAGATGCTTTAGAATTTAACTCTGATAAATTTAATTTGATACTCTGACACACTTCCACACTGTTGTCGAAAATAAACATTCCAGTGTTGCCAATTGTCATATTTCTTTTTTGTCTCCTTATATTTCAATACATTATTTAACGACTGCATAAAGAATTGAAACACACACATAATACTTTTTAATCGAAGTTGGTTACCGTTTATATTGCGGTATATCTGTCTTTGTCTAACTTATTAAGTTTAAATGTAAATACATTATAAAAAAAAATGTTCAAGTTCCAATTTGTTTTATTATAAATAACTTTCTTTTCACACATATTTCGGCTAATTGATAATCATCATCAAGTGAAAAATATTTCTTAACACCCAACTTGACGTTTTGCACCTGATGATGATTATCAATTAATCGAAACGTAATGAAAAGAAAATTATTTATAATAAAACAAATTGAACTTGAACGTTTACAGTTTATTTACAATTAAATACATCACTCACTGTGCCTTCCCAGTAAACCAAATTCAAATTTCCCGCAATTATATTTAGTAACTTCAACTTAAAGGTATTCAAATAATTATTAATCTAATACAAAATCGTAGATAATTTCATGCTTTAATGTTGAAGTTACTAAAAATAATTGCGGGAAATTTGAATTTAGTTCATTTTGGTTTATACATCAATATTAAGTTAGCAATGAAATTTATTGTGATTCTAGTACTTAAAATGTGTCCGACAGTGATAGATATACCTCAATCTCTTTATCTCTCTCAAATTCAACGCCTGTAATATGTTTATGTAGATGGTAACACTTCCAGTCGTAATAGAAGTTACTGTTTCAACGCTACAACATAACTTAATGAGTTTTACTTAGACATAAGACGTAAAAGATGATATTTGAATGGGTGAATTACGCAATATGGTGCAAATATCATTAATTAGATGCACTTTTTAGGATGAAAATATAATACCATGCATTTTGCTTCATATTTTGTTTAATGAGGTTGGTAATTGTAATTATTATGAAGTTGGTAGTTGGTAATGGAGAAAATTGAGTAAATAAATGACACTTTGGAAGTACGTATTGATTTGTATTAACAAATATAACGGATTAGTTAAGTAAATAAGAAGAATATTTAACAATCCATATTTTATTTTGACATTGTTGTCACAGTTAGTAATCAAAATCATAGCTTATGTTATAAACACTTTTATATTTTTTTATTAATTTGTCTGTAATAATGTCATCTTAAAATATTCGTGTGAGGTTGGCAAGTGAAAATTTACGTTGGCACCACTGTGTCGTTAGCTTATCAAGATTGCTGTTTTTTTTTTTTTTTTTTTTTTTTGTTATGTTGTTTGTTGTGTACATGCATCAAACACGACACGAATAACAAATGGTACGATGACAGATAACTTTGGCATTTTGACACGTACTGTCAATTTACAAAGAGGGCGCTACTGCTGTCATTATTCTGACTTTGATCTTGAGGATGGTCTGGAGTAATCGAGAATAATTAACCATTATCTTTGGAGTAATTCTATCTCGTTTTTTAATTCAATTATTATTTTCTTGTTTTTTTTATCACATTGTTATTTAATAATAGCACAAAACAGTAACAATTTCTCTATTACCATTCAAATTCCATACAATATGTACTTACGTTTAACGTAGCAAATGACAGCAGATAATGAATAGCAGCCATTTTGAATCGAGATTGTACTTCCTCTCCGACATACGTTCTTTATAATTAGTGTAAATTAAATGAGACTGCTGGGGCATCTGATATTAAAATAAAGCAACACTGCTAAGAGTCATTTTTTTTAGAGAAAAAAAAATCAAAGGTGCTGACAGCAAGTGGCGCTTTTTGTCTCATGTGTTCGCTATAATTAAACAAGCTATTAGGGGACGTTTTGATAACAACATCAGACGCTTTTAACTGATCATGGCGTGCTTGTGTTAAATGACTCACCTTGTATGTTCCATTTACATATAAAAAAAAAAATGAAGTGAAAATAAAGATTGGTATTGTTAAAAAAAGATCAATATTTTTATCGAATTTATGTGTATCTCATTTTTTTTTTGCTGACGCTAGAGGTGAATATTAAAATGCTCGCAAATATTTATTTTATAATTACCGCTTAAACCCTGAAACGGTTTATTTAATTTATGATTCTATTTGTTAACTTAGAAGATTTATATTCAATCTCTATTGATATTCCATAATGTGGGTATATAACATAGGTTGATGTTTAGCTATGTATATTACAGATATACATATCTTTTCTATTCTTATGAGTCATACATGCATACCGTCGATTTTATTATCAATAACGCTTATACAAACTTCCAGTAACGCAGTGGCAAACAATCAATTAACTGAAATTAACTATGTATTTGTAATTTATACTCTCAAGTTTTTATTTTTAACATTCATTGGGATGTAATCATATTATATCTGTTCTATTTACTAAAATCGTCATTACCTACCGTATTTCCGGATCCTCATTTGTGATTTTCGTATCGCTTGTTATAGTTAATACAATTCTTGTAATGAGTCAATAATTCTACATACCACAGGGAATGTTACACGCCTAGCATATTATCTCCAAGTAATTTTGTATTCCCAGTATTTTTTTTTTTAGGTTATAATTTCCGCGAAAATACAATTAACTTTGTGTTTAACGCTATTTTCTATATTATATGCGCCTCTGATGGGTAAGAGAATAGTATATGTGCACGTATATGAATCAACCGGATTGCACGCGACCAATTTAACGTACGATTCATGGATTTATCTCTTCCCGTCAGTCGTAATGCTTCATTTTTAGCTTTTAAAACTTTACCTACTGTTATTTCGCGTTTCTTTTTAACGGTAAATTTTAAAATATAGATAGCCTTGGAAATTAAATTGAATTTTAGTCATTCTGACCAACCTTAAAATGTGCAATGTTTGAAAATGCAATTGTTGGATTTGGAAATTGAATTTTAGTGATATCAATTCTAAACGATCCTCAAAATGTGAATATTCTAATAATTAAGATGAGTTATAATAATTTTTACGTTGAATGTAAATACGTGTCAATACGTGAAATGCATATATTCAAATACTAATTTCTTGTATATTCATAACAGTTCTCGTAATTGTCACAAAATTCGGAAAACCTTCTGTCAATTTTCCGATCTCATTACAAAGTACAAGGAATATGTACCTTGAAAATATTCTTTGTCATTTACCATCAATTTATTTTGTGATCATGGAATAAATTAGAATAATGTAATTGCCTAGTTAATGAAGATGTAATTAAGATTACGAAGCATGCGTTAAAAATTCAGTTTTGACTGTCAAAGATTTGTCAATTTGACAAGCACACATGTTTAGACAAATATATAATATCTTTAATATGCTTAACTTTGATTTTATTAAGACTTTTCACGTTTAATTTATTTAGAGATATTTTTAATTATCTGAATCCTCATAACATTTTAACTTATTTTCATCATACTCGATGGTTTATTATGTTATCTTAATAATAAATAAGTTGCACATAATAGACTTGTATTTTGACATTCAGATCGAAAAGAAAAAAAAAAACATCAAATACAGTCTTAAATAAATTTTATTGACGATTTTGATTAAACAATATTATTTTGTGTATTATTCACTGTCTATATATAAAGATAATTACCTTAGAGAATTTCAAATACCTGGCTTGTTTCTTCGTATCATCAAGTAACAAACTACTAAAAAACAACAATAAAAAATGTTGCTACCCAGCAAAAGGATATAATTAGGTTTTTATTGTTGCTTTATTGTTATAATTATCGGTAGATTGAAAAATGTTATAAACATCAGCAATGTTTTCTTCCATTCAATATCCTACAGACTAATAGTACACTTGAAACTCTTCTCTGTTTAGAAGCCCATATAAATGGTATAATAGTTGTATGTGTATATCATAATTGAAACTGACCGATGGAAAATGATATTACTCTCCGATGGAATTAATCTCTTGGTCATTTTATACCTAGGATGAAGTCAATCTGCAATCCTGAAATAGTAGGAAGATAAATAGCTGCATCTATATCACAAAATAACATACCTTCTAGTAGAAATTCCAATATTTAGAACCATTTTTAAGCCTGTATGATTACTTTAAAATAATATATATGTGCAATAAACTACCAATAATCATATAAACAAAAGGGTAAACTGGGTAAACTAAGCTTATTAAAGTACATAAACAATATTCTCTAGTCACTCTATAACTTAATTGATATAAATACAAAATAAGCCCTACTTGTACATAACCTCGCGATCATGAACTAACCAATATTTGCAAGTTTTCTCCCTCATATATCAAAATAGGGGCATCAAAAAATCTGTGTGGGCGCTCATTTATCCATTGTATCCTTGTCCATGTACAATGAACACAATACACAGCCAAATCTATGTTGTACCACTTCAATTATTGTTGTTTTACTCTCAACTGACAGTGTAAACAGCAATACGAAATTTCTGTCAAAAAACGTATTTGTTGGTGTTGGAAGTTGTGTTGAATAAGTACTTACTTGTTTAATGCTGGGCTACTGGCTATACTGTGACGTCAGACGTCAAACTATTTCTATTCAGAGCAAATAATGCATACCTGACATACACACCTCAACTCTCTTTGTTTTTCTTCTTAAATTTAGGATATTCCTACTTTTTCTCCTGTAACGTAACCCATATTAATTTACAAATTAATTAACAGCTAACAAAAACGTAACCATTGTTATATTTTGATATATCATTTGAAGAAATTGCAGAGTATTACTCTTTCTTTCTGACTTAAAATAATTTCGTACAATGTATTAGAAATTACGTTTTGTGAAACCACGCCCTCTATATGCTATTCCGGTAGTTGTGAAATTCTTATTCAAACATGTTACAACTTAAACATTTTGCTGTTTCTAATAATGATATGGAAATAGTGGTCAAGATAAAACGAAAAACCCTGTACATTTAACATTTTATATTAAGATTCGATTTATTCTACCTAGTTGTGTCAAGAACGCCTTAATAACGGTTCATTATTGAAAATGATCTATGAAAAACCTACGCACCAATTGGACACGATATGACATGTTCGCGAAATATTGTAATTCGGTTTTTTTTCTTTTCTTTTTGTATCTATTCGGCTCGTGACGAATTCCATCGCAAGCGCGAACGTTTGCAAGTTATTGTTTCGCCGACTCCCACGGTCAGTCTTATTTTAATAAGTGGAATGTAATCCGATGCACTGTTTTGATATTACGGTTCGTACTGTTTCTCGTTCCGTAAACAAGATTAATTAGTACGGAGTGGCGGATATATTGTTACATTTGCATAGATAGTAAAAGGTGTTGAATGAATTCGATAATTAAAACAGCAATGTAAACACATAGTTATGCATATCTTCGTAGTGATACGATTTTAAATTTGAAATTCCCGCGCGTTTAGCCGGTTATATGTATCTGCAAATTTATTTACGCCATTTGAGTTCGGCATATTTAAAATTCCCAGCATTAACTGGCTAAATGATACTCCGATGCAGTGTTGCCAACCAAATGTTCTAATTTCTCTCAATTAAAATTGAAATTTATATTGCATTACATTACAAATCTTGAAGGTCATTTATTATATTCAGTAGTTTCGAATTTAGAGGTAAGTTACATATTAGTAGATGATGCTGAAGGTTGAAAAATTATAAAAATTAAAGCAAATAGATTTATTTGTAAAAAATTATTGAGTAAAATTTCCTTGTCATCCACAAGACTCAATTTATCGAATATTCTAACTATTAAAAATACCCCCAAAAAAAACCGTTAAACATATTCCTGAAAATATCCCCTTGCTTTAAAAATTTACCCCAAATTCAGGGGAAAGTTGGCACTCCTGCTCCGATATATACAAAATTTATTGACGGAAAATAACAGATGGCGCTGCAAATGACGTTCGTATTACGCTGCCACAATTCAAATAACGGCGGGTAATTTGAAAGTAAAATGTCAGTTAACAAATTGTCAAACTAACAAAATGTCAGTTAACAAATTAAAATTAGCGGAGGTTGTAATAACAATCTTTGTTAATTTCTTTAAAAGCAATTTTAAATACTAACGGCAAATATTTTGGTAAAATGTTTAAGAAACAAGCTATTACATCCACTTAAGCTTGATTTACATTATACTTTTTTCGTCTAGAAAACATTCAGCTAAAATTTTCCGCTTCTATTTAAACAGAAGTAGATTCTCTGCGCATGCCCAAGCAGTGAATGGACACGTGTATATCAACATTTAAAAAAAATTGAGGTTAGCGTTCACCTAAGTTGTAAACAAACACAAATTTGATTGTAGTTGGTAGTTCGCAAAGTTGTTCTAGTGTGCATGTCTAGTATGAAACTTGGATGAAAAAATAGGACGGGATCTAGTTTAAAAACTAATTTCTAGTATACAAACTTGGACGCAATTTTATGATTTACATTATCCAAGTCGATCTAGTTTAGAAAAGAGTCGCACACATTTCTAGACGAAAAAAATATAATGTAAATCAAGCTTTAAAGCCAAATTTCTTGGAATTTTTTTCGTAGGATTGTCCGATTTAGGTGTGATAATAAGTTTATTATTTGCGTTAATAATCTGTATGATGACAAAAGTATGATAAAACAATTTCGTTACAAAATAAAAATTGCATTTACATGTACTGAGAGAGAAAAGAAATGCTTCAGTTAACACTTTTTGTCAGTTAGCTTAACACTCTCTTCGTTTTAAATACAAGCAATGTGCTCTAGACTTTAAATTGACGTTATAAAAAATTGTTAAAATGTTTTAATTGATCCAACACACAAAAATATTTAATGCAATTTTTTGCATCATTAATTATTTGAATAGTATTTACTTTTGTGTTGCTACCTTCTTGTGATTGACATAACTGTTAAAAAGTGTTAATTGAACATAAATTTGAAATGCTTCAATAGCAGATTCACACAAAAAAAATTGTTGAATTGACCAAAAAGTAGGTGTAGGCTTTTTAAAATAATTTTATTTATTTTATTACAGCGATATTTTCTAACTGTGACAGACTTTCTCACAATACTCATCTAATACCAGGCAGTTGTAGAAAAATGCATACTTAATATGAATGGAAAATGACAGCACCATCTGTTTTTCAATGGTGTAATTTAATTGTATATTCTTATCGGTAATGTAGATAACTATAGTTACACATGTATTTTGTAAATATGTATCTTAAAATATTTTTTTAATATCCATCACATTATATTTAAATAATAAAACCAATTATTTAAACATTTAAGTATAAAAATGACATCTAATGTTATACGTTAACCATAGAAATTTTAGAATTTTTGTTAAAACTCCAATCTAGTTGTTTTAAATACCGAGACCTCTATAAAAAGTAACTGAAAAAAAAAGGATACATTAAACGCACTTTTATATAGAGATTACTAAGGAATGATCTAATATTTTATCAATAGGGACAGGATTTTTATGGAATACATATGTTTTTTTTTTTAGTAGATTCATTGCACGTTTCAGTAGATCGTAGTTGAAATCAGAAGATTTTACTGAAAAGTCAGTACCCAGATAACAATTTAAGGTTTACACAAGCTTTTTTTAAGGTTGTCCTAACAAGGGAGAAAGCTTGTCGGTGAGCTTATCATTGGCAAGGGTGTAAGCTTGCTGCAAGGTTATGACAAGGTTGCTAGTTCGACACAGCACGAGGTTTTCATAAGCTTATCTGTAAAAGGATATGACAAGGTTTTCATAACCTTGTCTGTAATAGCATATGACAAGGTTAGAATGACAGTGTTGAGCCAAGCTTTAGAGAAAGCCTGTACAAACTCTTGATAAAAGCTTGCAACAATCAAAACAAAATAGGAATTGGGTATTAATTTCTTCCTTTTCTTGGTTTTTAGGTCATAAAAATGTGGAAATATACATTAACAATATAATAAATAATTTTTTTGTTTAATAAGTGACAAAATCGTAATTCAAAATTCATAGTAAACAATGTTTTGTTAAATGTTTAAATGGCGATTAAACCAAAAAAAAATCAATATTCGATAAACGAGTGAGGCCGAATTACTCCAGAAATACACGAAGTCACAGTAAAAATGATATAATAACCTTCTCACAACGTTTTCATAACCTTTTACTGTCAAGCTTGTCTGGACAAGTTAAAGTTAAGCAAGTGACAAGCTTGTCGTAAGCTTACATGTTATCTGGGTAGTCACTGATCGATACATAGGGCCTGTTCTTTAATTCAGCATAATGGTTTGGTGGCTTACACCAATGATGGCCATGTTGAGGATGACGTCAGTTGTTGATGTTTTACCGGTGCATCCACCATCAGTAAATTTAAAAACGCTCCTAACCTCAGTGCTGTGGTCGAATCCTTATATTTGTTTTATTAAAAAATCGCCCTTTTTTCCAAAAATGAAAAAAAAAAGAACCTTGTTAATGGAATTGTAGGATACGTAGTAACAAAAATGGTGTTAGAGAGTCCAGATAAAATAATTGAAATTCCATGTTTACTTGAATTATTTCAATTTAGAGGTTATGTCAGCTTGCGCTAATTCACCACACCAAACTCACCATCACCCAAAATCGGTTGCGCGATGATGGCACCACTTGGTTGAAGCGGTAAATTTTAGAACGTGTTTTGGTGCACCACCAGAAACTAAACAGTAATTTATAATAATAATAATAATAATAATGTTTATTGTCTTTAGTCGTAAACAACATAGACATTGTCAATATTATAAATACAATAAAATCAGAAATACAAAAAAATATAAAAAAAAAAATAAATGTAGAAAAAAAAGACAACAGTAAAAGCAGAATCATTACCCGTCATGTCAAGTACTCATCAACACTATAAAATAATGCTCATGAATATAGGCTTTCAATAGCTGTTTAAACGAATTAAAAGTACTAACCATCTTTATATGTCTTGGCAGCGCATTGAAGTAAACAGTACACCTGTAGTATGGGCCCCGCTCAAACAAAGTTGTTCTGTGAATCGGCACACTGACATGACTATGAGAACGACTTCTCATGTTGCTATATACAGCGGCCTTTTTAATAAAGTAATTTTCGTTGCGCTTATAAAATATTAATAATTCATATAAATAGAGTGACCACAAAGGCAAAATCTTCAACTGCTTGAATATAGAACGACATGAGGTCATGGAGGACGCAGCCACCATACACCGCAAAATCTTTTTTTGATATATAAAAAGCTTGCTCGCACAACTAGCCGAACCCCAAAAAATGATTCCATATCTCAATCGAGACTCCACGTACGAAAAATAAAAATTCGCAAAGTGCCAACATCTACGGTGCTTCTCAAATTCCTAACTCCATAATACGCTGAGCACAGTTTACTTAGAAGTGAGGTACAATGTTGCTCAAATTTGAGAACAATCCACAGTCAATCCCAGAAACCCACATTACCACCAGTGGAAATTGACTTGCCATCATGCTTGATGTAGCAACTACTACTTATACTGGAGCTAGCACGAAAGTGTAGCATGCTTGTTTTAAGAACGTTACTGGTGAAACCAACTGCAACCGGTGGATCTACCGACGAAATAAAAAACAGACTAAAACGCAAAAATGGTTGACATTACATTTTAACTCCTCTCAATATATGAACCTAACAAAAACCAAACACATTTTATTATCGCTTTATCCAACAAAAATTTCGTATACACAGACAATTCTTTTTGGTCCTACGCAATTTTGCCTTAGATATTGGTTTATTTGTTTTTATTCACATAAATGAAATTGACTTTTACATATTTTTTATTTAACAACTACTATTGTTTATTTTTGTAATGCTTTTACACACACACACTATGTTTTTAACTGTACTGTGTAACCAGATACCTACAAGCCAAAAGCAAACGTTTAAAAACATTACCCCCACCTTTTCCCTGAGTATGTAGCATAAAGTTGAAATTTTAACGTCCGTTTCAGGGTAGACACAAAAACCGGCCAACTGGCCGCCATAAAAGTGATGGACGTAACCGAGGAAGAGGAGGAGGAGATCAAGTTGGAGATCAACGTGCTCAAGAAGTATTCGAATCACAGGAATATCGCCACTTACTACGGTGCTTTCATAAAGAACTCCCCGCCGGGCAAAGACGATCAGCTGTGGCTAGTGATGGAGTACTGCGGGGCAGGTTGGATCACGTCCGCCGCTCACACCACCGCTAACAGCAACGGACTAATGGAATTACCTTTTGAATTTTGCAGGCTCGGTAACGGACCTGGTGAAGTCGACCAAGGGCCAATCGCTGAAAGAGGAATGGATAGCGTACATCTGCAGGGAGATCCTGAGGGGTCTGTCGTATCTGCATTCGAACAAAGTCATCCACAGGGATATTAAAGGGCAAAACGTGCTATTGACGGACAACGCTGAAGTTAAATTAGGCAAGTCGATGATTGTTTTATATTTTTACATTACATCCGAATTAATCTTCGCACAGTAGGATACTTCGTTGGTTAAATATCAGAGAAAATGACGTTTATTAGACGTTTAATACACGTCGATAATACGTTATATGGACGTCTATTAAACGTCATTTCATATTGCTCTCCCACTTGGAATATTTTCTTGCATGATTGGTCAGCCCCAATGTTTCGCTCTAAGTTCTTATTTGGCAGGTGTTTTTAGGACTTGTCAGATTCATAGTTTCATACTATCAGCTGATTTTAATCAAAATAAATGATTCGATTCGAGTTAAGAATTTTTAAAAACAAAAGCTTTTATTAACGCAAATTACAAAAACAAACAAACTATTCTGTGTCTACAATACGACTAACTAAACTAGATGTAAATTAAAACAAGTTGCTATTCTTGTTATCAGCTGTACGTGATGATTCGCATTGTTCCCATGGTCATCTCTCAGTACGGCTCATGTTACTATTACTTTCCTTTTTATACATAGATTTTTGAAACTTCGAATCCATGACGTTGGGTTTTTTTTTGGCGGGAAATGCGAATTATAATTATAAGGTTTAATAAAATACCAGTGGATTTCTTATGAATGATAGGTGAATAAAGTAAAGAAAAGCAGAATATTTCGTTCTAAATAATTAAGCCCCAAATTATCTTCTAGCGGTATTAGCAGCAAATCTACCTTAAATTTTTTAATAAATAGAATAATATTAAGGAAAAATAAAAGCTACTTCACAAATGCAAAATGTTTATTAATTTTCGATGTGCTTATTAATGGTGTTTAAACAATGTTTTATTGTATTTTTAAGTATAAAAAATTTACATGAGGAAAGTTCTTACCTACTTGGATATTTAAACCTACATTAAGGGGTCCATAATAAAACACATTAAAGAATTAGTTTCATAACCGCTTCTACAATTTTTGACAGCAACAAATTCCGGTCATATTGTCAACCACAGCAGAAACTTAATGCTAGGTCAATTACGGAAACTCTTCTTCATCTTTTGCACTTACTTACTGTAAGCACTTTTTATTAACAATTACGTTACAACAACAATATAATTTTACCTAATAAAATCCCAAAGTTAATACGAAAATATGTAAAACAAGATAAAAAAAAAACAAAATGAAATTTTAAGTGACAAGTACTGACAAGTTTGACAGCTGATCATATAGAAACCAAAAACATGGCTTCCAAAAAACGTTAATGGTTGCTAATATTTCTATATGATGGAAATATGTGGAAAGTATAATAAAAGGTTGAAAACACGAGACACAAGGACTAACTAAACCATAGGTCTGTTCCAACACGCATTTTCTGTATGGTCCTTGATCACGTGAACCAATTGGACGACGCGACATATTCCAATTTTCGTAAAACTCGAATCTTTTGTACGATTGGTTGACATGATTAAGGACCGTACGCAAACTGCATGTTGGAACAGGCTTTATCTATTGTCAACTGTCAGTACAAATTAGTTAAACAACAATGTTAATATGATGCATTAAAGTACAGGGTGATTGCCGGGATACGCATGTTTTTGACTTGGGCAGTACTTGGAAAATATTGAGTGGTGGAAGTTGCACATGGTGGCATTGTGGAGAGGAGATAATGTAATTTTAGTTGTACCCGTGATGGGGAACCTTATTTATAGTGCAATTACGGTCAATGCACAATGGTATGTGGAAATGTTGGCAAATTCTGAACTGCGTTGTCCCCATATACTGTTCGCATTTCTATGGACATTCTTCGACGAACATATTCTGGAAGAGTAATATCTCATTGTTGAAGATATGAATTGGACCTCTTGTTCACCAGACCTTACAATTCTAGATTTTTTTTTCTACGCCTTCGAATTCCATACTTTACGTAAGATATTGATAATGATAAATAAAAATTTCGTTCACAGTTGCCCAAGTACTCATTATTTAAAAAAAAACACGTTTCCCGGTAATCACCCTGTATATGCAATAGTACTTCTAATCAATAGTTATTTTTATCACTAGGCCAGAAACTACAGTTTTACAAGTACGAAAGACTTTCTTGCCGTGTGATACACAATGTTTTTGGACCGACAAAAGCTTAATTTTCATTTGAAAGTAGAAAAGAAATTTTGACACTAGGGAGTTGACAGTACCAGTTGGCACACATGTTACATACCTTAGTATTTTGACGTTTCCTAAAATACGCCTTTAGAAGACACCAGTTCATCTTAGCAAGGTTGAACAGTAGCTTAATGACAATTTGTTACATATCTGTCATGTGGAATCTAGTGTGGCCAACCTTTAGTGATATTTTTGCCTGTCTAGGCAAGAAAACGGTAGTTTTCCTGTCGCTTTTAAGTACTGCAAAATGAGTGTTTCTGGACGAAGGCGCAAACACATTATTTCTAACTCCAACACCATAGATAGCACCTCCTTTTACTGTGCCTGAGCGCAGTATAGATATGTCCATTTTTTTTTTCTTTATAATATCAAGGAAGATGCAAGCAAGAATGCCCAGCTAGCAAACTTTAACTGCACGGAATCGCCACCCATTCAAGTTCATTCTAGCCAATGAGAAGCAAAGCTCAGCTCTCGTCAAAACAATTTTTGACAATCATTTGACAGTTTTTGAGATTGTTATAACCTGTAAAAGCAGATTCAAGCGAGTACCAGCTGTAATAAAGAAACATGTGTACCTGACATGCAAGCAAATTTTGAATTTGCGCGCGCAATCACCACCCTTTTTTGAGTTCGTCGTAATCATAAGCTTTGTTCGTTTGTCATAAATGGAGTAGCTTTAGAGTATGTACTCTATTGAACTCACGTTATTACGGTGGTAAATTTGAACGGTACAGAACTACAATAAATAGATACAAAAGAACATAATCAGAGCAATATTAACCTATATTACCCTTAAACTGCCCAAACTTGCTCTTCCTCTAGAGCAGGGGTCGCCAAACTACGGCCCGCGGGCCAAATCCGGCCCGCGCAGGTTGTAAGTACCAAGCGGTTAATTCAGCTAATTCTCACCCACAATAAGGGTTAACGAAAATTATTGT
The DNA here is from genome assembly GCA_004143645.1 of Protaetia brevitarsis. Taxonomy (NCBI): domain Eukaryota; kingdom Metazoa; phylum Arthropoda; class Insecta; order Coleoptera; family Scarabaeidae; genus Protaetia; species Protaetia brevitarsis. The sequence continues at coordinate 1,291,731 of RXPK01000089.1, read as the reverse complement.
ACCGGGAGGTATCTACATCTACTATTCACCGACTGATAGTCAGTTGATGTTGCGGTAAATAAGTCCGGTTAATTCATTTACTATGAACGCTTTCGGCGTACTTCGCAATAATATTTCTAACCTTATTTAGAATTAAATTTGGAATATTCATGAATAGATTTGCGATCAAGCTGAAGAAGTGTGCCCAAAGAAGAGGGTTTGTTTTTCTGTTGACCTCTCAGCTCAAGCGACTGTCAGATAAATTGAGAATATCACAATACGTTTCTTAATGGAGAAGGTAAAAAATGTCTAGTGGTTTTTGTTAGTTCTTGATGAGTCAACAGTCATTGTTGATACTGCCCAAGTATTTTTGTGTTGTGCAAAGCTTTCAATAAGTCATTGCATAATTCATCAAACACCTCCATCTATTTTGCATTATTGAACCAGTTGTTGCAGTGGTTAACTTTATTGGCTCTCGGCGAGTTAACCATCGCCAGTTCGATGGTGCAATAGTGGAAAAGTTTTATTGAGATTTTTGGAAGTCAGAGAAATTATTAATATTTTTTTAAATGAGAAAGAATTTCTACAATCGTTCCGTCCATTAATAGTAATTATTGCTTCTGTTTCTTATGCCCTCTCAACTGAACTTTCGTCCCTTCAAATTATTTTAAATAAAAAGATACTAAGATTCGTTGAAGTATTACAAAAAATATGTCGCAATTCATTTCTTGTGATCTAGATTGGATTAGAATTCCTAAAAATGGATCCTATTTTACTTCAAAATTTTCTGGTCAGATGTTTTCTAGGTGCCCAAATCTTCAGAAATAGCAGGTACTGAACTACTGAGATGTGTTTCCAAATGCCCTAAAATAGTGGAATCTTATTTTTCTTGGCTTTCTTCACAACACTGCTATAGGTTTGTCCTTTTTGTCTCTTTTATTAATAAATTTTTGATTTATTGCGTAGTACTTGATTGTTTTATCAATCGTTTATTTCAGCATCTTGTTTTCCTGTTTCTTCCAATGTTACTCTTAAATATTAAAATTTCTCATTTGCTCTATTTTAGTATCATTTATTTCAATTTTAGTTTCAACATTCTGGTTTCCGAGGATTTTAGCTTTTTCTATGTTTATTGTCATGCCCTCTTCTTCCATGTTTCCTTTCCACATGTTCAAATATTTTCTTTGTTTTTCACTGTCTGTTATTATTACTACATCGTCTGCAAAGATTCCATTATGTAGCTATTTCAATGTTCTGCAAATTCTTATATCACACAAACACTTTATTAACTTTTTGTTCGCATTTTACCTCATTTTCCAAAATGCGAACCAGATGAAGATAAACTTTTAATATTTAATATTTACTGTCTGGTTTATATATTGCGTACTTTTCTAGGTACTAAAATATAGAAAACAATGATTATTATAATATTTACTAGCAATAATAATTTATTGTAATGTTTTTTATAATCCACCAGGTAAAAATTATTTGGAAAAGTTAATAAATAATAGGAATAATTTAAAATAAAACCACTAAAGCCTACAGGGAATGTTGCAGAAAAAAATATAAGAATATACAGGGTGAAAAAAAATAAGTTTTGTCACTTTAAGATTCTTTGACAAGTCAGTAATTTTTAAACACCCTGTATGATACAACGGAAACTTTTTGGTACATTGTTTTCGGTTCAATAAAACACAGAGGAACACTTAATAAAAAAATATACACGTTTGAGTTTACAACTTGGCCCGCTGAACTTAATTTTCGTTACGATTTGGCCCTGTCCTAAAAAAGTTTGCCGACCCCTGCTCTAGAGCAAGTGCAGGATTGGACGATTCCGAACAGTTCAAAACAGCACTAGATTTACAAACGAATATCAGTAACTGGCACAAATTGGCAACAGTCTGGCACAAACGAACACGTACTTTTGTATTCCGAACTACACCGAATGACAAACGAACAAAGCTATAGTAGTTAATAAGCGAACTGAAGGTCATAAATGCTTCCCCCTTGAGATCAAAGTTGCCAACGCTGTTTCTCCGTTCTTGTCGAGATGTTTCTCGATAATACACACATTCAGAATGACTAATTTACATTTGTTGTGCAGTCGATTTTGGTGTTTCTGCCCAACTGGACCGTACGATTGGGCGTCGTAACACATTCATCGGCACCCCCTACTGGATGGCGCCGGAAGTGATCGCGTGCGACGAGAATCCGGACGCGACGTACGACAATCGCAGCGACCTCTGGTCGCTGGGCATCACGGCGTTGGAGATGGCCGAATCGCAACCGCCACTGTGCGAGCTGCACCCGATGAGGGCGCTATTCCTCATACCCCGGAATCCGCCTCCCAGACTCAAAAGCAAAAAGTGGAATAAAAAGTTTCACAGTGAGATCCGATCCGTAACGTAAAAGCAGAGATAGGTTCCACTTATTCTGTTCTGTATCGATTTCAGGTTTTATCGAAGTAGTATTAGTTAAAGATTACCACGACAGGCCGTACACCGAACAGTTGCTGAAACACATGTTCATAAGGGACCAACCGACCGAGAGACAGGTGCGCATCCAACTGAAGGACCACATCGATCGCTGTAAGAAACGGAAGCAGGAGAAGGAACGCGAGGAATACAGGTAAACCGCGTCGATCCTCCACGATCTACGCCTGCCTATTACCACCGATCCGCGCCTACAATCCTGGTACTATTTACAGTATAATTTCAAGGTATTCGGGTTCGGAGAACGAGGAAGAGGAGCCGGTGATGCCCGGAGAGCCCAGCAGTATAGTACAGGCGCCCGGCGACACGCTTCGTAGGAACTTCCAGCAGATCCAGGAGGGCAAGACGCTGGTCGAACCGCCGCCTAGGTTAGTACTCGAATGCTAAAAACCGTTTGTTTGCGATTTATAAACGGAAATGAATAAGGTAGAAGCGGGAGGAACAAGGAGAAGGAAGAGATTCCGGAACCGGGACCGCCCGCCAGACCTCCCATACCTCAGAGGGTCATTGTCGTGCCAGATCCGCCGGCCCCACGAAGGTAAATGATAGCCATAATGAGGGAGAAAGGGAGATACGAGTTGAAATTTCGTGTAAATTTGATTTTCGCGCCTTCTAACTTGATTCGTTTGTTCAGAGATGGCGCTAATCGCCGACTCACGGTAGAGTGACTGTATTTATCAGAGTGTGACCATAAGTGGTGTCGTTTTTGATTAGCTTAACTAGTTACACAGTACAGGGTGTATCAAATAAAAAAGTAAATTTTGCTTGGGTGTTAACTGCGCGACATATAAAGCACAAACCCACCTAAACCGGATTTCATCATTAAAGAATAAAAAAAAGTAAAATTTAGAGCCAAAAATTCTTTAGTCCGGGCCTGATGCAAGGAAACGTCATGTTAAGCACCCGCTAAACGTGGTATTATGTATAAATACATTGCACTCATTTAGTATTATTCTTAATGGTATGCCGTAAGTTCATTTAACGTCATTCGGAATAAATAAAGGCCCTTGTAAAAATAGCAAAACTGAGGCATTTTAAATTTTTTCTTTTAATGAAATAAACATTCCTTTTTTGTTAAGAGCATTCTACGTAAGTCTACAAAGTATTATTTTTAATATCCTGATAAGACGTTCGAGTTTCACCGGATATGTGACTTCAGTACTTACAAAAAACGTAAATATTTTTCTTTTACTTTGTCGAATCGAGAGTTAGTTGTTAATAAACGGTACCCGATGAATCTGAGTTATTTCTTTTGGATTTATTTAATCAAATAACGCAAAATGAATTGAATCGAATTACACAGAAATAAATGTAGATACAGAAAATTTGCAAACACGCATTTTTACTATGATGTCGCGCGAAAATTAATCTATACATTCCCGCGCTTTTGCCGATGCATCAAGATTTCGATTTTCTTTATATGAAATCATGATGGTCCTGAAAAGTATCGTTTTTTCGAGACGGGAAGAATTTAAATAATATGTTCGAAGTGGCTTGCACTCCAAGCGGCGATCCACACAAACCTAACCGCGGTAATGGCTGAATGATAGTGGTATGTGGGGGTATACTCGGGACAGCATTTAGGTTAGGCACAGGTGCGGCTCTAGCCCACGGCATTTATAAAATATTTTTTTTTTTCGTTAATGCATACAGATAGACCCCCCGTGTATTAAGACTTTTTGATCGTATATGATTACAGCTGCTACATATTATTATATTTACCTCTATATCTGATACACCCTGTATAATACAGTAAGGACATGCTCGCAAAAATCCATTGTTCTTGAGTGGTCCGTTTTGAATCAAGCCCAACTGCCATTTTGTAAAGCTGTTGCCGGGAATTTTCAAACGTGTGGAATAATTTCTATTTTAAAGGAAGTAGAAAAATAGATTGAAAAATATACACAAATTTATGCGTTTTTTATTCTGATTTTGTTGCAAATATTTATGAACAGTTTATAGTAATAAAGAACACGATTCCAGTAAAATAATGTTTGATTAAGTGATACATATATTTGCAAGTGTTTTAGATAATTATATTCATATTCTTTCCTTTTTGTGAAATAAATCTTTATTCATATTTTTATAGTGTAAAATATTCGTCCAGGAATAAATATGTTGTGGTTCTTTCTCAGATAAATTAATAAAAATGCAACAGCTTCGGTGGAAGGGACTTTCAAATTTCTGACAAGAATACACAATAACTTTTAATTAGGGTTCAGAGATACGACTATATCTGTTCTGTGCAATACAAAAATTGTTCCTTTTTATTCTCGACTATTTCATTTCTAACATCCGACCCTGCACTGGTTTGTCAACAATGTCCGAGGGTGCACAAGTGGATATAGTTCAAACGTAGACTATATAATATCGAATTTTCTATAATGAATGCGATTCAAAATTTATACCAGTATAATGCAGTTCAAACCAAAATTACATTATTTTAAAAAGCGAACATAAAATGAATTAGGTTAGTTATTGCGATAAATAGCGATCTAGCTTAAAACGTGTATCTAACAAATAAATTGGTTTAATGTGACCTAGGAATCTCTGCACAACGATAATAGTTCTTCTTATTCATGTACTTTCTTAATTCTTGTCGTGTCATATATATTAGATTCATTCGGAAATCCCAAGAAACTGCGACCATCGTTAGGATCAAAATTTATCTTGCGAGAGTGACTGGCACTACAACATGATACCCATTGGTGTCTTCTTTCACGGTTATTTGAGTTATTTTACTTAAACCTAACAATATAATATATAAAAAAGTATGTAAATGTTATGGCCACTGGCCACCGATCTTACCTTTTACACAAGAATATCATGGTTCATTAAATGTTTTAAAACTGCAGGGTAATTCAAAACTAATAAAATACGTAAAATAAATAAATAAAACAAGTAAATCATGTAGATTAAACGGATGAGTGAACTAATTTGTGTAGATACGAACGTAAACAATAACAAACTGCCATTTTGGGAAGCTGTTGTTGGTGTGAAGTTAGGTTTAGAACTTTGGACCGCTATAACTCATCTCTTGTCCTTACTCGGTGTACTCCGCTAGTTACGTGGTAAAATCCGCCATTAAGATTCTAAACATTTGACTTTTTACATGTCATTCATCGATTCCTGCATTTAAAGCGTTTAAAATTGCGTTTATTATCGTTATTTGACTCCTTTCTATTCATTTTTTAAGGTAAAAACTTTATCATTTACGATTTTTTTTTATTTTCTGTACCTATTACATATTAAACTACAGCATATTTGGAATCTTAATGGCGGAAAGTAGGCGTGGTTTCTCCTATATCCACACTCTGATAAATACAGTCACTCTAACTCGCGATTTTTAAGTGCACGACATTATTATTTAAACAGAGGCCGGAGATAATGAAATAGAGGGGATAAAGGACTTACGGCGATATTAGAACGATATGAAATTTTGAAAAATAATATTTCAATACTAAGCAAAAATATTGTTTAGCTAAAAAATATTTGAATCACTATGATTTATTTGTCAATATGCCTCATTCAATATATCAAAATCAAAACAAGCTTTCACTGATTTAAGATATAGGTATAGGGAACCGTAGTAATCTTATATATACAGGGTGTTTCGTTTACAATATCAAAGCTCATGGCGACTCCCAATGTGTAAGAAATTTGAACATATTTCGCTTTAATCCCGAAAGTGTCTAACTAGCCATTTCCGTGGATGACCCTGTATATATTACTCGTACTGCCAGCCACGGTACAAATAATACGGTATGGTCGTTTTAGTTTTCAAATTCGCCAAGATCGGTCAGATGACGTCACAACAAACCAAGCCACACAATAATATAGGGAATCTTGTTCTCATATTCTCTTGTCTTTAGTTCGTTTTTGTTTTATTTATTCCACCAAAAAATTACAGTTTTCTGTAGAATTGTTACAGTTTCCTTCGAAAAATACAGTTTTCTATATATTTCTAGCAATGTAAGCGATTAATCTTTATTTAAATCATTTGTCACTGTGTTTTTCATTTTGTTCATTAGCACAATTATTGCTTTGAGCTGACGTGGGCAAACATGCGCGCCGGCATATCGTATTATTTATGTGTACCGTGCTGTCAACTTGAACCGATTGATTGATTATATGCGTCGGATAACAATAATAATATTTATAAACAAAGTAGACAAACACGCAAACATGTTTATGTAAGTGTAGATATAAGATCAGTAGGATAGCATAAGAATATTAATATTATAGATAGTATAGCAGTAGCATTAATGGTAGAATTAGATATTATCACAGTCTAAATATATATAGGACACCCCGTATATCAAATCAAATGTCCCTACTGTATCTCCTTATTGCACGTTTGCGCCATTTGACGGATGAGGTCGTGTTGATTTGACGCATTGTATAATATAGTATGTGAGGTTAAGTTTTACGATCAACATAACCTCGCTTTTGATGCTTGTCAAACAGCTTATTAAGTTTAAAGCAAAATACACGGGAAATAAAAGGCGTAGGTCATTTTACGTTAATAGACGAGATGCTACATTACTTGAGACGTTGCCAATTTTCTCAATCGTCAAAATAAGAACAAACTATTAGATTAATATGTAATGCCAAACAATACTACTGATAAGTAAACAAACGAAAATGCGAAACATAACCTTAATTGTCAAAAATTGACCGCAATAACAAATATTACAAACATGCAATTTCTATGATAAGGAGTCTTCGATGAAATATCATAAAGTCACGTAATAGTTTGTGATTTGAATGACATTTTGTTACTTGGGCCGATAAACAATTTCCATCCACTCAAATTAAAGCAAAATGATACTCGAACTTGAGTGGATGAGAGTATGGAAAACTTCTCTCTTACTTCTACATTACCGAATGCCTTAAAGCGTTTAGACTAGTGCGAGGGTCCGCGAGTTCGAATCTCGCTCTGGTTAATTACGGTAACTGGTTTTTTTTTCGAAGCCATAATGATGATTAGGGACGAGAGCTAGTTTTACGGGAGTACCTGACGAGCAATATATTACTCAGACTTTATCTACACCGAAAAAGAAAAGAGGAACTTACTATTGACGAAAAATATTTATTTAAGAGTAGTTGTATTTATTAAGAATAAATAGTGGATGCTATTTATTTGTCGTTAATTCATAATTTGTGGGCTCAGATAGGGGTAGAGTGTGGTTTTAACTATAAAACTAAATAAACACGAATTTGAAGCAATAATAATTAATGAAAATAATTTAAATATTATTTAAGAATTAAAAAAAATCATTGTTATTGAGACATATTTTTCTTCGAGCTTCAAATAAATGCATATTTTCACGGTATTCATTGCAAACTTCTTCTAAGATCCCTCACCACAAACTGCACTAAACTGGACGTACGTTTCAATAGCAAAGCTATCATGTGTGTTTCTCCTGATGATGATAGCTTCGCTATCGAAACGTACGTCCAGTTTAGTGCAGTTTGTGGTGAGGGGTCTTGAAAAAGTTTGCAGTATTATCAGTGCCACAGTTTGGAGTATTTTTATTACGGTATTCATTGCAGAAAATCTCTTCAAGTGCATCGCAACTCATTCAATTACTCGTATTTGCGAAACTGTCCGAATCACTGTTCAATCTGCATTTAGTTTAACGAAAAAAAAAAAAAAAAGATTCTCTAATAACAAATTTATCATAAAAACATTGTACACGATGTGAAACAAACTCGCTAATGATATTTATTTTGTATGCTTCAGGCCACTGCCACCTCCACCGGAAAACGTAACTCCCAGATCTCAAGCTCAAAGGAATTCCAATCCACAGCATTTGTTCAAACCGATGGTACGTAAACACGTTTTTTTTTTCTTTGAAAGTTCATTTTTATTCGTCTACAGTACTCTAGCATCGTGCACATCTCACTTACTTAATTACTTTATTTTAAATACTTACAAAACCCCCTACCGTTTTCTCTAGTACGTTTACTGCTTACAATCTAATTTTTGCCGTTCTATTTATTTCATGTCGATGTTACACCCCTTTCATCCCCTCCAGTTACGACACGTAAAACAGAGGTAGGTTAATATAACACACAGTCATTTTTTTATTTTCTATTTTTATGTTAATATCATACTTCCGTAGTATCATCAGTATAGGATGTTGTTATACTGTTTTATATCGATTTCTGTCTGGTAATATAGGGGATAGAGTCCATTATTTGGTAAAAAAAACTGATGTTAATAGATTCACTTGCGTATATTAAAAAAAAAAATGGCGCCCAACGTGGGGCGAGATATGTTTTAGCGCCCAACGTGGGGCAAAAATGTACCGTATGCGGCCATTAATTTGGAAAGACTAAGATTTTTCAATTGTTAATTGTTTGACAGGTTATTGACATCAATGTTAACAGTAAATGTTTCAATTTAACGTCAAATACTGGAAAATTTGGAAATTCTGCAAGGACTACAAGCACTCTCCATTCTTTCTAATTTTACACCATTTCTAAGGTATGATTCTATAATAAAAACTTTATAATTTATTGTAAACGTTTTTGAGTGTCAATACAGTACACAACATGACAGATATATTTTATTTATCACTACCAACATGATATCTTGAATAAATAACATCATGTAGCAAGTCATGATGTTATAGAGTAAATTTAGTTGATCATATTGTACACAGAGATTCAAAATGATTGTCAATTCCGCTCCTATAGATAGTAACAGGGTGTAGGTATATGCTGCGTGTTTGTAATGAAGGTTTGAACTAAGTCAGTGTTGTAACATAAGAAAGTAAACGGATCTGTCATAAATAAGGAAAACGTAACCTATATTTGAACTCGCATTATACCAGGTGGTCCATTTATCGTGGCCCCCCTAAAAATTTGGAAGCAGTCAGTTTTATGAAAAAAAGTTTCAAGTAAAAGTTTTACTACAAGAAGTATCCTATCAGATGGTTATGCAGTCGTACACCAAGGAGAACGTTTGAAGGTCATGCGAAGGTCAATTTTTGTTTTTTAAATGGAACATGGCATTTTTTTTCCAAATTCTGAAAAAGGATGTAATTGTGAGTAGAAAAGTAGTAAAACTCATGTGGCCTAAAATTAAGATTCAGCGAAATATTCATACCCATAATTCCTTTGTAATTACCTACATCCGATATTTCAAATGACTTATTATTGAAAATTAATCCTTAATTCCCAATCTGTTAGTAATTATTTTGTAATACGTCCTCATATTGCTTTCAAAATACTATGTTTTTCATGTATTATTTCCAATTTGTATTTTGTTTTTCTTGAATATTTCGCTGAATCTTAATTTTAGGCCACATGAGTTTTACTACTTTTCTACTCACAATTACATCCTTTTTCAGAATTTGGAAAAAAAAATGCCATGTTCCATTAAAAAAACAAAAATTGACCTTCGCATGACCTTCAAACGTTCTCCTTGGTGTACGACTGCATAACCATCTGATAGGACACTTCTTGTAGTAAAACTTTTACTTGAAACTTTTTTTCATAAAACTGACTGCTTCCAAATTTTTAGGGGGGCCACGATAAATGGACCACCGGTATAAACGACTATGGATTGGTGTTTCTGCTTGTAAAAATGAAATGTAATTAATTTAACTTCACTAAATTATGATTATACAATTCAGTACTAACTGGTGTTTAACTAAATTTATTTATTACTTTAAATTATAACATACAATTAGTATAATTATTAAGTGACAAAAATGCATCTCTCAGTTCTTCTATGGTATGCATGCGGTTTCTGTAGATCCTATTTTTTAGATAGCCAAACATGAAGTAATCTAATGGGGTTAGATCAGGCGATCTTGGTGGCCATCTTTGTGCTCTAACGAACCTGTCAGCAAAAAACTGTTGAAGATATTGGCAGGTTTGTCGAGCAGTATGTGCTGGACCATTATCGTGCTGAAAATAACCTGCTTCAAGCTCATTTTCTTGTAACTCTGCAATAAACAATTCCAACATCTGTTGGTAACGTTGGGCTGTTACAGTTTCGAAGAAAATTGGCCCTATTATTCGTTGCCTGGACATAGCTAACCAAACTCCAACTTTTACGGGATGCAATTGCGTTTCTCGAAATTCGTGTGGATTTTCTGCAGATCAGATACAATAGTTTTGTGAATTGATATAGCCTGTTAGATAAAACCAGGCTTCATCCGAGAAAAATGATTTGTTTAACAAGTCATTTGAAAAAAATTATAAGATAAATAATCGAAAGATACTACAACACGCACGCCAATGTCGCTAAATGTCAAGAAAATTCATTGAATGTATGAAATTTGTATGTAGCTAACTTCGCTCATTAAATTGGTAATAAGTATAGATAAATTTTTCCGGAAAACAGTTTTTTTTCTTATGACAATCATTTTGAATCACATGGTATTATGAGCATGGGTTGATAATTCGGTGTTTTATTGTGATCTGTATACTGCGATAAACGGAGCAGGGTGGAAAGAAACCTTTGCTTGATGACATGAACATAGGTTCATTACTTAACATTTACACTATTAAATATTAGAAATATCCAGTTAAATAGATTAGACCGGTGCGCGGTGTTTTCAAATTAATGGCCGCAGCTGTACATTTTTTGCCCACGTTGGGCGCCGAAAAAATTGCGTATTGGAATAAATATATCCGTTCAAATAAAAGTACATATATAATAACAAGTCCGTTGTTGAATTGATTGCGAGTTGATTCTAATCTTGCAGGAACTAGACGAATTGGCCGCCCATCTGAACGAGTTAGGCGTGCAACAGACGCAACCCGAAGCGCCGCCCAGGAACAATCGGAATACGAAACAATCGCAATCGGCGAATAACAACAACGTTGCGGCGCCCTCCTCCGCCAGTAATCACAATTCCAGCAGCAATCACGCCTCGCAGAAGGTCACCAACATCTTGGACGCGGCGCAGAGCAGCGACAGCGAATCGGAACCTGAAGATAACGGACAAGTGAGAAACGACGGCACGCTATTGGCTAGCGATCCGCCGAAACCGCTGTAAGTCGCCGTAAAAATATCAGGGAAATCGTTTTTAATCGATTTATATCTTTCTTTTGTTTTTATTTTTGAATCCCCAAATTTTTTATTTATTCCCTTTTTACGTTGGATTTTGTTGCGTTAGTCCCGAGTTTTCTTACAGGCCCGGACAAGGTTTGGTGACCGAAGCTACCTCGAGCAGTTCCAGTCCGGGAGCGACGAGTTCTGGCGGTGCGCCCAATAGACCTCTACCGCCTACACCTGACGATGACGAATCTCAAGGAGACAAAACTCTTGTATTGAGAAAAGTAAGTTGTATCAATTATTTATTACTGTGAATCTTATGAAACAATTTATTTTTACTTCTTTTGGAATATTTGTGTATTCTTGATTTTACTAATTTAAATCGTGCAATTGTTTTAAAAAAAGTTTGGTTCTAATTTTTTTTTCTTTGTTGTTTTGCCATGAAATTTAAAATAAATCTTACAGCAAGATATAATCACGGGGCGTGAAATCGAAGTCTGATATCTTTGAATCTGTTTATAAAGTTACTGCTTTTTGGTTGATCGGTGTTTGTATATATACAGGGTGTTATAGTTTAGCAATTTAATTTTGAAACAACGCATAAAATAAAATGTAATCTAGAATCTTGGTTTATATGTCCATATTTTGTAAGATTCAACCGCTAAAATTATATAATAGAAAACAAAAATCTAGATTTTGGTTTGGCATTAAGAAAAACCTATAGATTTTTATGCGTACTGCTGTGTACTGAATGTACCAAAGAAAATGCAAAATGAATTACTAAAAATGAAAAATTAAATTAACTAGCTCAGACGGATCAAGAAAAGAAAAGGCGCAAAAGAACAATTAACCTCAGAGATACCCTCGCGAATTAAAACTTGACTTTAACCTCAAGAAGTAAAAAGTGGGTGAAAGAAATCTGACTTTCTTTAATTACCCCAAAAATTGAAAAGGTTTAAACAAAAATAAAAGAACAGAATTTAGAATGACGTTAATAACAATTAATAATTTATTATATAAAAAAAAAGAAAAAAAAATGTTAATTACGATTATGCAGAAAACAAAAACCCTGGACAGAGAGTCCTGACTTAAATCAAAATAAATTACAAAAGGACAATGCTAAATCCTTTATCAAAGCAAAAAACAAATTTGTTCAGGAAGATAATCTTTCTAATATCAAATCATTCCACCTGGTTTCAAAAATTAAAACAAACTGAATTAAACGTGGACAATTCAAGTGAATTTACATAAATAAAAACTAAAATACAGGCACAATGCTTCTATTCACCCAACCCGAGGTGATTAATAATCAATTACAAATCAGCAAAAATTAAAAAAAAAACTCGAAAAAAAAAACGAAAAACGAAAAAATGAAACTCTTTAAACTAAATATATCTTCCCGAACAAAAATAATAAATGATCTTATATCTAAATTCTGTACACAAGAATATAATAACAATTATTATTAAACGAGTTCCTTGATGGACGAAATAAAATCAGAAAACGCGAATTCAAATCTTTAAATCATAAGTATTAACAAAATGGCAGCAAACAAATAAGAATTATATGTACTCACGCTTTAACGTCTATCGAGAAACTAGTTCTTACAAGCTTAAACAGTCGTATACATATAACAACAGCTGCGTGCAACGAAACCGCGCACAGACCATCGAAGAAAACTTAACAGAATAAACATTGAACAACATGAGTAAATGCAAAACATATTAAAGAGTGGAATTAATTTAAAACAACTGAACAGTTAAATAAATAAATCATACAATCAAATCATTGACATAATCTTATTTAAAAATAAACAATGAATTTGAGGAAACCCCCACGAAACATTGATAAAGGCAAATCGGAGTAAACATGGAAACACTGAATTTACGAAAACCGGGGTGCCAGGCCACAGCAGTATGATTACGACTACACCAAATGAAAGTCCGTCAAACAGATACAGCGAAGAGATTAGCCAAGAAGATAATTTTCAATAAAAGTAATATCTGCTAAGTGGTTTAGAGAAAAATGTTTGTAAAATTTTATTTATTACTATTAGATACAGTCCCTTGCAACAACAATTGTCGCACTAAAAACGTACTTTTCAGTTTTTTCGCTATGTTAATTATGCAAAAATCAACAAAATCCTACGAGTATCAACCAAATTTAAAAATATTACCGCAGTTGAGCTGCTAAAAGTGAAACAAATGGAAATACGTAATTTAATGAAACAATATTTGGAAAAATTGTGATTTTTTTTTTGTTTAAATATGTTTACAAAAATTTGCATACAGCCTTAAAATTAAATTCCAAGCAACTTTTTCAAAAATTTTTTTTTTGATATCACGTCATCTAACCTCCCTTTTTGCAGATTCACGGCATATTTTTTAAATTTACCGCCATACTAGTGGTCACGTGACGTATGTCAAAATAAATTTTGGGGTTTCTAGGCATGCACAACCTATCCCCCAAAAAAAGCTTTAGTATATTTTAACAATAAAAAAAATCCCCTATGTTGCAATATTTATGCCGGTCACTCTATAAATTTTTTGCTAATTGTTGGTATTTTTTTACAATTGTTATGATTTACTACTGAAAACTAGTAGTTATGATTTACTACTTGAAATTTGCCAAAATTTCAGCTATCGTGACTGAGCTTCTTTAAAATGTTTTTTGAATTTTTTGTAACACGCAGTTTACTTATGAGAACCACCAATAGATGGCGTTATATTGTAATTGTATCAGATTCGGAGATGTTGAGGCTATGTTTTCACGCTCCTCAAACGTTTCGCGTATTATCGATGCCACGATCGAACTTGTAGTAGTAATAAAATCGTTGTAAACGACGAACGTGTCGTCCGATACCCACCCGCCCTTCTCAAATCTAATCTCACTGAGAATCACCCGCACACCGTAGCAGTCAGCAGCCAGTCAAACCGAAAAACCGGACGCAAAAGCCCCTGCCGACGATACGGACGAGGCGACCTTGCTTAAAGATTGGGATTTTGCACGATTTTTCCCGTCGAAATTTCAGCAGGACTCTACGTTACCGGCCGGCGAACAACAACAGCAACAATCGGCGCCACCTAACGAGGATAATCGGAACAGCAACAATAAACAACAGCAACAAGCGCCCTCTCCCGACCGCAGTCACAGACGCATGGAGAGCGATTCTAAGCTCAACAGTTCCTCGTCGTTCTTCCGCGGTTTTCGGCGCGAGAATTCCGATTTCTTCCCGCTCAGCGCTCGTCACTCGGCCATAATCGTCGATCAGCGTAATTCCGCTAATGCGGCTCGCTCCAGCGGCATCTTCAGCAGTCGTAGAGGCTCGGAGGTCGGTCTGAATAGGAAGAATAGCGGCGAGCCGATCTTGACTGATTTCGTGAAGCGTTCGGATGCGAACAACAGCGCCGAGAATAGAAGCGTGACCGCTATCTTGCAAGAGAACACTAACTTTCTGAGGCCGAGGCGGGAGAAGACCGAATCGGACATCGTCTTACGCTACAGCGAGGCGAGGAAATGCCTCCGGGAATCGCTGGAGGCGCGCAGGAAAGAGGTGGAGAAACAGTTCGCCAAGGAGGTGGATAATGTGCGCAGACGCAACTCGAGACAAGTTGATTCTATCGTTTTATCGTCGGCTTCGGGTAGCGGGGAATGTGATCGAAGGGGCTAATGACACTTTAAAACACCAACAGGTAAATTGATGGCACTCTTATTTTAGGCACCCAAAATAATAATAATGATGATGATGATGAAAGAACAGTTTCTTATGTTGTTAGAATATCGGTTGATGTTTGAATAACCTAAAAAAATATATATACATATATTAAAAGAAATTGGGTTTGTTGTTGCGAATTTAATCTTGTTAAATAGTTTAGATCCTCTGGATATCTTTTAGTAGATAATGTAGAATAGTAACTATTACACTGTAACTACATCTGGGTGTATGAATTCTTGAAAATCTAATAAGCGAAGCAGAAAAGATATTTATATAATGTAAATTTTGTGGATGATGTGTAAGATACCGTACAAAACAGTTAAGGTACTAGTGATGAGTTGCTACGAAGCAAACTGCTATTTTATAGCAGCTAACAATGATTAGCAGTTTGTAGCAGCTATTTAATATCAAAAGAAGCTGCTACTTTTTGTAGCAGTTTCCTGATATTAGTAGACAAGTGCGAATGTTGTGAAACATACATGTATATTCGTAGCAGTGTATAAAATGTAGTGATGTTTAAAACTGTTTCTTTACGTTAGCAGCTACAACCTGCTCTTGTAAATGTTTCTAAATATTATATTCTAAGTATCCAATGAACGATTTAAATTGAAAGCACGATACTCCCTTTACGCAACATATTTAGAAACTGAAAAATTAGATAAGAGTAAATAAACTCGTTCTTTCGTTCATACAGCAATTTAATATATGATTAGTTTTAGTCAATCATATGATATGATATTTTATTCATTATGTTATAATTATAATTTTAATCATTATCATATCATATGATTGACAGTTTTACCTATTGACGTTGATCCGAAGATGGCTGTTAAAAGCCGAAACTAGTCATCATATATTATGTTATGCAATATGAACGAAAGAACGAGTATATTTATTCTTATCTAACCTTTCAGTTTCTAAATATGTTGTGTAAAGGGAGTATCGTGCGTCGGGGTATTTAGATCGTCTTGATGACTTTGGGAGACGAGTGGCGCAGAAGGGATTATTATTTTTTTTTTTTTACAATACCAGTGAGGAATTGAGATAATAATAATTTAAATGAGTCGGTTGCTTTTTAATTTTTTGATAATTTATTAATTTGTTGCATTTTGCACTTGCGTAAACTTCGGTGCTTATGTAATAACAAAAAAAAACATTATTTTCATGTGATT
The DNA here is from genome assembly GCA_004143645.1 of Protaetia brevitarsis. Taxonomy (NCBI): domain Eukaryota; kingdom Metazoa; phylum Arthropoda; class Insecta; order Coleoptera; family Scarabaeidae; genus Protaetia; species Protaetia brevitarsis. Next base: position 1,275,354 of record RXPK01000089.1, on the reverse strand, counting down.
ATTAAATTAAAGAATTTAGTAAGTTTTTGTCAAATAAATTTGAATAATAATAATAATTTATTGGTTACTGTGACACAGTTGTGTATGTAGCAAGTCTACAGAATGCAGAAAAAGAAGGCAAAGGAAAAAATACCCAACATAATTAATAACTAAAACGAAATTAAAGCAAACTTAATAATAAAAGAATTCATTTACAGAGTAAAAATTATTTTGTTTGAGAAAAGTTATTAATGTTTTCCTAAATTCTCTATAGGAATTTCCAATACTTATGATAATGGATACCTTATTAAAAATTTTGACACCTAAATTTTCAGGACCCAAGCTCGTAAGATGTAACTTACATTCTGATCCATGCAAATCATTTCTAGTCCTGATGGCATACATATGCATGTCAGCATTCTTTTTAAGTGTTAGCCTGTTTTTATAAATATAACCAACATATTTCTAGGATATACAAACATGATAATAGAGGTAATATTTGATAAAGAGAAAAAATTGGGCGGTATGAATCGGAAATTTGTGCGCCTGCAACAGCTCTAACAATCGCCAAAAAGACCTTGGAGTGAGGGTGTGCAGCCCACAAAACAATGGCACATTGAATTCTTGACTGGTTTCCGCATAATACAGAGCCATCAAAGTACTGGTAGATACACAAGGTTTTATACTTCGAAATAGAAAAGTTTTTGCAGAAATTTTCTTAGCTAGTTCATCACAATACTCTTTCCAAATGAGATTCTGGTGAAGTACGAAAAATCTAGTGGATTCCCTCTGTGACAGAGAATAATCGTGCAGCTCCAGAGATTGTCTTTTGTTGTATCTCTGCCGAGTATGGAGATAATTTCTCTTATTATTAAAATCGCATTGAGATTATTATAATAATTGGCACTAAACTATTGCAATATATGTTAGTTGTATTTTATTCTAGTAGTATCTAAACTTTGGTGGTACCTTGTAACTGCAAGACTAACCATAATTTGCGTTGATATTGTTATTTATATGAATTTGGGTGATGATAATAAAACAAGGAACAAAGATAAATACATAATGGCTATATTTATTTGATATTATAAATTCAGGAAACATTTTATTGTAAGAAACAGTTCATGTTTATTTTGTGGCACTATCTATGTATCATAGATGTTTTTTATCGTAAAAAAAAAATGTAAAAATGAACTAACAAACATAATACAGAATATATTTCTAAAAATACTTATATTTTAGTAGTGTGTTAAATAAATAATAATAATAATAATATAATATATTTCTCCAACAGAAAAAACTCAATTACAAGAAGAAGCTACAGATATAAAAAAGATAAATTGATAAATTAGTACAGCAGCAACATCAATAAGCAATATATCACACACAAGTAACACGACTTAAAAGAATTTGCATTCACTACACTGTGTACAAGAGGTGCTTTACGAAGAACATTAGTTCTGTACGAGGGAACACGAAACGTATCGCAGTGCTTGGCTGACAATCTTGGCACGCTAAAGCTAAGTGAGACTAATAGTTTTGGACAGTCTATCTTATTGTTTATTAACTTAACAGCTAACGACGCACTAGCACATTCTCTTCGTACACTTAAAGATTCCATTGAGTGGCAATCCAACAGAGAAGTATAGTCTATACCAAGCTGAGGATAAATTCCGTCCACCTTGAATGATAGGTATTTTAAAAATTTCCTCTGAACGATTAGATGACGATGAATGTCATAACACGGATACCAAATGATGTTACCATATTCCAATTTGCTTCTGACGAATGCATTGTACAACGATTTCAGCGCGCTTGGATCTGTAAATTCCTTAGAAATGCGCATAATGAAGCCTAGTGATCTACAGGCAGACGAACATAAATCCCGTATGTGTTGGTCAAAACTCAGCTGATGATCGAACGTGTCACCCAGATCCCTGGTTGCAGAACTTCGGGTTATGATAATAAATGACAAGCGTACGCGGTAAAAAAAAAATCTTCTAGAAATAACGAATATACGAACATCATATCCGCTTAAGTAAGTAAGAGAATAAAAGACAAACAGAATTCTTTAACAACTACATAGAAATATTGTTTTTCATGATAAATTTAATAAAGAATCTGTGTAATAAGCCTTATTTAATGATAATTATTATTATATTTTCCCCGATTTCTCCGCAATGGCGTCTGCGCTCGCTACAATCAAAAAGAAAAAAAATCTTTAACATGCTGTAACTCGAAAATGAAACATTTTTTGGATATGCGTTTATATAGAATTTTTTCATAATTATGGTGGGTAGAACACCCTGTTTAAGTTTCCCGAAAAAAAAAAGAATCACCCTGTATATAAAAGCTATTCACATAGGTACCAATGTAAGTACATGTATCTCCACTCATTACTGAATCCAATAGAGTCGTCCGCAATATAAATATTGAGTGCATAGCGGTAGAAAAAGACACTTTGGGGCGGTGTGCAAAGTTGTAGAAATAGTTTATCTGTTTAAAATATACCGATATTTAAGGCAAACTGCTACAAGAAGTAGCAGCTTTTTTTAAATTGCTAACAAAAAGTTGCAGATGCAGGTTGTAGCTGCTAACGTAAAAGAAACAGTTTTATACATCACTATAGAAAATACACTTCAGTTTAGTTTTAAAAACATTATCTTCTACAACGCTTCGTTTATCAGATGTAAATTTAACAGTAAATCTTACGGTTTATAGTTTTATTTTTTATTTAAAGTATCTCTTGGGTCCTTGGTGCAGTAGTTATTTCAAAAATGGGAATATAATTTTGTTTCTTTTTTTTATCATTGCAAATTAATGTAAAATAGATTGTTTTTACTTGTATTTTACTAATAATTATTAATTTTTGTAGCCCATATACATAAATATCTACAAATTTCTTAGATTAAATTTCGCTTTTGGATGTTTAATTACTGAAGGTAAAAACGGCCATTTTGAATTTGATTCCTTTATTTTTTTTTATATTTTATTTTTAGCATTAAGTTAGGATTATGGGTCTATGTTTAATTAAAAGGTTATCTTTTTTTTCGTTTCACTGCGACTATTCGTTACTGATTTTGTATTAGGTACCATTTTCAAGCCGTTTCTTTCGTACAATATATTTTTACAAAATACAAATAAAAAAAAAACAGAATAGATACACAGGTTACGAAAGGAAAAAATTATAATATATAAAAATATTTTCTATATGTCAAAATTCTTTCGGCAACTCTTAGAGCCAACATTGTTATAATAATGTATGATAGAACAATGTTGGCTGGAAACGTCCATGCAAGAATTGAATTTGGGGTATTACAAATAACGATTTCTTTATCTTTAAACAGCCATTTTTGTCTTCACCGATTAAACATCCAATAAATGTAAATTTAAGCTTGTGACAGAGGTTATTGCTTATAAAACGCAGTCTGCAAGAAGATATATAACTGATAGACTGTCCTTGTATCGCAATTATAGTAATCGTTTTCAGCTTTCTAGAAATTCTTACTGTTGTACAATTATTAGCTTTTTTTCGATTAAAAATTAATGCTTTGACCTCCTCCCACTTCGTAACTGCAATAACTTTGAGATCGTCTCTAATTTTCCGGTTCTAAAATAAAAACTTCTATCTGCGATAACGCTGGCTAAAAACAATATTAACCCCTTCTTACCATATAGGAGACGAATAAATAAAATATACCGATGTGTTTTTTGCCACTGCATGAAGTTCTATTTAGGATGGCGATAGTAACAATTTTAAATAATAATGGTGTGCTCTGCTTTATGACTAACTCTTGCAATGGAAAACCGATACAGAACTAACTCCCCTAAAACAAACAAACAAAAAATAACAGACAGGATTTGTCAAAAAAAATGCAAGAAAATCTTCGACAGAAAGTGAAACCTTATAGGATTGATGAATTAATACTACTACTACTACTATTTATTACTACATTATTACAGATGGCATCGTACTTGTATGGAATGTTTCAGCATGTGCAAGCAAGCGGTGAGCATGGACCTACTGTGTATTATAGATATAAAAATATATTTATAAAAATGACTGGCTGCTACTGCTGGCATATTTAATAATAACAACAGATTTTTATAAAAGTATATGTTTTTATTTTATTTTTGCAGTGTTTGTTTATTATTGTTTTTTTTTTTTTTTTCCTGTAGAAATATATAAAAAATTCTACGTAGGGTGTGTCATTGCGAAGGAATTCCTCTATAACGCTTAAACGGTAACAGATCGGAAACATTTCTACAATTATTATGTTATTGGAAGCTGATTGTGTTATTCAAGAAAATAGAATTGAAGGCCATACCACAGTATATTATAGTAAGGACATGTTCGCAAAAATCCATTGTTCTTGAGTGGTCCGTTTTGAATGACCTTCAAGACCAGTTGCCATTTTGTAAAGCTGTTGCCGGAAATTTTTCAAACGTGTAGAATAATTTATATTTTAAAGGAAGTAGAAAAATAGATTAAAAAAAACCCACAAATTTATGCGGTTTTTATTCTAATTTTGTTGCAAATATTTATGAACAGTTTATAGTAACAGAAAACACGATTCCAGTAAAATAATGTTTGATTAAGTGATAGATACATATATTTGCAAGTGTTTTACGATAATTATGTTCATATTCTTTCCTTTTTGTGAAATAAATCTTTGTTCATATTTTTATAGTGTAAAAGATTCTTCCAGCAATAAATATGTTGTGGTTCTGTCTCAAATAAATTAATAAAAATGCAACAGCATCGGTGGAAGGGACTTTCAAATTTCTGACACGAATACACAATAACTTTCAATTAGGGTTCAAGAGTTATGACTATATCGTTGTGTACGATGCAAAGATTGTTCCTTTCTATTCGACTACTTCATTTCTAACATCCGACCCTGCACTGGTTTGTCAACAATAATGTCCGGGGGTGCACAAGTGGATAGAGTTCAGACGTAGACTATATACTATCGAATTGTCTATAATGTGAATAAATGTGATTAAAATTTATACCAGTAGAATGCAGTTCAAACCAAAATCACATTATTTTAAAAAGTGAACATAAAATGAATTAAGTTAGTTACTGCGATAAATAGCAATCTAGCTTAAAATGTGTATCTAACAAATAAATTGATTTAATGTGACTTAGGAATCTCTGCACAACGATAATAGTTCTTCTTATTCATGTACTTTCTTAATTCTTGTCGTGTCATATATATTAGATTCATTCGGAAATCCCAAGAAACTGCGACCATCGTTAGCATCAAAATTTATCTTGCGAGAGTGACTGGCACTACAACATGATACCCACTGGTGTCTTCTTTCACGGTTATTTGAGTTATTTCACTTAAACCTAACAATATGATATATAGGAAAGTATGTAAATGTTATGGCCACTGGCCACCGATCTTACCTTTTACACAAGAATATTATAGCTCATTAAATGTTTTTAAAACTGCAGGGGTAATTCAAAACTAATAAAATACGTAAAATAAATAAATAAAACAAGTAAATCATATAGATTAAACGGATGAGTAAACTAATTTGTGTAGATACGAACGTAAACAATAACAAACTGCCATTTTGGGAAGCTGTTGTTTGTGTGAAGTTAGGTTTAGAAATTTGGACCGCTATAACTCCTCTCTTGTCCTTACTCGGTGTACTCTGGCCATACCGACCCTAATAGGCAAATTGAAATTTCCCGCCACAATTTTTAGTGAATCCAACGTGAAGGGATTAGAATAACTATTAATGTAGTACAAAATGGTGGGTAGTTTTATGTTTCTAAGTTGAAGTTACTAAGAATAATTGCGGGAAATTTAAATTTAGCTATTAGGGTAGGTTACGAAACAGCCTGCATAAGTACCGATAATTTTATCTTATGGAAATTCGTAGCCCTGCAAAGATTTCTGTTACTGTTTACCAATTATAGAAGAGTTCCCTCTCAATGAAACATCCTGCCTGTACATTAACATAAAAAAAAAAATACATGGATGAAAATAAAAAAGTCTGTGTTTAAACACATCGAACTTATTTATTTCATGTCCTAGATATGATAGAAATGCATGTATATCAGCGCCCCCCTGTTGACGATTAACGGAACTTACATTATTATTTTTTTTTTTAATTAATTAATTAAAATCCAAACAAAAAATACGTAATTCCCCATATGATTTCCGTAGAATCCTCGTGGCAGCGACCATTCCAGACAGAGCAACGTGCTACCAGATCTCCTGAATCAGACCAATGACAGTCCGGGAACTCCCTCTTCCAGAGACAAATCGCAGAGCGAAGAGGTAAGTGAGGGGCGCCACAGTCTCTTGGACTTTTTCGGTGTCTTTAACAATTCTGCGAACTAAAAATAATAAAATTCGTCCATATAAAAATTAACACAGAATTAACGTTTCTATTTTATTAATTCTTTTTTTTTTTTTGGTAAATTTTTATTAATAATAATAATAATAAAATGCGAGGGAAAGCATTTTAATGTTTTTTTTTCTTAAATCTAAACAGAAAAGAAAGTGAATTTGTTGGGAAGTTGCCGGAATGTGCAGAACAATTAAAATGATATTTAGGTTGATATTTATTTATTGTGTGTTCCAAACAGTTGCAACGTTTTTGCAAAAAGAAATGTCAATTAATTAATAAATATTCTCCATCGTCTACAACTCAAAATGCATTGATTATTTATTATTATTACTTATATTTTACGGGGTGTCCCAGCGCCTAACTTGTTTATTTATAAATATTTTTTTAAAAATTATATTTTATTTACATTAATCTTTCAGTTATTACTTTTTGTCACTTCCGGTTTCACCGGAAATATGGTCAAATTCTAAATGAAACACCCTGTATATTTTGGAAAGTCCGAAAATATGATTTGTTAGCTTTCGTGTTTTCTTGGTTACCAGAAATTCGAATTTTTATTTTTTTTTATCTAGAGTGCCGTGAATACGCTAGAAATATTCCTAAACATTAACATTGCACACCAACCAGTAACAACTCTAGTAGCAAAATTTAAATTTCCCACAATTATTTTTAGTAACTTCAACAGAAAGACATCAAAATAACTAGTAATCTAATACAAAATCATTGGTAATTTCGTGTTTTAATGTTGAAGTTACTAAAAATAATGGCGGGAAACTTAAATTTTGCTGCTAGGGAAATGGTTCAATCTCTTGTTTTATACGCTTACTAGGACGTAAAAAAGTACACTTTGACAATTTTTGAATAAAAAGTGGTTTCTTTTTTTAAATGCAACCTCGTGGATTCCCCCACTTTAATCTAAACGAGAAAGCGGGAATGATTTCAATGATATCAAGTACATATTTGGATAATAACCCTGATAAGCAGTAGTTCTTAAAAAAAAAAATAGATTTCAAATAAAAACGCAGCAAATATAGAGGGTGTTTCACAGAAATGGCCAGTTAGAAGTTTTCCAGCTTATCTTGTAAAAATTTGGGGTTTGCAACAATTTTACACTTGCTTTCTTTCTAAAATATTTTCACGTTTTTTACACTAGTACACTAAAAAAAACTAGATAATTTTATTTAAGGTTCTCTACACTGTAAAAAAAGTTGCAGTAAAATTACATGTAAAATCGTTGGTAACAAAGTTGCCTACAATTTTACAGGTAAATTTGCTTCATAAGGTAAAATTTCTACCATCTAGTAAATTTCAAATGCTTTGAACATGTGTTTTTCAAAGATTATACTGTAAAATTCATATGTAATATTTACATGAACTCCATATTTACCGAACACTGAAGTAATTTTCATATGTATTTTTATAAAGAGAGCAAGCAACTTACCTAATTCATTTATAGCACCTAATAGGTCATACTGAATCGCTTAACCAGGGATCAAGAATGAACACGTTTACGCGAAACCTACGATTATTTGTGACGTACATGATATCATTGAGCCAATAATAAGTTCGACAAACGAATAGAATTACCTACGCGCACAGATAAATAATCCAATAACCAATCACATTGCGGCGTATGAATTTCGTATTTTCCATGATATCTATAGTTTTACCCGAAAATTCAAGTAAAAACAAATAAATATAAAAGATCCTCATATTTTTACAGCAAAATTAATAGTTCACTAGTAAAATTACTTTTAAAGTACACTAAATACCCCAAAAAAAAAATGCCAATTTTACACTTTTAAGTAAATTTTGAGAGTAAATACAAAATTGTACATGTTTTTTCCTGTATTTTTCCTTTTGAATTTTTGTTACATCTTAAACTTACATGAAAAAGCTATAAATTTTACCGAAATTTCTTCTTTTTCCATGTTACATATCCTAGAAAAAACATGTAAAACAAAATTTACATGATTTATTGTGGTAAATTCACAACGTTATTACATGTAATATTCCTGATTTACAATGGCAAAATTACTGTAATTTTTTACAGTGTATGGCCAGAATATTGAAGCAGCTTATTTTAATCTGGATCTAGTTAAAGATAGTAATTGTCATAGGTTTTTTGGCGAATTCAAAAATGCAATAATATACAGGGTGTTCCATTTAAAATGACAAAGTTAATGGCGACTTCGGATAAATCGGAAGTGCAAAAAAGGTGAAGATATTTTAGAAAGAATGTGCCGGATTGTTGCAAATCCCAAATTTTTTTGAAACCGAGGAATTACGTTTAGCCGAAAAACTTCTATAGGTATAGTAAATAACTAAAATATACACAAACAACACGTTAGAGCCCTAAATAATCATTTATAAAATCACTCTGTATTTTTCATAAATGCAATTAATGTATTTTGGGTCTTAGACGATACGATTTTTTTTTTTGATCAAGACAGAAATTTCTTCGAGAAATAAATCATCATACAAAAATCCCTCATTTCATACACAACTTTTTGAGACACATTGTATATATATATATATAAAAAAAAAACTGCTTGATTTTTTTTTTGACAGCTGTCAAATTCCAATCAATATGTCATATTATTTTGCTTTTAAGTGATTTTTGTTTTTTTTTTATTTGTACGGCATTACAGAAATTAGAAAATTTCTGTAGGGAATATTGAAAAAAGAAATCATTTCGCTTCCTGTGCTTTATGAATTGGTGTGTTCCTTTTTTTGACATATGTATGTATATAAGTACTTGCAGTAATTCTTATAACTTGTATTAGCCGAATGCCTTAAAGACTTTAGACTAGTCTAGTAAGTTCCAACCTTAACATAACTCAAATTCCTTCTGCGTGCATTTATTGGATACAAAAAAAAAGTAACACACCAATTAAGAAAATATATAACAGAAGAAAATTTTACCACTTAACACGATGGCTTTCAATACCATAATTATTCATCGTTCGCCTGTCCATTATTTATTTATTCATTCATTCATTCAATCATCCGTCCATTTGTACGACACGTTTTCATTTTTTACGTTCCTCCACATTGTGTTTTTTTTTTATTTTTTTTTTTTTACTACTAATAATATAATGTTTTTAATGTCTTTCTCTTTGGTTTTTGCCTAACTGAGTGACCCACCGTTACACGACATAAAATCGACAGTAAGTATTAACGCAAAATCACTATTATAGTGTATTTTATTCTCCTACTACTGCATAATATCCGTTGTATCTTTTATTATTTTTTTTTTTCTTTCGAATGAATCTCTGCCGACTAATAAAAAGCTATGCATATCGAAGCAATAGTAGTTGTCCCCTTTTGTATTAAATACTCGTCTTGAACACGTTTTATATTAACACCGTATCATCAGGTTCGTTCTACTATACATAGATATGTGATTTTAGTTTTTTCGTTTTAATATGTCTAGTTTATTTTTTGATTTCTGTGTATTTTTTTCGTTTTATTTTTATTTTTTTTTTGTTTTAGTTGGGGGAAACTAATGGGAAAGACTAATATTGTAATAATTATATTATCCGGTTGTGTTGTATTATATTATATCGATATAGGCACGGGCATTTTAACCGCTGCAGCGACTAACATATGGGGTTGTGTGTTTTGCTTGTTATTTGTTTATATATTAATGGTTGCTTCTGTTTTTGTATATTTATTATATAATCGTAAGTGTAAGGTGTGTGTTGTATTATAACTAATTTTATTTGATATTTCCAAATATTCATGTACAAAAATAAAATAATTATCAAATATAATATACAGTGTGTTAAAAAAAGGTTGTCGGATATTTTACCCAATTACTGGTGGAGATAAACAAAAAAGTCTTAGTCAACATGGGTCCGCAATTCAACTGTTTTTCACATATAGTCGATTGCATATTGTTTTACTAGGATAAAAATTTTCAAAGAAATTCTGATCGCAATGTAAATTAAACAAATGTTTATTTAAAGTAAAACTAAAGAAATTGTTCTACATGTCCACCGTTCATTTCTAAGCACGCTTCACACCTTCTTATGAAAGATCGACGCAATCTTTCGAAAATTCCTGGAGTCCTCCGAATTTCCTCGCAACAATTTACGATTCGTTGCCTGAGTTCTTCCAAATTGTTTACAGATCGTGCGTACACTAATTGTTTTAGATGCCCCCAAACATAGAAGTCTAGAGGTGTCAGGTCAGGGGACCTAGGAGGCCATGCAGTTGGTCCACCCCGTCCTATCCATCTCTCGTTGTAATCTTGATTTAAGAAATTTCTAACTAGGTTGGAAAAATGTGCAGGAGCTCCATCGTGCAAAACCACATATTTAAATCTGTAAAAAGTGGCACGTCTTCCAACAAAAAACGGGTAATTCATTTCTTAAAAAATCAAGTATACTTGTCCCGTTAAAACGATTAGGGAGAAATACTGACCAATTAAACAGTCTCCAAAAATAGCAAGACGAACTTTAGCGAAAACGGTTTTGGTGATGCAGTTCAACAACAGCATGGGGATTTTCATCTGCCCAGACGTGATTGTTATGAAAATTGAATATTCCGTCTCTTGTAAACCCAGTCTCGTCACTAAATAAAATCTGAGTCGCAAAATTAGGTGTTTCTGCCAGCTTTCGTAAAACCCAATGACAAAAAACGCTACGTGCATCATAATCGAGAGGAGCAAGAACTTGCACGCGTTGAATGTGGTAGGGATAGAGCTGCTGTTCCCGCAGAATTCTCCACAAATGAGAGGATGACTGACGTTCAGTTCTGCGGCAAGTCTTCGGGTGCTAATATTTGGGTTGTCTTCTACCCGTCTCAAAATATCTAATTCTACTGCGGGAGAAGAAACTGAGCTAGGTCTACCAGAACCACCATTAGTTTTAAACGAACCAGTTTCGGACGGCCGGATATGAAGTCTTGAGAAAATCTTATCACTCGGTAACAACCGATTTGGAAATTCTTCGGCATACATACGCCGTGCTTCAGTGGCATTACCATTCGCACGACCGTACATAAAATGCATATCGGCCATTTCTGCATTTGTGTACTTATGCATAATTTGAGAACAAAAAAAAATTGACGAAATGATAATAATCTCTGATGAGCAGATGTCTGACAGAACTAATTTTAAGTCACAATCAGTTATTTGAACAGGGACTATTCTCAAACCGGAAAAATGTTTTTTTTTTTTTATTTTAAAAATATGCAATCGCTATATGTCAAAAACAGTTGAATTGCGGACCATTGTTGACTAAGACTTTTTTTGTTTATTACCACCAGTACTATAATTGGGTAAAATATCCGACAACCTTTTTTTAACACACTGTATAATAATATAAATAAATAATTTTAATTTGTGATAATATTTTAATAAAATGGGATAATGTTACAAAAAAAAAAAAAAATTACCGTACGAAAAGGGTGATTTATAATAAGCATTACAAAAAAATTCTATCATCTTATTTAGCAAGTCAAACAAACGAAAAATTTAAGTGAACCATTTTCATGGATTTCTTTTTTTCACATCATCAGATTTAAGACATCCATAAATAACATAAAGCACTATCTTTAACAAATGAAATGCGAATTGAAGCTACCCAAATCTTCGATTATTTATGCAACCGACACAACAAGTACTTGCGTACCGAATTATATTATTATTATTCAGAATTGTTTGCAAATAATTTTTAATTACTATTTCAGTGTGCTGTAGCTCCGATTGCATTTATAATCGAAGATTTGTGGAGCTTAGATTCGCATTTAATTTGCTAAAAAGATGGTGCAATGTATAATAATTAATTAGGAATACTTACAATTATTGTATTTAAAGAATTCCCACAAAGAAAGAATTATATAATGAAGTAAACATCGAATAATCGTGTTAACATGATAAAATATTAATTTGAAAATTTAAACTAAATGGGGTTAATTTTTTTTTTAAATACATAAACGAACGCCACAAAATAAAATGTAACAACATAAAATAATATATTAATATTTATAGTTTTAATATTTTTTTTTAATTTTATTAGGTTAAGTATTACTTCTATTTTTTTTTAATTAAATAATTTTTTTTTCCCGTTAAAATCGTGAAAATCAGTATTTTTATTTCAATTTGAGAAATTTGAGTTTTTGTTTCATGTAATGATTGCTTATTACAAAATACTTTTTTTGTTTATTCTAATTAGTTATTATTTCTTTATATTGATTAAATTTTTAATTATTTAATTTTATAGTAATAATTATATATTTTTTTTAAATATGAATAAAACTTTTAATAATTTTTAGTAAAAATATTTCTAAAAAAAAAAAAAAAATAATTTTTAAGTAAAAGTTGTAGTGTCAGTTTCATCGTTGACTAAATTTTTTTTTTTTTTTTTTTTTTTTTTTTTTAAACACTGAACTGGTGGAAACAGTTTAGTGTTTCTGATGATGATGATGATGAAACGTACGGCCAGTTTAGTGCAGTTTGTGGTGAGGGGTCTACAAGAAGTTTGCAGTATTACTTTAATGAGTGTTTTTGGGTAGTGATAATTAGACCTCAAGTGTAAAATAAATACGTTACAATAGTAATGTAACTATTCCTCAGCTGTATTTGGTTGGCAAATACGTCCTTATTGGATGATAAGAGTTTCTTTTGGGTTGAAAGTGATCACTTCCACCTCTTGGGTGGAAAGTAACGTTTCTGTCAATAATTAATTGACATATGTATTATATAAACAAGGCAACTACTTTATAGTCATACCAAGTGTGTATAATTAAATATTCCAGAACACTATTTCTAACATATTTAACATATTTCAATTTCAAACATATTTAACACGATTGCGAATAAAACAGTAAACTATACTCGGTGAAAATCGATTCCAGCGTCGTGATCTGGCGATTCAACATGATCCCTGAGGCATTTTTCATCTCGCAATTAATATATTATTTCTTTTTAAGCTATAAGATTTTTGTTATATTTACGTCCTTTTATATTTTGTTTCCCCAAGTATTGCGTAATATAATTACAATTACGGAATATTCTTTGTTCGAATATTTTATGGAGAAAGTCATTTGAGTTACTATTTTGTTTTAAAATATTTTTCGCTTTATTAATAGCATCAGATTGAGAAATTGTACTTCTTAGAATTATTGATCTGTTAGTTAATCTAAAAGAAACACAATTTTTTTTCCTGGAATTGGTTATTGTGACTAAGATTTAGATAACGTCTAGTTTATATAGTTTAATGACTCAAATGCCTAAAAGGATATTACTGTGTTTTTCAATTTGATTTGTAAATTCTAATGTGTCATCCAAAAAAAAGCTATACTTCCGTAAGAGGACCGCGTTATCAAAACTCTGCTTAGTTATTTTCAGAATATATCTTACTTTCAAATTCCCTCAGCATAAAACTAATACGTTATACATTCACGAAATTTTTATATCAAAAAAACCGAAACTAACTTCATGTCACTTAGAAAAAGCCGCGAAAGTCCCTAACAAATGTAATAAAATTAGATTTTTCAAGTAATATTGGTATGTTATTAAGAGGAAAAAAAAAGAACGTCAATATCCATGACCTATCATTTGAACAGAGAATAGACACCCATATATCTATTAATGAGCTGATAGTTACAGCTTCTCACTAGTAAATCCACAATTGCATTTAATATAATTAAAGCCAACTACGACGCAAAGAAACAAAAAAACTATAATACAACACACAAGTTTTACAACACCGATTCGATCTTGAACCAAAGACATCAAATACAAAAGTCGCCATCAGATGCATCATAGCTTGACGCTATTTATACACGCACCTAATCAGTTGTAGCAGAAAAACTAACCATAATACTCTGTAATAGCAAAGGTACGGTTTGTGCGTTAATTATTCGTTTTATTTGGACAATGGCCCAATTTTCTACGTCCAGTTTTTATAGAAAATTTCTATTTACTTGTTCGCCGAACTTAAAACAATTAGTCTTCCTAACACTTTTGTCGTAACTTTACTGATGCATCGAATAATTACATTTACAAGAAACATGCACACTTTGACGCCCCGAATTTGTATAATCGCTCGATTTCTATTTCATCTCGTATAGTATATAATAATTTTTTGGCATTTTATCGTTACATACACAGGTATAAAAAACCGCTTCTTTAACCCATTAAATCTCGCACATTATTTATTTATCTAATTATTAATGTCCACGATTTCTCTTTTCCAGTACGACAGGCTTGTGCAAAATTCCGTTCACAAACCAATAAACGACACGCTCTTGCTTTGCAAACAGAAGCAGGATCATTCATTACTTTCGGTTTCGGCGCGACATCCGGCCATCGAGGCGGAGTCGCACGTTAACGTGAACGTACGCCCACCTCACACGACGTACCTCGGAACGCCAGAAATACGGAAATACAAGAAGCGATTCAACAGCGCAATACTGTGTGCAGCTCTCTGGGGTAAGCTCGATGTCGTTTTTTTTTTCTGACAGATTGTTTATTCGGATTGCAATGACGCGAAGTATCGTTA